>JAQNBH010000006.1:14048130-14463130 GCA_028752905.1 Cladorhizidae sp. MBARI D1340-BT2 | reverse complement strand
TGGGAAACTAAATGTGTGACTCTCAGAAAAACAAACAAACTAACAAACAAACAAAATAATTTTTCATACATACACATAACAAAGTCGGTAAGGATCATTATAACTACTTGTACCCGTATACCTCCCAGGGGAATTTAGGAGTGAAGGACATGTGGATGAATATTTTGCAAGGTAGTCATCAATCACTGATAAAATTATTGAGTACACAGCACTAGATATGCTGGGTACACATCACTGTGTGTAGCCCAGATATGCTGAGTACACATCACTGTGTGCAGCTCAGATATGCTGGGTACACATCACTGTGTACAGCTCAGATATGCTGGTACACAGCACTGTGTGTAGCCCAGATATGCTGAGTACACATCACTGTGTGCAGCTCAGATATGCTGGTACACAGCACTGTGTGTAGCCCAGATATGCTGAGTACACAGCACTGTGTGTAGCTCAGATATGCTGGGTACACAGCACTGTGTACAGCTGGGTACAAAATAGCAGCGGCTACCGGCCAATTTCCGACCAATGTACTGATCAAGCAAGACAACGTATGGTCTGCCAGAGAGAATGACCGAGGTCAACTAACACAGGGTGAGCAGTGCGACTAACACAGGGTGAGCAGTGCGACTAACACAGGGTGAGCAGTGAGACTAACACAGGGTGAGCAGTGAGACTAACACAGGGTGAGCAGTGAGACTAACACAGGGTGAGCAGTGAGACTAACACAGGGTGAGCAGTGAGACTAACACAGGGTGAGCAGTGAGACTAACACAGGGTGAGCAGTGCGACTAACACAGGGTGAGCAGTGAGACTAACACAGGGTGAGCAGTGCGACTAACACAGGGTGAGCATTGAGACTAACACTGGGTGAGCAGTGTGACTAACACAGGGTGAGCAGTGAGACTAACACAGGGTGAGCAGTGAGACTAACACAGGGTGAGCAGTGAGACTAACACAGGGTGAGCAGTGCGACTAACACAGGGTGAGCAGTGAGACTAACACAGGGTGAGCAGTGAGACTAACACAGGGTGAGCATTGAGACTAACACTGGGTGAGCAGTGTGACTAACACAGGGTGAGCAGTGAGACTAACACAGGGTGAGCAGTGCGACTAACACAGGGTGAGCAGTGCAGCTAACACAGGGTGAGCAGTGAGACTAACACAGGGTGAGCAGTGTGACTAACACAGGGTGAGCAGTGCGACTAACACAGGGTGAGCAGTGCAGCTAACACAGGGTGAGCAGTGAGACTAACACAGGGTGAGTAGTGCGACTAACACAGGGTGAGCAGTGAGACTAACACAGGGTGAGCAGTGAGACTAACACAGGGTGAGCAGTGAGACTAACACAGGGTGAGCAGTGAGACTAACACAGGGTGAGCAGTGAGACTAACACAGGGTGAGCAGTGAGACTAACACAGGGTGAGCAGTGAGACTAACACAGGGTGAGCAGTGAGACTAACACAGGGTGAGCAGTGTGACTAACACAGGGTGAGCAGTGAGACTAACACAGGGTGAGCAGTGCGACTAACACAGGGTGAGCAGTGCAGCTAACACAGGGTGAGCAGTGAGACTAACACAGGGTGAGTAGTGCGACTAACACAGGGTGAGCAGTGCAGCTAACACAGGGTGAGCAGTGCGACTAACACAGGGTGAGCAGTGCGACTAACACAGGGTGAGCAGTGCGACTAACACAGGGTGAGCAGTGAGACTAACACAGGGTGAGCAGTGCGACTAACACAGGGTGAGCAGTGCGACTAACACAGGGTGAGCAGTGAGACTAACACAGGGTGAGCAGTGCGACTAACACAGGGTGAGCAGTGCAGCTAACACAGGGTGAGCAGTGAGACTAACACAGGGTGAGTAGTGCGACTAACACAGGGTGAGCAGTGAGACTAACACAGGGTGAGCAGTGAGACTAACACAGGGTGAGCAGTGAGACTAACACAGGGTGAGCAGTGAGACTAACACAGGGTGAGCAGTGAGACTAACACAGGGTGAGCAGTGAGACTAACACAGGGTGAGCAGTGAGACTAACACAGGGTGAGCAGTGAGACTAACACAGGGTGAGCAGTGAGACTAACACAGGGTGAGCAGTGTGACTAACACAGGGTGAGCAGTGCGACTAACACAGGGTGAGCAGTGCAGCTAACACAGGGTGAGCAGTGAGACTAACACAGGGTGAGTAGTGCGACTAACACAGGGTGAGCAGTGAGACTAACACAGGGTGAGCAGTGAGACTAACACAGGGTGAGCAGTGAGACTAACACAGGGTGAGCAGTGCGACTAACACAGGGTGAGCAGTGAGACTAACACAGGGTGAGCAGTGAGACTAACACAGGGTGAGCAGTGTGACTAACACAGGGTGAGCAGTGAGACTAACACAGGGTGAGCAGTGCGACTAACACAGGGTGAGCAGTGCAGCTAACACAGGGTGAGCAGTGAGACTAACACAGGGTGAGTAGTGCGACTAACACAGGGTGAGCAGTGCAGCTAACACAGGGTGAGCAGTGCGACTAACACAGGGTGAGCAGTGCGACTAACACAGGGTGAGCAGTGAGACTAACACAGGGTGAGCAGTGCGACTAACACAGGGTGAGCAGTGCAGCTAACACAGGGTGAGCAGTGAGACTAACACAGGGTGAGTAGTGCGACTAACACAGGGTGAGCAGTGAGACTAACACAGGGTGAGCAGTGAGACTAACACAGGGTGAGCAGTGAGACTAACACAGGGTGAGCAGTGAGACTAACACAGGGTGAGCAGTGAGACTAACACAGGGTGAGCAGTGAGACTAACACAGGGTGAGCAGTGAGACTAACACAGGGTGAGCAGTGAGACTAACACAGGGTGAGCAGTGTGACTAACACAGGGTGAGCAGTGCGACTAACACAGGGTGAGCAGTGAGACTAACACAGGGTGAGCAGTGAGACTAACACAGGGTGAGCAGTGAGACTAACACAGGGTGAGCAGTGAGACTAACACAGGGTGAGCAGTGAGACTAACACAGGGTGAGCAGTGAGACTAACACAGGGTGAGCAGTGCGACTAACACAGGGTGAGCAGTGAGACTAACACAGGGTGAGCAGTGAGACTAACACAGGGTGAGCAGTGTGACTAACACAGGGTGAGCAGTGTGACTAACACAGGGTGAGCAGTGAGACTAACACAGGGTGAGCAGTGAGACTAACACAGGGTGAGCAGTGAGACTAACACAGGGTGAGCAGTGAGACTAACACAGGGTGAGCAGTGTGACTAACACAGGGTGAGCAGTGAGACTAACACAGGGTGAGCAGTGTGACTAACACAGGGTGAGCAGTGCGACTAACACAGGGTGAGCAGTGTGACTAACACAGGGTGAGCAGTGTGACTAACACAGGGTGAGCAGTGTGACTAACACAGGGTGAGCAGTGAGACTAACACAGGGTGAGCAGTGTGACTAACACAGGGTGAGCAGTGTGACTAACACAGGGTGAGCAGTGTGACTAACACAGGGTGAGCAGTGTGACTAACACAGGGTGAGCAGTGAGACTAACACAGGGTGAGCAGTGAGACTAACACAGGGTGAGCAGTGAGACTAACACAGGGTGAGCAGTGAGACTAACACAGGGTGAGCAGTGAGACTAACACAGGGTGAGCAGTGAGACTAACACAGGGTGAGCAGTGAGACTAACACAGGGTGAGCAGTGAGACTAACACAGGGTGAGCAGTGAGACTAACACAGGGTGAGCAGTGAGACTAACACAGGGTGAGCAGTGAGACTAACACAGGGTGAGCAGTGAGACTAACACAGGGTGAGCAGTGAGACTAACACAGGGTGAGCAGTGAGACTAACACAGGGTGAGCAGTGAGACTAACACAGGGTGAGCAGTGAGACTAACACAGGGTGAGCAGTGAGACTAACACAGGGTGAGCAGTGAGACTAACACAGGGTGAGCAGTGAGACTAACACAGGGTGAGCAGTGAGACTAACACAGGGTGAGCAGTGAGACTAACACAGGGTGAGCAGTGAGACTAACACAGGGTGAGCAGTGAGACTAACACAGGGTGAGCAGTGAGACTAACACAGGGTGAGCAGTGAGACTAACACAGGGTGAGCAGTGAGACTAACACAGGGTGAGCAGTGAGACTAACACAGGGTGAGCAGTGAGACTAACACAGGGTGAGCAGTGAGACTAACACAGGGTGAGCAGTGAGACTAACACAGGGTGAGCAGTGAGACTAACACAGGGTGAGCAGTGAGACTAACACAGGGTGAGCAGTGAGACTAACACAGGGTGAGCAGTGAGACTAACACAGGGTGAGCAGTGAGACTAACACAGGGTGAGCAGTGTGACTAACACAGGGTGAGCAGTGAGACTAACACAGGGTGAGCAGTGAGACTAACACAGGGTGAGCAGTGAGACTAACACAGGGTGAGCAGTGAGACTAACACAGGGTGAGCAGTGTGACTAACACAGGGTGAGCAGTGAGACTAACACAGGGTGAGCAGTGTGACTAACACAGGGTGAGCAGTGCGACTAACACAGGGTGAGCAGTGTGACTAACACAGGGTGAGCAGTGTGACTAACACAGGGTGAGCAGTGTGACTAACACAGGGTGAGCAGTGAGACTAACACAGGGTGAGCAGTGTGACTAACACAGGGTGAGCAGTGTGACTAACACAGGGTGAGCAGTGTGACTAACACAGGGTGAGCAGTGTGACTAACACAGGGTGAGCAGTGAGACTAACACAGGGTGAGCAGTGTGACTAACACAGGGTGAGCAGTGTGACTAACACAGGGTGAGCAGTGTGACTAACACAGGGTGAGCAGTGTGACTAACACAGGGTGAGCAGTGAGACTAACACAGGGTGAGCAGTGAGACTAACACAGGGTGAGCAGTGAGACTAACACAGGGTGAGCAGTGAGACTAACACAGGGTGAGCAGTGAGACTAACACAGGGTGAGCAGTGAGACTAACACAGGGTGAGCAGTGAGACTAACACAGGGTGAGCAGTGAGACTAACACAGGGTGAGCAGTGAGACTAACACAGGGTGAGCAGTGAGACTAACACAGGGTGAGCAGTGAGACTAACACAGGGTGAGCAGTGAGACTAACACAGGGTGAGCAGTGAGACTAACACAGGGTGAGCAGTGAGACTAACACAGGGTGAGCAGTGAGACTAACACAGGGTGAGCAGTGAGACTAACACAGGGTGAGCAGTGTGACTAACACAGGGTGAGCAGTGAGACTAACACAGGGTGAGCAGTGTGACTAACACAGGGTGAGCAGTGCGACTAACACAGGGTGAGCAGTGTGACTAACACAGGGTGAGCAGTGTGACTAACACAGGGTGAGCAGTGTGACTAACACAGGGTGAGCAGTGAGACTAACACAGGGTGAGCAGTGTGACTAACACAGGGTGAGCAGTGTGACTAACACAGGGTGAGCAGTGTGACTAACACAGGGTGAGCAGTGTGACTAACACAGGGTGAGCAGTGAGACTAACACAGGGTGAGCAGTGAGACTAACACAGGGTGAGCAGTGAGACTAACACAGGGTGAGCAGTGAGACTAACACAGGGTGAGCAGTGAGACTAACACAGGGTGAGCAGTGAGACTAACACAGGGTGAGCAGTGCAGCTAACACAGGGTGAGCAGTGTGACTAACACAGGGTGAGCAGTGCGACTAACACAGGGTGAGCAGTGTGACTAACACAGGGTGAGCAGTGTGACTAACACAGGGTGAGCAGTGAGACTAACACAGGGTGAGCAGTGTGACTAACACAGGGTGAGCAGTGTGACTAACACAGGGTGAGCAGTGTGACTAACACAGGGTGAGCAGTGTGACTAACACAGGGTGAGCAGTGAGACTAACACAGGGTGAGCAGTGAGACTAACACAGGGTGAGCAGTGAGACTAACACAGGGTGAGCAGTGAGACTAACACAGGGTGAGCAGTGAGACTAACACAGGGTGAGCAGTGAGACTAACACAGGGTGAGCAGTGAGACTAACACAGGGTGAGCAGTGTGACTAACACAGGGTGAGCAGTGAGACTACTCTGTGCTAGAGAATGTTTTCCTCTCACCAGCTTTGAACTGGACTTGTGTGGAGGTGAAGTGCAGAGCATCCATAGCCACTACAGTAGTCTGCCTTCTGGCCCAACCATCTCTAGCTGTAGAGTCAACACTGTCACCAGTCCACTCAAAGTTGCTTCCATATCCTCTACACATGTGACACCACAGCCGTGGGGGGGGGGGGGGGGGGGGGGGGGGGGGGGGGGAGGTGTGGTGAAGGGGAGGTGGAAGGTGTGGAGAAGGGGAGGTGGAAGGTGTGGAGAAGGGGAGGTGGAAGGTGTGGAGAAGGGGAGGTGGAAGGTGTGGAGAAGGGGAGGTGGAAGGTGTGGAGAAGGGGAGGGGGAAGGTGTGGAGAAGGGGAGGTGGAAGGTGTGGAGAAGGGGAGGTGGAAGGTGTGGAGAAGGGGAGGTGGAAGGTGTGGAGAAGGGGAGGGGGAAGGTGTGGAGAAGGGGAGGTGGTAAGGTGTGGAGAAGGGGAGGTGGAAGGTGTGGAGAAGGGGAGGTGGAAGGTGTGGAGAAGGGGAGGGGGAAGGTGTGGAGAAGGGGAGGTGGAAGGTGTGGAGAAGGGGAGGTGGAAGGTGTGGAGAAGGGGAGGGGGAAGGTGTGGAGAAGGGGAGGTGGAAGGTGTGGAGAAGGGGAGGTGGAAGGTGTGGAGAAGGGGAGGGGGAAGGTGTGGAGAAGGGGAGGTGGAAGGTGTGGAGAAGGGGAGGTGGAAGGTGTGGAGAAGGGGAGGTGGAAGGTGTGGAGAAGGGGAGGGGAAGGTGTGGAGAAGGGGAGGTGGAAGGTGTGGAGAAGGGGAGGTGGAAGGTGTGGGGAGAAGGGGAGGGGGAAGGTGTGGAGAAGGGGAGGTGGAAGGTGTGGAGAAGGGGAGGTGGAAGGTGTGGAGAAGGGGAGGGGGAAGGTGTGGAGAAGGGGAGGTGGAAGGTGTGGAGAAGGGGAGGTGGAAAGTGTGGAGAAGGGGAGGTGGAAGGTGTGGAGAAGGGGAGGGGGAAGGTGTGGAGAAGGGGAGGTGGAAGGTGTGGAGAAGGGGAGGTGGAAGGTGTGGAGAAGGGGAGGGGGGAGGTGTGGAGAAGGGGAGGTGGAAGGTGTGGAGAAGGGGAGGTGGAAGGTGTGGAGAAGGGGAGGGGGAAGGTGTGGAGAAGGGGAGGTGGAGAAGGGGAGGTGGAAGGTGTGGAGAAGGGGAGGTGGATGGCTAATTGACTGAAACACAAACAATAATCTAGAATAACCGTGCTTGACACTTCGTTTAAAAAACAACAACAACAACAACAATGGAAGCAGTGCTCTTCTGGTGGTTACCTGTAGTTGCTGAATGTTTCAGGTCCAGTCACTAGCAGAACTTCATTAGCATCCAACTCCTCCACCAGCAGACGAGATAAGATCAGCTCTGGACTGATCAGAAACCTGATCTCTTCCTGCACACACCCACTTCCTAGAACTCCACCCCCTACATACTTGTTGGCAAAGTCCACCTGTGAGACAGGAAAACATTGCCAAGTATGTGTATGTCATATGCATGCAAATACACACACACATGCACACTTTACGCAGAGAGGATCATGCAAGCAAAGAGAAAGGGAAACATGGGAGGAGGGGAGGGGAAGATGGTGGAAAGATGGGGAGGAAAAGGGATGGGGAAAAGAGAGAGGGTGGGAAGAAGGGGGGAGGAGGTAGCGGGAAGAAGGGGAGGAGGAAGAGGAAAGGACAAGAGGGTTGTTCCGACTGTTTTGATGCCATCAAGCTGGGGCATGGTTCACACTCCTGTATAGTCAGTGACCCACTAAGAACTCTAATACACTTACCTTGTCCTGGCAGAGTATGTGTGTGTGTGTGTGGGGTGGGGGTGAGTCAGAGAATACCCATTGTTTCCAATCAAAGGTACATCTCTGAAAACATGTACTTTAAAAATGAAAGCTAAGTGGACTCCTACCAGCTGCATTACAAGCTCCATCAGACTCATACACATGTGGGGAGGACTGCACAGGATTAATAGGTGCTACACTTAGTGCTTATTTGCACATGTGTGAAGCTTGCACTATACATGTACTAATAGGACACTGCACACTTTGTCAATTCTTGAAAATTAGTGGCTAAAAAATCAAGTGCCCCCCGGTCTGATCTTGCCAATTATACCTCTCTGTGTTGGTGATCGCAGGGTTTCCTACTTACGAACTGAAATATTACATGCTATCTTGCCTCTTGTCTCTATGAACAGTAATATCACATGCTAGCTTGCCTCTTGTCTCTATGAACTGTAATATCACATGCTAGCTTGCCTCTTGTCTCTATGAACTGTAATATCACATGTTAGCTTGCCTCTTGTCTCTATGAACTGGAATATCACATGTTAGCTTGCCTCTTGTCTCTATGAACTGGAATATCACATGCTAGCTTGCCTCTTGTCTCTATGAACTGTAATATCACATGCTAGCTTGCCTCTCGTCTCTATGAACTGTAATATCACATGCCAGCTTGCCTCTTGTCTCTATGAACTGTAATATCACATGCCAGCTTGCCTCTTGTCTCTATGAACTGTAATATCACATGTTAGCTTGCCTCTTGTCTCTATGAACTGTAATATCACACGCTAGCTTGCCTCTTGTCTCTATGAACTGTAATATCACACGCTAGCTTGCCTCTTGTCTCTATGAACTGTAATATCACATGCCAGCTTGCCATTTGGTCCTGCTAGAGCACGACAACCTCTAGCGCTAGAGCACAGACTTGTCATCAAGAAATACATACTGAGATTATTACATTACATGTTAGCTATGGAGGACCTGCAGCATGCCACGACCATTCTCTTCTATAGTGCCGTCAGCACTGGCGTGAAGCTTGGTGAAGGTGGCCGTGCTGTGCTCCCAGGCTGGAGGCTCAGGCAGTCTCCTCCTGGCGAAGGTTAGCACGCCAGTGGGCATATGCGATGTCACCCTCTTGAGGTAGTGGCAGATACAGCGAAGCTTATTAGCTTTGGCGGAAGTTATCACTGATTCATCTGTGCAGTAAAATATAATTATTTTTACAGTGAAAAGTAAATCTATTACATACACGTCATACATTCTATGCAAGTTGTCACTGATTCATCTTTAAAGTAAAAATTGATTTTTTTTACAAAAAATAAAGTGTGCATGAATCCATTGGTTTCCCAATGCAGCAAAGATACTCTATCCAATGTCTCCCCATAGTCAACCTACTTCAGCCTGCCAGTGTGATGTTGGTCCAGTGTGTGTCCCCATAGTCGACCTACTTCAACTTGCCTCAACCCAGTGTGATGTTGGTCCAGTGTGTCTCCCCATAGTCGACCTACTTCAGCCTGCCTCAACCCAGTGTGATGTTGGTCCAGTGTGTCTCCCCATAGTCGACCTACTTCAGCCTGCCTCAAAGCAGTGTGATGTTGGTCCAGTGTGTGTCCCAATAGTCAACCTACTTCAGCCTGCCTCAACCCAGAGTGATGTTGCTACTTCAACTTGCCTCAACCCAGTGTGATGTTGGTCCAGTGAGTCTCCCCATAGTCGACCTACTTCAGCCTGCCTCAGCCTGCCTCAACCCAGTGTGATGTTGGAGTGTGTCTCCCCATAGTCGACCTACTTCAGCCTGCCTCAACCCAGTGTGATGTTGGTCCAGTGTGTGTCCCAATAGTCGACCTACTTCAACCTGCCTCAACCCAGTGTGGTGTTGGTCCAGTTTACTTCAGCCTGCCTCAACCCAGTGTGATGTTGGTCCAGTGTGTGTCCCAATAGTCGACCTACTTCAGCCTGCCTCAACCCAGTGTGATGTTGGTCCAGTGTGTGCCCCCATAGAGCTATTGTCAACCTACTTTGCACCTGCCTCAAACCAGTGTGGTGTTGATCCAGTGTGTGCCCCCATAGAGCTATTGTCAAGCTTACTTCAACATGACTCCACCCAGTGTGACGTTGGTCCAGTGAAGTGTGTGTCCCCATAGAGCTATTGTAAACCTACATCAGGCTGCCTCAACCCAGTCTGGGGTTGACCTAGCATGAGTCCTGACCTCATTACATGACAACATGGAAGCTTCACACTTCAACGGTTCAACACTGACAAATATGCTCCTCGGAAAAGACACATCCATTGGCAGCAACTTCACGCAATCTCCGCCCATCTAACCTGCTGTATCCTGCGAAAACAGACCAGTGAAATTGATGGATGGGAATCTGAAGTACTCAGAAGTAGGACTAGAACTGTTCCTCAGTGGAAACGTGCAGAGGAAAGCATTGGCTAGCAAACACGCTACCTGTTGCTGAGTCAGGGAGACAGAGTAGTCTTGCTGTTTCTTCAGCAGAGGAATGGCGTGTGTCACCACATGAGGAAGCTCCAGAGCCAACACGATCAATTGCGGTAAAACCGTGCCAAAAAAATCACTGCTTTCTTCAGCTTTGCAAACTTTACCAAAGTACGCGTGAAGTCCAGCGAAATTCCATTTTTTGGAATACCTCGAGTTGTATGTTTTTATAGCCTCTTCCAGATCGTAGGAATTGTTCAGCGGCTTTGACAGGGCCTGACGTATCATGTCCCAGCGAAGCTGCAAGACCTTATCCCTTTTCCCCTGCAATGCCACTGGATACAAACTGCGCTGGGAGCATGGCATCTTCACGTGATTGGAGTCCCACACATCACGGAATCTCTCGGGGTAAGGGGCGGGGATGCTGCTGGAGAGGGGCTTGTCTTGAGCATCAAACAAAACCGCGTGGTTGCACGAAGACCTCAGAGAAGGGAGTGCCACGGAGGCGCACGACTTGACGTGGATATCAGAGAGTGAAGAACCAGCGCAAGTCGGTTCAGATCCTGCTGCAAAGGTTACAAGAGATCGCATTAAAGGCAGAGGTGTTTTGATAGCTGCGTGTGCAGTGGACATCTCATGGTATGTGCCTCACCAGTGGCTTGACTCGACGCACCGACAATGCCACCTCCTGCAACACTTGAGTTGCACACGTGCGTACATGGTGTGACATCATCTGGACGTCTATGGTCACACAAACGCAAGTGCGATACATATTGGAGTACTGACTCGACACCACTACACACTTTGAAACCCACTTTCACTTCTTACCAGCGGAGCGCGTTATTTTCAAGGGATTAAATATTTGCAGATGGTGACTAGCAGAGGGGATTGGCGAGGGAAATATTCACGGATTGGAAGCCACAACATGCTCTGCTGCTTCTCGTCGACTCCACCCTTTACCATTAATATTTGCAGATAGGATTCTAATTATGGAAATCAAATCCCTCCAACATATCCCTATATATATTGTCATAGAATTATCTACTATTAACACACACACCCTCTAAAACAGGTTACTACAACTATCAAGAACACGCCGAACAAGTTCATAGAATGCATGCACCGTGCGCTCACACGAGATGACTCCATCTGTACCCGGCAGTCCATGGCTAAGTGGCAGAAGTGTTGATAAACTATCTATCTATCTATCTACCTACCGAGGCAGGTAAAGGAACCTTCTTCTGCACAGGACCTTTATAGGAAAACTAGGTAATGGATATTTCTCCTACAATCACTCAAGCAATAAGTTATGAGTGCTAACCAGGCTCGTATGTATATATCATTAACGCCTTGCTGCAAGTCACATATAATGGTAGTGGAAAATCAATCAATCAATCAATCAGTTAATCGATCAATCAGTTAATCAAACATAAAACTTCATCTACCACAAACTACAGAGTAGTATCGACTACCATAATTTTTTAAATTACTACTACTATTACTACTACTACTACTACTACTACTACTACTACTACTACTACTACTACTACTACTACTTTATTACAATAACCTTCTCAATAATCAACTTGAAATTGTATTCTCTCGACGTTTCAACTAGATGCTCCAGGAGTAATGAGATTCTATGAGCTTGATTTATACCTGTAGCTAGCTATCCACCATGTGATGCAAACCACACCCCTGGCACATGCGTCCAGCATGGATGCAGCAAAAATTAAATTTAAAAAATGCATAGAAATTTTAAAATTAACAATCCAAAGCAAAAAAGCAATAACAACAAAAACAACATAAATAAAAACATAAAAATAATAATAACATAAAAACATAAAAATAATAATAATTAATAATAATAATAAATAATGAGGCATGCTTGACTACTAAAACATGGACAAAGAATGATAAATAAATTACTAACACAGAAAAATTATGGTGACTACTAGTAATACTACTATGACTACTAGTAATACTACTACTACTACTATAATATCAACAACAATAAAAATACAAACACAAATAAAAAATATAATAATAATAATATTATTAATTATAATAATAATAATATTATTAATTATAATAATAATAATAATAATAATAATAATAATAATAATATTAATAGTAGTAGTAGTAGTAGTAGTAGTAGTAGTAGTAGTAGTAGTAGTAGTAGTAGTAATAATAATAATAATAATAATAATAATAATTAATACTACAAAATATGCCCTACATTAAGCTAATACATACATTAAGCTAATACATAGATGATAGGTAATAGATTTTAAAAACTTGCACCCATTTCAGCAAAAATTGAGTGTCAGTGTCTTTGTTAAAGGCAAAAAAATTCATCAAAATGTCTGCATATCACGCACTTAGAAATACACTCACTGGGTCAGGGGAACACCACCACGAGCAGTTGACATTTCCTTGACAGTGCAAGGGTCAACCTCACCACGACCTTCCTTCTCTAATCCCTGTGCTGATGATTGGTGAGAGGACGGAGGCCAGGAAAACGGTGATGGTGGTGACGGTGTTAATGGTGATGTCAATGGTGAGGGTGATAATGACTTATGGTTAGTGTCAGTTAGCCGACACTTCTTCACTGGCAGTGACATGCTCAACAAACTCGATCTAAAACAAGAGGTGAGGAAGGTCAGGACATACGTCATGGCTACTTTCAGGAAGGGGAGGGGCATCCTTCCCGCCTCCCCCCCACATCCCGACTTAAGATTATGATTGATAAATTTCCATGTCCGTCTCCCCCATCATTATTTTCAACCACCCTCACCCACATAAAACCCTAAAGAGAATCACTAGATGCATGCATGCAGAGATTGCTTGTAAACTAGATGTCTGAAAATGTTAGTCACGTGGAGATAAAATCCCAATATAAAGCACCTCTCCAATAGAATGATAAACTAATACGGACACTCATAACCAATTTATCAATGTGAAAGCATTATGTTTGAATTTGCCATTGGATTTCACAATTATATCTACTCACGAACATGGCCTATCCTAAATACAGATATCAATATGACAATACTTTACCCAACCCCCTTATGATATATGTATATATCATTAACGCCCTGCGCTGTTTGTATCGGTGTCGTGAAGAGAAGCAAGCATCCAAGTTAAAAAAAAAAACTCACTCTGCATTAGAGCTAAACTGGCACTGCCTCCCTCAGTCTTTTTTACTCACTGAGGGAGGGGGTGAAGTGTCGCATTAATGAATCTTCTTAGCAGACGTACCAGTTCATCTACACCTCGTCCAACATACGGAGCTAGCAGAAATAGTGTGTTTCATCCTTTACCTTAGCTTTGGTGGTTCTGGGGGCGGGGCATGACAAAAGCGCAAGGTAAAGGACGTTATTAAAGTCTGCACAAGCACGAATGTTTTAATTAAAGCAAACACAATTAATTATTGGAGGAACTGCTCTCCACCAGATGCACAGAGTAATGCTTGTTGATTTTAATGTCAACTTTTTAACCAGCACTTTGTAAAAAAAGTGTTTTGCTTCAACAAATGTCCCTAGTTTTCAAGGTCGCCACCTCTACAAGTCAAGGATCTTAGCTCTGTGTAGAGCCCAGTCAAGTATGTCAGCTCTGTGGACCAACCTTTAGAGCCGAGTCATGGATCTTCATTCTTGGCTCTATCATCAGCACAATGTACAGCCACCCCTGCTTATATTTAACTCCCTAATTGGAACCGGGAGAAACCAGATGTCCCAGCCATTAGCATCCTCCTACAGAATACCCAGCGCTGTAAGGAACCACTTTGGCAACTGCTATAACTGTGGTACTTTTTTTTACAAGCTTTGAATATGTTGTCTAGCGAGTGCCTTGACACAAAGATTCTATTTGTGTTTCACATTCATGCATCACTCATGACTTGTAACTGACATGGATGAAAGTAGGGTCAATGCCGACTTATTTAGCATTTATGTATGCCATCTCCAAAATCATTTGCATCTTTAAATCGAAGATGTTCATCCTCCTCCTCTTTTTATTATTTTATTATTATTATCACTTTTTATTGTTATCACTTTTAAACTCATTTTTAAACACGAGAAAAAATACAATCTCAATAGCAAATCCTGAGTTTATTGAATGTGCATGTAGCAGATATATGTAGTTCAAGTGTGTATATTATAGTAGTTGAAGACCCTGTGAGGATTTGGTTGGGTACAATTTCTTAACTAAACGTTTAAAATTAATGACAAAAGAGAGGAAGAGGATCTGATGTATGGTGGAAGAGAGTTCCATAGTGCTGTGGCAGTGGGAACAAACGAAGATTGCATGGCAGAGGTGCGAGAAAATGTAATTAAGACATCTGATGGGCGAGAGGTTCTGAGAGGAATTAAGGCTGGTTGGATGAATTCTGGAGGAAGATAGATGAGGTTGTGTGTAATCTTGTAGAGTAGGATGAGCTTGGCTTGGTCACGCATGTTTGAAAAATTAAGGGTGGAGAGGAGGCAGGAATAGTCAGAAGACCAGTTTTGTGTGCAGAGTCGGAGAGCGAAATGTTGAACATGAGACTTGGAGTTGCATGAAGAAGGAGAGGGCGCCCAAACAGTGGAGCAGTAGGTAAGATGAGGGAGGACCAGAGCAGTGTAAAGTGTGAGAAGCGTGCGGGTAGAAAGGTGTTGGTAGAGGCTGCGGTAAATTATTCCTAATACATACATTGTTTATGTGAAGTGACCAGGAGAGATTGGATGTGAGTGTAACGGTATTTAAACGAGGGGACGAGTTGAAGTGAAGTAGTGTTGTCGAGGACGAGTGCAGGCAGTGATGTGAGTGATGCAGAAGATTTGCGAGTTAAACTTTAGAAGGTGGGAAGATAGCCATAATGAAATTAGAAAAATGTCAGATTGTACTACTAAGTCAAAAGAGGAAGTTGAATCAAAGGGGTGGATAGAAGGATATCGTCTGCATAGAGGATTAGTGTAGAAGAGGGTGAAAGTGCAAGCTTGCTGATGCCATTAATGCATAAGTAAGATAAAGAGGAGGACCAGAATGGATCCTTGGGGGACTCCAGAAAAATGCATGACATGGAGAAGAAAAGGAGCCAGAGATGATAACACTTTGTGTGCGAGCGGTGAGGTAAGAGCGGAGCCAACAAAGAAGGTGAATGTTAAGAGATGACAAGGTACTAAGAAGAAGATTGTGTGGAACAGAGTCAAATGCTTTTTTTACGTCTAGGAACACTGCACATATGGATTTATTACTATCTAGAGAGGAAAGAGGAAAGATAGAGAGGAGTGCCAAGATTATGTTGTGAGCAGTTTCAGTGGAGAATCCAGGGCGGAAGCCAAATTGTCTGTTAGATAAAAGTTTTGCATAGTAAGTAAATAATTAAAAAGATTAAAAAGGTGGTGTTCAAAAACGTTGCTAATGAGAGAGAGAAGAGAGATGCGGCGGTAGTCAGTAGGTGAGGATGATGCAGGAGATGTCTTGGGAATAGCAACAACTAGGGAATGTTTCCAGTCAGTGGGTAGCACACCAGTGGAGAGGGAGGAGTTGAAGAGAGAAAGGGGAGTGGATATATATATAGAAACACGAGTGATGACCATGATTAGGGAGAAAGAGTACTGATGGTCTACAAGTCAAAATCAAGTTCCCATGCTGTCCCTTCAATAGTAGAGAGCTCGAGTTGAATCATTTCTAATACACCGCTGGTGACCTATATACAAGTTTGAAGATGGTTGGCTGCTCACTGTAGGTTGACGGGATAAACTGTGCCACTGTCCTTGCAGCCCAGATTTCCAGATATATAAGGAGAACACTCAAGAGGGAGAGAAAAAAAGCGGGAACAAACGCAAAAATCAGTGACACGATTTACTGAGTTTGCAGGAAAACCTTTCACTTAAAAAAACAACTTTCCAGCTCGCAGGGAAAAGAAAACAACTATCCAAAAGCATGCATGATAACTGATATATAATATATATGCTATATATTTTCAATAAGACAAAATTGACCACTAATATGAATACAAATCAAACATTTCACGGCACTATAGTTAGCATAATGGGGGAAATCAAGACAATAGAAAGATGGTAAAAAAATTCGAAAAATAGAAAACAGATTTTTTTTGATTGTTACTTCTCTACAAAGTCACCGTTCAGAATATGCTTCAACTCTTCGATCAGTGTTTCATGCCTATTGTAAATCACAATACACATACAAAACATACATGACAATAGTGTAAATACTCAGTTTGCAAAAGGCCCCTTCATGTTCAAAACGTTGTTCTGGGTTGCTTCTTGATAATTACCTAGAGTAATTAACACCTAGTTTGTCACAATCTCAGTCACACTCCTCCCCACCCATTATCACTTGCACCATAATTTTAGCTAAGCAAAATTTGATTGTTTCAGGTTCCTAGCACTTGGCCATGATATCTTTTGGAGTGGAGAATTTGTCTGAATGAGAGCATGGTGTGAATGTTATGGCATGGATATAAGTTACCTGTATGCCACTCGGACGTTGGGGACGTTGGTTCTAGTAATATCATTACCACCGGGACCATCTTCAGTATAGTTCCCACCAATCCAATGTTGCTTGACCTAGTTAGTTAACAATAAACCTCGCTAGATATGACATTTTTAATATCAAATCACAATTGGACACTTTTTAACACCAACATGCATACAAAAGATCAAACGTGGTGTAAAACAAATACATCAAACATATCATCAGCTGTGAATTGGTACCTTAATCAGGTGGTGCTAATCAAAATGTTTTCACTGCTATAGACCAAATGATAACGATCACAGTGGCATTATACAAGGTTGTTATAATTAAGCTTACAGTATAGACCCATTTAACAGCCTGGTTTAAACTAGTCTTCTTAAACTTAAAAACACACACACACAAAGAAACACCACAGTTTACAGAGGAGGCTTTCAGCTGAAGAAGGTAAGCCACTTAAGACTCCAAAGTTGAAGAGTGGACCTCTGGCAGGATCTTTAGGCATTGCAGTTCTTTGCATGTCTTGCAAGTCATGTAAAAGCAGAAGTGCCAGAGCAAGTCCTTGGGAGTAATTTGAAAAGTTGATACATAAATGTATGGCATGGAGGTCATGGGAAGGAAACAATGCATAACTAATCACCTGTTCCTCGGTCTTTGCCGCAGTTATTACCTTATGGGAAACCACAATCACCACCTTCAAGCTATTTACCAAAACCTTGATGCCTGAATCATTACCGGAAGTTTGACACCAATGGCTGAGAAACTTGAGGTGCTGTAATTTAACCTATTGATAGAACATTGGGACATGCTCAGATAAGTGGGCCTGGCATACGTGAAGTGCGAAGGGTTGATGTTTCTGTTTGAGGGTTCTTGCACATACCACATTACCTCATGTTCAAATGAACTCATCATTACAGAGTTCCTCGCCAGCTCACACATGTCACATTGGCTCAGCTTCCACACTTGCGCAGCAATGCTGTATTCTTCCATCAGTGGCTCCTACAAATTTTATTCCATAATAATATTAAACCAACACAACATGCATGAATGAACAGATCCACCATTTTTTTTTTACACACATATTTACACACATAAAAAACAAGCTGCAGACTATGCCTTGCCTCTTCTGCTAGTTTACCCAGTACATTCAGATCCTTTGTTTTTAACAGTTAAAATATACATCGAGATTGCTGCATTCTTAAGTTGATAATAATTTTTGTTTCTCCTCTAGCATCATCAAATCTATAAACATAAGTACAATTTCAACTGAACAAAGTCCAAGGATATGCTCGGCAACATAATGGGCTGGCAGGTTCTGCTCTCTGGCCTTAAATAGTTGCAGTATTTGTGCTTACAGAATAGTTTCTGCATCATCATGACAAAAATGGCGCATTCCACCTTCCATATATACAGCAGGTTGATGAATTCAGAATAGCTCTCTCAGAATTGAACTCGATCTTCTCACTTGCCAGTTTGCTTTCTCTATCTACGAATTTGCTGCCATATTCTTACTCTCCAATCACTATGGTGACCATTTCCAGTTTTAAGCCTCCCTCCCCCCCTCCCACACACACACACAAAGACTGAAATTTGTAACTATCATAACTTTTTGTTGTTGTTTATATTTTCAGTTCATTCCAGCGGCAGATAGCTTTCTTCCCAAGAGCTTTCCAGTGATCTACTCTATGAAGGCTAGTAAGTCTGTACACTGAAGATACATATACCCTCTTCAAAACTGTCCCTAACCACCTTTTAAAATCACAGAATGCCTACAGTAACCACCTCTGTTCACAGGTTGTGTAAAAGAGCCACAAAAGCATGCTAGGAGTGGAATTTTTGTTTGTTTGTTAGAGAAAAGTTATACATCAATGTTGGCCATGATACTTACTTTTAAAGTTAACCCCTTGAGGATGGGATTTTTCCCCCTATTTCCGTGACGGGATTATTTTGGGGGGAAATCTTTTTTTTTTTTTGCATTGTTTTAATGGCTGGAAACTGTGAAGATATCATCACTCAATTCTCCTGGGCCTAGGTCTACATCATCTATCTCACTACCACCACTATCCTGATCAAAACTGGCAGACCTACTAGAGTTTCTACCACTTTCCCCATCTGACTCAGACTCAGAGTCAGTCAGAACGGCCTCGAGGCCGTCTAAAAATCGGATTAGATACATCCCCTTCATCCTCAGATACCTGAACAAGATCCTCTGATCTGTTGCTGGCAAGTATATCGTCCAAAACTTGTGAAGCCATAAGACACCAGTTTTGCTTCGACGCCATTTTGACAGCTAAACTTGCACAATGCAGACGATCCGATCGCCTTGTGCTGCCGTCTGGGCAATGCAGAAGTAACTACAACTCATTAGCTTGGTGTTTACGAGCGTTGAGGCCATGTGCTTTCGATCAATATTTAGGTCGACCTGATGATGAGGATTTCGTCAACCGCCACGGTGGAAATAGATATCTTGACAAGGATTTTGTCATCCGTCCTCAAGGGGTAAAAAAAAAATCATCTTTACTGGCCTCCGATTTCCCTTCTGTGTGGTATTTTGAATAAAACTTCACACTCGTGACGTGCTTGTATGGTTCTGCTACACCACCTGTGGATGGGAAGTGGCTGCAGGCTCTGTGTGATTGTAGAGGATTTAAATAAAAGTGATCAGGTCAGTTATGAAGAAAATGTAAGTATCTTCACCACAGAGACTTACCATCCCTCGTCAAATAGATCACTGGTAAGCTCTTGAAAAACTATTTTTTTTGCTACTGGAATGAAATAAATGATCAAAAAGTTACAAATTTCAAGGTCCTTAAAAAAAAAAGAATAAATAAATAATGGTAACCCCATTCAATTTAAGGGGCCCATTCCAGTGAATACATACATACATACTTAATACATAGGCTATTCCATCTCATTCCCCCAGTAAGGGCTGGCTTCACTCACCAACCAGCGCCCCACATGTCAGAGTTACATTGCATAACAAAATCAGCTCAGCTAAACTCAAGTGCATGTCGATGATAATCATCCCACCACTTACCTTAGTGTAGTGGAACTGAAGTGGATCATCAGTTGACAGCGAAACAAAGAGACCTCTGGAAAAGTAGACTGGGAGGGGGTTGCGATGATAATCAAGAAATAGCGAGTTGTTGCTCAAGGGTGACATGCAAATTCCAACTTGTGCAAGGTAATAGAGGTACTGCAGAGTTGGTACCTGGAGACAACAATGGACACCAAACCATCACCACATAATTAATAACTCCTAACTCACTAAGCGATATACGTACACCGCAATATTAGTGGTGCACACAATACGTCCAGTCTCACTCTGTGTAATGCACCTCACTCAGTTCATCTCAAAACCGTAGAGCCAGAGATTGTGACGGACAGAGATGCATTGGCAGTCGAACGCCATATGCATATAAAATCGCTGCCAATAAATTTCTAAAGACAACACCTACTAAATGTTTTCTCCTCTAAGTTGCATGTATATAGCAGGAAAGGGGGGGAAAAACCCAGCTCTGATATCTTTTAAGATATGGTTCATAAAACTAGAAATTTCAAAACTATCCATAGCTCTGCTTGATCTTTCCATGAGTAGACCTGACCACACCCACCTTAACCATCACAACATTTCAATACCGACAATGTCTGTGTCAACATCGTCAAATATTCTGACCGTCAACTTTTCCGGCTATATATATACGTAGTATGTCCAAAGGTTCAGAAGATCTCCAGCTCTAAAGCAAAAAATAAAATCTTTGCCATGTTCCCCCCCCCCCCAACCACCATTAAAAATAAAGCTGTCCCAACCTAATCACTATAACCCACCTCACCATCCTGGAAGAAGAAAAAAATCCCCATGCATCTCTCTGAGATATAGTATACCGTATAGCAGGTAATTTCTGTGGGACAATATTTTCATGGATTTCGTGGTTCAAAGAAAAATACAATTTTTTTAAACCCATGGATTACTAGTGATTATTAGTGTAGTATTGTGAGTTGGTAAAGGGTCTAGTTTGCGAGACTATTTATAGAATAACTGCATTATTGAGACCACATACAAACACATACACCCAGCGTGGCTCTAGGGAGATTACTCCTTGAATTGTGCTGGACAGTTAGCTATAATATAGCTAGCGATTTCTTTTCTCATGGCCTCTTTTCTCATGGCCTTTCACTACTTTAATAAGGCAAAAAAAACAAACCCCTGTCGTCTAGCACCTGTGCCATGAATCTTCACCTCGTCGTGAAAATAGAGACCAGACTGATGGTATCTTTCTGAGAATGTGACCAACAGTACGTCCAGACTTCCACAATGGCACAGCACAAAAATCATCTGATTGTCAGTCTCTGGCGAGCACTTACTCTCCTAAGACAGCATCTCTACAGGTCAAGTTCATTATAAATCCACGATTTTTTCACACAAATTTGCTGACTATTGAAAATCCACGAAAATATTGCCCTATGGAAATTACCCACTACCCACTAGTAGGTTTGCCAGCACTATTAAACTTAAAAAACCTCAAGTACACTGTACCTTTCGCAAGAGTAGACCGTGTGATATGTTCTGGGCCAATATGAAGGTGGTGGTGAGATGATGAGCAGGGCCTGCTTCACCACAGTGAGGTCGTAGGCTGAATGTGTTCATGCCTAGAATCCTGGTACCAGCACAGAAGAGGAAAGAAATGGCAAAGCGAGTAAAGACAAGAGAACTACTAGTTTATAGATATCACATGTCCCTCCCTTGAGAGACTACTTTCAAAACAGTTTTACCAAGGAGGTGGTTGTCATTAGAGGTGGGTGGGGCAATGGGATGGGCCATTTCTATATTTGAATAAGCATGATGTTGCTTATAGAAAAACTCTTTTATTAAATTAGTGCATAAAAATGCGATTTTCTTTTCCTGGTAGACTTGTTCCAAGCAAATGGGAAACGCGATTATCACCTCAATCAAAGCTGTTAAAAATAGTCATAATAATGGGGAACTTGCAATGCTGACCTCAATTATACTGCCAAAAAATAGTCAAGATTAGTATACTTGCGGGCAAGATTACGTGGAAACTGTGCAGACTGTGTGTGCACCTTTCCTTCCACCCAAACTTGCCCCACCACCTCTTAAAACTGCTGTCCCCGTGACCCTAGTTTTCCAATGAAGTAGAGGTGATTTAATATACACACACGCGAAAGCATACCAGGAATGTTTGCCAGTGAACACTAAAACAAACAACACAACAACAACAACAACCACTTCCACACTGTGTTGAGGGAAAAAACACAGTGGAAAAAAAATGACAATTTTGAAAATGCAAAAGAGAAAAAAGTACCCAAAGGAAAGTGCCTACAACTGGTACCATAAGTCACGCAAAATAAGATTTGTGTACTTTAAACACCCCGTGGAATGCTTCTCAATACAGGTACAGTGGAGCCATACAATATCCCATATCTTCCATGGATGTCCAAAATTGAAAGTTTACTCACCTTAATACAGGTTAGGGCTAGGGGTAAGGATGAACTAGTGTCAGGAGAGAGAGCTAAGGAGAGAGGTATGAGAGAGAACTAAGGCTAGGGATAGGACTAGGAGTGAGTTAGAGCTAAGAGAGTGAGCTAAGGCTAGGGCTAGGAGGGAGCTAAGGCTAGGGCTAGGAGGGAGCTAAGGCTAGCGCTAGGAAGGAGCTAAGACTAGAGGGAGCTAAGACTAGGGCTAGGAGGGAGCTAAGGCTAGGGCTAGGAGGGAGCTAAGGCTAAGAGAGAGAGAGCTGCCAAGACTAGGGATAGGGTAGAGCTGGGTGATCCTGGTGAACGTATGTCCATGGCAAGGACAAGAAACAGTCCCACTATGGAACATAATGGCAAATGTAGTAGTGCTTATTATAAACTGCTATTGTATGTACTATACCTCCGAAGCCTGTTCAGCAGCATGATATTGGCATACATATAGAAGATGTAGTAGGCATAAGGAGGGTTAGCATCTGATATCCACTCCTCAGGTAAAGGACTCTCCAACTGAAATTGATGGCCTTCGATTTTACTTTCATCATCCACACTATCAAATCCAACAATCTAAGGAAAATAAGCAATAGAGTTGGTGAGAAATGAGACATGTTGGGATATCAAAGTAGCTATGACATGGATGTCTAGTATACTACAGGAAGTGTCTAGTAAACTACAGGATGTGGTGTAATGAGATTCATAAGCTATAATATCAAGCCAGTGTAAACGATCATGATATATGCGCAAAGTTTGCAGTTTGCCTATTGCTTTTGAGACAGGCCACCATGGTGAGGGTGGGTACAGCTTTCTGTGGGTGCAGAGATGGAAGCTTATGGTGATCAAGCAGCAGCTGCAAGCCACCAATTCTGCTGCAAATCTTGTGAGAAGTCAATTATCACTGAGATATCTGTGTGAAGCCCAGCAACAAAACCTAGACAGGGGCATATCAATCACTACGTACAGTTCTAGAAGTAGGATCAGCAAGGCTTCTAGTACCTTCCTGTCCGAGGGGCAATCCTTGAGATGAGGTAAACCACAGTAACCTCATCGAGGATGCATTGCAACAGGAGTCCGTAGTGATCCTGTTGCCAGAGGAAGGAGGGTGGAGGCAAGTGCTCTTGTGTGGATGCAACACAAGGCAGAAGCCTCGTAAGAACAGGGTAAGTGATCGTGTTCCTTGCTGTGTACTCCCAATGTGAGTGCATCTCCTGGCAGCAACTTGCAGCTCCACAAAGTACCACTATAGACTGACCTTTCTTCTTGTTCATCAAGAAAAAGAACTGCAAGTGAGAATCAAGTTGATGATGGAATTCCGAACTTCGAATTATATATCTTGCAGGGCTATGTGCAAGGCCTTCCAGAGGCTACAGACACTGTGTACCCACTACTAGGAACACAGTGGGGAGCAGTTGCACAAGCACAGCCACCCTAGTGTCCAATGTTATTAGAGACCGATATGATTTGGTTTCAGGAGTTATTTATGTTGATAGAGTATATATATATGATATTTTTGTGTGCACCTACCACATGCGCTACATACGAGTGTCAAAACAACTGTCGATATATCTACTACAAGATAAGGTGGAATTTGCAAACTCCACTTGTCCTCCTCTCCTGACATTCACTGGACTTCTCCTGACATTCACTGAACTTCTCCTGACATTCACTGATCTTCTCCTGACATTCACTGGACTTCTCCTGACATTCACTGGACTTCTCCTGACATTCAATGAACTTCTCCTGACATTCACTGATCTTCTCCTGACATTCACTGGACTTCTCCTGACATTCACTGGACTTCTCCCGACATTCACTGGACTTCTCCCGACATTCACTGAACTTCTCCTGACATTCACTGGACTTCTCCTGACATTCACTGGACTCTCCTGACATTCACTGGACTTCTCCTGACATTCACTGGACTTCTCCTGACATTCACTGGACTTCTCCTGACATTCACTGGACTTCTCCTGTCATTCACTGGACTTCTCCTGACATTCACTGGACTTCTCCTGACATTCACTGGACTTCTCCTGTCATTCACTGGACTTCTCCTGACATTCACTGAACTTCTCCTGACATTCACTGAACTTCTCCTGACATTCAATGAACTTTTCCTGACATTCACTGAACTTCTCCTGACATTCACTGGACTTCTCCTGACATTCACTGAACTTCTCCTGACATTCACTGAACTTCTCCTGACATTCACTGAACTTCTCCTGACATTCAATGAACTTTTCCTGACATTCACTGAACTTCTCCTGACATTCACTGAACTTCTCCTGACATTCACTGGACTTCTCCTGACATTCACTGAACTTCTCCTGACATTCACTGGACTTCTCCTGACATTCACTGGACTTCTCCTGACATTCACTGGACTTCTCCTGACATTCAATGAACTTTTCCTGACATTCACTGAACTTCTCCTGACATTCACTGGACTTCTCCTGACATTCACTGAACTTCTCCTGACATTCACTGGACTTCTCTGACATTCACTGAACTTCTCCTGACATTCACTGAACTTCTCCTGACATTCACTGGACTTCTCCTGACATTCACTGGACTTCTCCTGACATTCACTGGACTTCTCCCGACATTCACTGAACTTCTCCTGACATTCACTGGACTTCTCCTGACATTCACTGGACTCTCCTGACATTCACTGGACTTCTCCTGACATTCACTGGACTTCTCCTGACATTCACTGGACTTCTCCTGACATTCACTGGACTTCTCCTGTCATTCACTGGACTTCTCCTGACATTCACTGGACTTCTCCTGACATTCACTGGACTTCTCCTGACATTCACTGAACTTCTCCTGTCATTCACTGGACTTCTCCTGACATTCACTGAACTTCTCCTGACATTCACTGAACTTCTCCTGACATTCAATGAACTTCTCCTGACATTCACTGGACTTCTCCTGTCATTCACTGGACTTCTCCTGACATTCACTGGACTCTCCTGACATTCACTGGACTTCTCCTGACATTCACTGAACTTCTCCTGACATTCACTGGACTTCTCCTGACATTCACTGAACTTCTCCTGACATTCAATGAACTTTTCCTGACATTCACTGAACTTCTCCTGACATTCAATGAACTTTTCCTGACATTCACTGGACTTCTCCTGACATTCACTGAACTTCTCCTGACATTCACTGAACTTCTCCTGACATTCACTGGACTTCACCTGACATTCACTGGACCTCTCCTGACATTCACTGGGCTTCTCCTGACATTCACTGAACTTCTTTGCTGACCTCGGCTTCTGCCAGATAGTCCCCAAAAAGAAACAAAATAAACATCCAGCATCCTCCATTCTTTTAGCAAATGTAATCCCAGGAAAGTGGCAGCGCACCTACACACCAGCACTGCGGAGTGCACCTACACACCAGCACTGCGGAGTGCACCTACACACCAGCACTGCGGAGTGCACCTACACACCAGCACTGCGGAGTGCACCTACACACCAGCACTGCAGAGTGCACCTACACACCAGCACTGCGGAGTGCACCTACACACCAGCACTGCGGAGTGCACCTACACACCAGCACTGCAGAGTGCACCTACACACCAGCACTGCGGAGCACACCAGCACTGCGGAGTGCACCTACACACCAGCACTGCGGAGTGCACCTACACACCAGCACTGCGGAGCACACCAGCACTGCGGAGTGCACCTACACACCAGCACTGCGGAGTACACCTACACACCAGCACTGCGGAGTGCACCTACACACCAGCACTGCGGAGTGCACCTACACACCAGCACTGCGGAGTGCACCTACACACCAGCACTGCGGAGTGCACCTACACACCAGCACTGCGGAGTGCACCTACACACCAGCACTGCGGAGTGCACCTACACACCAGCACTGCGGAGTGCACCTACACACCAGCACTGCGGAGTGCACCTACACACCCACGTGTGGAATGCAGCAGCACTGTGGAGTGCAGACAACTATTTGCATGCCACTATTCTTAATATTCGGGCACACAGGAAGAAAAAAAGAAAAAGGAAAAAAGAACAAATGAGCTTACTTGTGTATATGGACGTGACCAAGACGCTGAGTAAATCAATTTCTTAGAGGTAAGGATTGTCCGGTATATGTACTCCGCTAGCTAGAAGGGATGGCAAATGGTTGAACTATTGCAAGCAGAGCCTGGAGAGTGTTGTACGTGAACATCCCCATCCATAAATTTGTCTTTTTACCAAAAATGGAAGTAACATCAACTCTTGAGCAGGAGGAGACATAGTCACGATCAACGCTTAACAAATGGAGGATGGTCAAGAGTGCTTAAATAGAGATAGAGCCAGCATCTTCCACTGTCTCACAATCACACCCAGATGAAGGCCAGAGTTATTTATTTTATTATTTTATTATAATTAAATAAGTTTACTTGGCAGTTACACACGTGCATTCACTTACTTGCTTGAGGAATTTGTGCAGATGAGGGTGAGAGGAGGGATCCAGCGTAACCTCAAACAACGGGAGGAAAATGTTCTCCAACATCTCGCTGAAATTATTGATGATCTTCTTCTTCTTGTAGATGTCACTGCACACCAAGCAAATGCCAACAACAGACACTTAGCAAAACACAACCGAAATTATACACACATGCTAATTAACGAAAGAATGGGTTTCTGGACTGATTGACTATGGACTTTATTTGTGTGTGTGTGTGTGAGTGCATTAAAAAAATTTCTCCTAATAACAATTATATTTATAGTTTTTGTCATGAGCAAACTCACTAGAATGGGCTGTAGTTTGCTATAAGAACCAGAGGTAAGCAAACAAAAGCTGCACATGCTCTCTGTCGGCAACAATACTTACAGCAAAGAGATTCATACAGGAGCAACATCTTTCTCAAGAGTGAAGTGATTCAGAGTGGTTCCAGGCAAGCATGGATGTCTGTGCAGCTTTCCTCCGAAGAATGGCTTCCAGAAGCAGCAGTAAAGACCAGGAAAGACTGTTCGTAAAGGCAGTTTGATCATCATCCATAAAAATATATATATTTTTTAAACCCTCATTTTGTCAATGTCCATTCAAACCAGTTTATGACTATATCAATAGAGCTGTCTTTTGGACATGGCAGGTAAAACAAATCCGGCGTTTAGCGCAATCAATTAACTTTTTATAACTTATTTTGTAAACAATGTCTGCAGTTTTGCATGCAGATGCTTGCTTGCGGCGGTTAATAAGGATTCTCTTTGGGTGAAGATGAGGAAGGAGAGGGGGGGGGGGATTTTTAAAGGAAAAATCAATCCTCACTCCCCCCCCCCAATACAAGACAACATCATTGAGATGATTGACCTAATATTAAGTAGCTCCTCCACATAACCACAGATGGTGGTGCAGCCAAAAGAAATGCAGCAAAAGAAACACACACACACACACGTAGATGATGATTGATGGTAAGAACAAATACATCTTCCTACAGGAGTGGCAATGGACAGCTGTTCAACATTGGCTACTTACAATATCCGAGGAACCTGAATCAACCAACGGACATTGTTGCAGAACAAATCTTGCTTGACAGCCCACTCGGAAAGCTTGTCCCACTCGGTCTTGCTGCGTCCGTACACGGATATTCGCAGCTCAGCTTTCTGGTACTTACTCTCGTCCAAATCATTCATGACTTCCTAAGTAAACAAATATATATATATATATATATATATACTTATAAGGTAGTTTGCTGGTGAAGGCTACAAATAGTGCTCAATGCTGTGTTAAAGCAGAGCTATTGAATAGTAACAATAGAAAAGTATTGGGATGGCAAGTCCTACTATAGTTTCATGTGAATGGTCCCTGATGATTGCATTCGCATGAAACTATAGTAGGACTAGCCATCCCTATATATACATGTATCACACAAACTTAATAAATATGTTATTCGTGTTTGATGGATATACGCTATTGATTCATCATGCCCTGTGCAATCTACGGACACTTTGTACTAGCACTGCTCCTAGCCAGTCATAGGTCCTGCCCCTGGTCCTAGCCCTAGCCAGTCATAGGTCCTGCCCCTGGTCCTAGCCCTAGCCAGTCATAGGTCCTGCCCCTGGTCCTAGCCCTAGCTAGTCATAGGTCCTGCCCCTGGTCCTAGCCCTAGCTAGTCATAGGTCCTGCCCCTGGTCATAGCCCTAGCCAGTCATAGGTCCTGCCCCTGGTCCTAGCCCTAGCCAGTCATAGGTCCTGCCCCTGGTCCTAGCCCTAGCCAGTCATAGGTCCTGCCCCTGGTCCTAGCCCTAGCCAGTCATAGGTCCTGTCCCTGGTCCTAGCCCTAGCCTGTCATAGGTCCTGCCCCTGGTCCTAGCCCTAGCCTGTCATAGGTCCTGCCCCTGGTCCTAGCCCTAGCCAGTCATAGGTCCTGCCCCTGGTCCTAGCCCTAGCCAGTCATGTCCTGTCCCTGGTCCTAGCCCTAGCCTGTCATACGTAGGTCCTGCCCCTGGTCCTAGCCCTAGCCTGTCATAGGTCCTGCCCCTGGTCCTAGCCCTAGCCAGTCATAGGTCCTGCCCCTGGTCCTAGCCCTAGCTAGTCATAGGTCCTGCCCCTGGTCCTAGCCTTAGCCAGTCATAGGTCCTGCCTCTGGTCCTAGCCCTAGCCAGTCATAGGTCCTGCCCCTGGTCCTAGCCCTAGCCAGTCATAGGTCCTGCCCCTGGTCCTAGCCCTAGCCAGTCATAGGTTCTGCCCCTGGTCCTAGCCCTAGCCAGTCATAGGTCCTGCCCCTGGTCCTAGCCCTAGCCAGTCATAGGTCCTGTCCCTGGTCCTAGCCCTAGCCAGTCATAGGTCCTGCCCCTAGCCAGTCATAGGTCCTGCCTCTGGTCCTAGCCCTAGCCAGTCATAGGTCCTGCCCCTGGTCCTAGCCCTAGCTAGTCATAGGTCCTGCCCCTGGTCCTAGCCTTAGCCAGTCATAGGTCCTGCCCCTGGTCCTAGCCCTAGCCAGTCATAGGTCCTGCCCCTGGTCCTAGCCCTAGCCAGTCATAGGTCCTGCTCCTGGTCCTAGCCCTAGCCAGTCATAGGTCCTGTCCCTGGTCCTAGCCCTAGCCAGTCATAGGTCCTGCCCCTGGTCCGAGCCCTAGCTAGTCATAGGTCCTGCCCTGGTCCTAGCCTTAGCCAGTCATAGGTCCTGCCTCTGGTCCTAGCCCTAGCCAGTCATAGGTCCTGCCCCTGGTCCTAGCCCTAGCCAGTCATAGGTCCTGCCCCTGGTCCTAGCCCTAGCCAGTCATAGGTCCTGCCCCTGGTCCTAGCCCTAGCCAGTCATAGGTCCTGCCCCTGGTCCTAGCCCTAGCCAGTCATAGGTCCTGTCCCTGGTCCTAGCCCTAGCCTGTCATAGGTCCTGCCCCTGGTCCTAGCCCTAGCCTGTCATAGGTCCTGCCCCTGGTCCTAGCCCTAGCCAGTCATAGGTCCTGCCCCTGGTCCTAGCCCTAGCTAGTCATAGGTCCTGCCCCTGATCCTAGCCCTAGCCAGTCATAGGTCCTGCCCCTGGTCCTAGCCCTAGCTAGTCATAGGTCCTGCCCCTGGTCCTAGTCCTAGCCAGTCATAGGTCATGCCCCTGGTCCTAGCCCTAGCCAGTCATAGGTCCTGCCCCTGGTCCTAGCCCTAGCCAGTCATAGGTCCTGCCCATGGTCAGTCATAGGTCCTGTCCCTGGTCCTAGCCCTAGTCAGTCATAGGTCCTGCCCCTGGTCCTAGCCCTAGCCAGTCATAGGTCCTGCCCCTGGTCCTAGCCCTAGCCAGTCATAGGTCCTGCCCATGGTCAGTCATAGGTCCTGTCCCTGGTCCTAGCCCTAGTCAGTCATAGGTCCTGTCCCTGGTCCTAGCCCTAGCCAGTCATAGGTCCTGCCCCTGGTCCTAGCCCTAGCTAGTCATAGGTCCTGCCCCTGGTCCTAGCCTTAGCCAGTCATAGGTCCTGCCTCTGGTCCTAGCCCTAGCCAGTCATAGGTCCTGCCCCTGGTCCTAGCCCTAGCTAGTCATAGGTCCTGCCCCTGGTCCTAGCCTTAGCCAGTCATAGGTCCTGCCCCTGGTCCTAGCCCTAGCCAGTCATAGGTCCTGCCCCTGGTCCAGCCCTAGCCAGTCATAGGTCCTGCTCCTGGTCCTAGCCCTAGCCAGTCATAGGTCCTGTCCCTGGTCCTAGCCCTAGCCAGTCATAGGTCCTGCCCCTGGTCCTAGCCCTAGCCAGTCATAGGTCCTGTCCCTGGTCCTAGCCCTAGCCAGTCATAGGTCCTGCCCCTGGTCAGTCATAGGTCCTGCCCCTGGTCCTAGCCCTAGCCAGTCATAGGTCCTGCCCCTGGTCCTAGCCTAGCCAGTCATAGGTCCTGTCCCTGGTCCTAGCCCTAGCCAGTCATATGTCCTGCCCCTGGTCAGTCATAGGTCCTGTCCCTGGTTCTAGCCCTAGCTAGTAGGTCCTGCCCCTGGTCCTAGCCCTAGCCAGTCATAGGTCCTGTCCGTCCCTGGTCCTAGCCCTAGCCAGTCATAGGTCCTGCCCCTGGTCCTAGCCCTAGCCAGTCATAGGTCCTGTCCCTGGTCCTAGCCCTAGCCAGTCATAGGTCCTGCCCCTGGTCAGTCATAGGTCCTGCCCCTGGTCCTAGCCCTAGCCAGTCATAGGTCCTGCCCCTGGTCCTAGCCCTAGCCAGTCATAGGTCCTGCCCCTGGTCAGTCATAGGTCCTGTCCCTGGTCCTAGCCCTAGTCAGTCATAGGTCCTGCCCCTGGTCCTAGCCCTAGCCAGTCATAGGTCCTGTCCCTGGTCCTAGCCCTAGCCTGTCATAGGTCCTGCCCCTGGTCCTAGCCCTAGCCTGTAATAGGTCCTGCCCCTGGTCCTAGCCCTAGCCAGTCATAGGTCCTGCCCCTGGTCCTAGCCCTAGCTAGTCATAGGTCCTGCCTCTGGTCCTAGCCCTAGCCAGTCATAGGTCCTGCCCCTGGTCCTAGAATAGCCAGTCATAGGTCCTGCCTCTGGTCCTAGCCCTAGCCAGTCATAGGTCCTGCCCCTGGTCCTAGCCCTAGCCAGTCATAGGTCCTGCCCCTGGTCCTAGCCCTAGCCAGTCATAGGTCCTGTCCCTGGTCCTAGCCCTAGCTAGTCATAGGTCCTGCCCCTGGTCCTAGCCCTAGCTAGTCATAGGTCCTGCCCCTGGTCCTAGCCTTAGCCAGTCATAGGTCCTGCCTCTGGTCCTAGCCCTAGCCAGTCATAGGTCCTGCCCCTGGTCCTAGCCCTAGCCAGTCATAGGTCCTGCCCCTGGTCCTAGCCCTAGCCAGTCATAGGTCCTGCCCCTGGTCCTAGCCCTAGCCAGTCATAGGTCCTGCCCCTGGTCCTAGCCCTAGCCAGTCATAGGTCCTGTCCCTGGTCCTAGCCCTAGCCTGTCATAGGTCCTGCCCCTGGTCCTAGCCCTAGCCTGTCATAGGTCCTGCCCCTGGTCCTAGCCCTAGCCAGTCATAGGTCCTGCCCCTGGTCCTAGCCCTAGCTAGTCATAGGTCCTGCCCCTGGTCCTAGCCTTAGCCAGTCATAGGTCCTGCCTCTGGTCCTAGCCCTAGCCAGTCATAGGTCCTGCCCCTGGTCCTAGCCTTAGCCAGTCATAGGTCCTGCTCCTGGTCCTAGCCCTAGCCAGTCATAGGTCCTGTCCCTGGTCCTAGCCCTAGCCAGTCATAGGTCCTGCCCCTGGTCCTAGCCCTAGCCAGTCATAGGTCCTGCCCCTGGTCCTAGCCCTAGCCAGTCATAGGTCCTGCCCCTGGTCCTAGCCCTAGCCAGTCATAGGTCCTGCCCCTGGTCCTAGCCCTAGCCAGTCATAGGTCCTGTCCCTGGTCCTAGCCCTAGCCAGTCATAGGTCCTGCCCCTGGTCCTAGCCCTAGCCAGTCATAGGTCCTGCCCCTGGTCCTAGCCCTAGCCAGTCATAGGTCCTGTCCCTGGTCCTAGCCCTAGCCAGTCATACTGTAGGTCCTGCCCCTGGTCAGTCATAGGTCCTGCCCCTGGTCCTAGCCCTAGCCAGTCATAGGTCCTGCCCCTGGTCCTAGCCCTAGCCAGTCATAGGTCCTGCCCCTGGTCCTAGCCCTAGCCAGTCATAGGTCCTGCCCCTGGTCAGTCATAGGTCCTGTCCCTGGTCCTAGCCCTAGCCAGTCATAGGTCCTGCCCCTGGTCCTAGCCCTAGCCAGTCATAGGTCCTGCCCCTGGTCCCTAGCCCTAGCCAGTCATAGGTCCTATCCCTGGTCCTAGCCCTAGCTAGTCATAGGTCCTGCCCCTGGTCCTAGCCTTAGCCAGTCATAGGTCCTGCCCCTGGTCCTAGCCCTAGCTAGTCATAGGTCCTGCCCCTGGTCCTAGCCCTAGCCAGTCATAGGTCCTGCCCCTGGTCCTAGCCCTAGCTAGTCATAGGTCTTGCCCCTGGTCCTAGCCCTAGCTAGTCATAGGTCCTGCCCCTGGTCCTGCCCCTGGTCCTAGCCCTAGCCAGTCATAGGTCCTGTCCCTGGTCCTAGCCCTAGCCAGTCATAGGTCCTGCCCCTGGTCCTAGCCCTAGCCAGTCATAGGTCCTGCCCCTGGTCCTAGCCCTAGCCAGTCATAGGTCCTGTCCCTGGTCCTAGCCCTAGTCAGTCATAGGTCCTGCCCCTGGTCCTAGCCCTAGCCAGTCATAGGTCCTGCCCCTGGTCTAGCCCTAGCCAGTCATAGGTCCTGTCCCTGGTCCTAGCCCTAGCTAGTCATAGGTCCTGCCCCTGGTCCTAGCCCTAGCCAGTCATAGGTCCTGTCCCTGGTCTAGCCCTAGCCAGTCATAGGTCCTGCCCCTGGTCCTAGCCCTAGCTAGTCATAGGTCTTGTCCCTGGTCCTAGCCCTAGCCAGTCATAGGTCCTGCCCCTGGTCCTAGCCCTAGCTAGTCATAGGTCCTGCCCCTGGTCCTAGCCCTAGCTAGTCATAGGTCCTGTCCCTGGTCCCAGTCATAGGTCCTGCCCCTTGTCCTAGCCCTAGCCAGTCATAGGTCCTGCCCCTGGTCCTAGCCCTAGCTAGTCATAGGTCCTGTCCCTGGTCCTAGCCCTAGCCAGTCATAGGTCCTGCCCCTGGTCCTGCCCCTGGTCCTAGCCCTAGCCAGTCATAGGTCCTGCCCCTGGTCCTAGCCCTAGCTAGTCATAGGTCCTGCCCCTGGTCCTAGCCCTAGCTAGTCATAGGTCCTGTCCCTGGTCCTAGCCCTAGCCAGTCATAGGTCCTGCCCCTGGTCCTAGCCCTAGCTAGTCATAGGTCTTGCCCCTGGTCCTAGCCCTAGCTAGTCATAGGTCCTGCTCCTGGTCCTAGCCCTAGCCAGTCATAGGTCCTGCCCCTGGTCCTAGCCCTAGCCAGTCATGTAGGTCCTACCCCTGGTCCTAGCCCTAGCCAGTCATAGGTCCTGCCCCTGGTCCTGCCCCTAGCCAGTCATAGGTCCTGCCCCTGGTCCTAGCCCTAGCCAGTCATAGGTCCTGCCCCTGGTCCTAGCCCTAGCCAGTCATAGGTCCTGTCCCTGGTCCTAGCCCTAGCCAGTCATAGGTCCTGCCCCTGGTCCTAGCCTAAGGATATCTTTTGTGGGTACAGTAAGTTTGAAATACAGGTCACACCAATACATGTAGTGTTAGACCAGCCATGGAAGTGTTTTAACTAGACCTTCATAGGGTTAGGGAAAGGGCCAGATCTAGGGCTAGGGCTAAGTATTCATAGATAGCACAAGGCATGTGATCCATCATTAGAGGTCCATCGAATATGCATGACATATACACTACATGATGCATCCATACATACAAGTATATGTCAGCCTGTTGCTCAGAAGAGTGTGTGAGGTGGCACTGACAGTGTTAGTAACAGTGATCACCAAACTGCTGAGGACCGTGGAAACCTTTGTGGACCAGCTCATGTGATTATGCCACAGAGAAATGACCTTCAGTAGCTAGGATTGCTAGCTACTGAAGCTGGTCCACAAAGCTTTGGAAGGTGTCCACAATCCTAGCTACTGAAGCTGGTCCACAAAGCTTTGGAAGGTGTCCACAACCCTAGCTACTGAAGCTGGTCCACAAAGCTTATGAAGGTGTCCGGATTGTGGACACCTTCCAAAGCTTTGTGGACCAGCTTCACTTGCTAGGGTTGTGGACACCTTCCAAAGCTTTGTGGACCAGCTTCAGTAGCTAGGATTGTGGACACCTTCCAAAGCTAGGATCGAGGAAACTTTCCAAAGCTTTGTGGACCAGCTTCAGTAGCTAGGATTGTGGACACCTTCCAAAGCTTTGTGGACCAGCTTCAGTAGCTAGGGTTGTGGACACCTTCCAAAGCTTTGTGGACCAGCTTCAGTAGCTAGGATTGTGGACACCTTCCAAAGCTTTGTGGACCAGCTAGGATTGTGGACACCTTCATAAGCTTTGTGGACCAGCTTCAGTAGCTAGGGTTGTGGACACCTTCCAAAGCTTTGTGGACCAGCTTCACTTGCTAGGGTTGTGGACACCTTCCAAAGCTTTGTGGACCAGCTTCAGTAGCTAGGATTGTGGACACCTTCCAAAGCCAGCCTCAGTAGCTAGGATTGTGGACACCTTCCAAAGGTTTGTACCAGCTCATAAGACAATGCTACAGACCATGCATGACCTTCAGTAGCTAGCAACTAACAGATCACACTCCATTAGGCCATGCTTGTGTTTGCACTCTTCCAGGTAATGCTGATAGAGGATGCAGAAGAGGAGGGGTCTCATTTAGGATATTCACATGACGCGGGGGAAAAACATTGTTCGAGGGGATTTAAAGTAGCTTAGAAGGGGATGACATCCATTTTCATATATTGTAACGTCCAAATCTTTGCTGTCCTTTGGCTGTTATAGAAAATATTAATACCAGAAGAAAACTTCGTTTGAGAGCTTTCCACCACTATGCTCACGTTAGTTTCCCATCAACTTGAGGTATAGTGACCTGTCCCAGGTCACAAAAGTAAATGCACAATATTAAAGTGACAACTAAGGTGTGCACTGAACACAGGGTTTACCACAAGAGTGCTTGCTATTTTGCTTCTATGAAGTTTCGTGGCAAGCCATGCATTCAATGCACACAATGGTCACTTTAATTAATTCCATAAATGGGGGGTGATTCAAAGTGTTACACTTTTATAAGCATCTAGCCCAAACACTGAGCAAGTAAATTTATCAGGAAAGGCACTGTATCAACATTATGTCAACTGAGAGTATGTTTAGGGAACACTTTTAGTCAGGAATTTTTTTTGGTGTGTGATTCCAATGTAAGGTGACTAGGGTACTGATCCAGGTGTAAGGTGACCAGGGTACTGATCCAGGTGTCAGGTGACTAGGGTACTGATCCAGGTCAGGTGACCAGGGTACTGATCCAGGTCAGGTGACCAGGGTACTGATCCAGGTCAGGTGACTAGGGTACTGATCCAGGTCAGGTGACTAGGGTACTGATCCAGGTCAGGTGACCAGGGTACTGATCCAGGTCAGGTGACTAGGGTATACTGATCCAGGTCAGGTGACCAGGGTACTGATCCAGGTCAGGTGACTAGGGTACTGATCCAGGTCAGGTGACTAGGGTACTGATCCAGGTGTAAGGTGACTAGGGTACTGATCCAGGTGTAAGGTGACTAGGGCACTGATCCAGGTCAGGTGACTAGGGTACTGATCCAGGTCAGGTGACCAGGGTACTGATCCAGGTGTAAGGTGACTAGGCTACTGATCCAGGTCAGGTGACTAGGGTACTGATCCAGGTGTAAGGTGACTAGGGTACTGATCCAGGTCAGGTGACTAGGGTACTGATCCAGGTGTAAGGTGACCAGGGTACTGATCCAGGTGAAAGGTGACTAGGGTACTGATCCAGGTGTAAGGTGACTAGGGTACTGATCCATGTGAAAGGTGACTAGGGTACTGATCCAGGTGTAAGGTGACTAGGGTACTGATCCAGGTCAGGTGACTAGGGTACTGATCCAGGTCAGGTTACTAGGGTACTGATCCAGGTCAGGTGACTAGGGTACTGTTCCAGGTGTAAGGTGACTAGGGTACTGATCCAGGTCAGGTGACTAGGGTACTGATCCAGGTGTAAGGTGACTAGGGTACTGATCCAGGTCAGGTGACTAGGGTACTGATCCAGGTCAGGTGACTAGGGTACTGTTCCAGGTGTAATGTGACTAGGGTACTGATCCAGGTGTAAGGTGACCAGGGTACTGATCCAGGTGTAAGGTGACTAGGGTACTGTTCCAGGTCAGGTGACTAGGGTACTGATCCAGACTAGGGTACTGTTCCAGGTCAGGTGACTAGGGTACTGATCCAGGTGTAAGGTGACTAGGGTACTGATCCAGGTCAGGTGACTAGGGTACTGATCCAGGTGTAAGGTGACTAGGGTACTGATCCAGGTCAGGTGACTAGGGTACTGATCCAGGTGTAAGGTGACTAGGGTACTGATCCAACAGGTGACCAGGGTACTGATCCAGGTGTAAGGTGACTAGGGTACTGATCCAGGTCAGGTGACTAGGGTACTGATCCAGGTCAGGTGACTAGGGTACTGATCCAGGTATAAGGTGACTAGGGTACTGATCCAACAGGTGACTAGGGTACTGATCCAGGTCAGGTGACTAGGGTACTGATCCAACAGGTGACTAGGGTACTGATCCAGGTGTAAGGTGACTAGGGTACTGATCCAACAGGTGACTAGGGTACTGATCCAGGTGTAAGGTGACTAGGGTACTGATCCAGGTCAGGTGACTAGGGTACTGATCCAGGTGTAAGGTGACTAGGGTACTGATCCAGGTGTAAGGTGACTAGGGTACTGTTCCAGGTCAGGTGACTAGGGTACTGATCCAGACTAGGGTACTGTTCCAGGTCAGGTGACTAGGGTACTGATCCAGGTGTAAGGTGACTAGGGTACTGATCCAGGTCAGGTGACTAGGGTACTGATCCAGGTGTAAGGTGACTAGGGTACTGATCCAGGTGTAAGGTGACTAGGGTACTGATCCAGGTGTAAGGTGACTAGGGTACTGATCCAACAGGTGACCAGGGTACTGATCCAGGTGTAAGGTGACTAGGGTACTGATCCAGGTCAGGTGACTAGGGTACTGATCCAGGTCAGGTGACTAGGGTACTGATCCAGGTATAAGGTGACTAGGGTACTGATCCAACAGGTGACTAGGGTACTGATCCAGGTCAGGTGACTAGGGTACTGATCCAGGTCAGGTGACCAGGGTACTGATCCAGGTGTAAGGTGACTAGGGTACTGATCCAGGTGTAAGGTGACTAGGGTACTGATCCAGGTGTAAGGTGACTAGGGTACTGATCCAGGTCAGGTGACTAGGGTACTGATCCAACTATGCATGGATGCAGATCAACTATGCATGGATGCAGATCAACTATTCATGAAAACCATTTTTTCCCCGTCTTCTATAAAAAAACTCAATTTATTCGCCATTCTAATGATCATCATTACATGCAGTTCACAAGCTTCTATGCTCAAATTCTAATGATATATATACATGTACATCATTTTTTATGCACCTTTACTGCATCATGTGATTAGCAACCCTTCCCATTCCAGCGTATATTCTACTGGAACTTCCCCCTCCTTGCTGCCATGTATATTCAGAATGTATGGACCGCATGAATAAGTGAAGTACCCCCAGCTGGGTCAGAGCACAACAACCGTCCATGGACAGGTCTAGAGAAGCTTATTCTAGTGTTATCAAGTTGATAGAGGACTCTCTTTGGATAGAACTCTAGTCCTATAGTCCTAGCCTTACCCTAGCCCTATAGTCCTAGCCTTAACCCCAACCCTGGTCATTGCCTTAACTCTAGCCCTATCTTAATTCTACCCTTATATGTAAATCTAGTCCTAGCCCCAGCCCTAGCCAATATTAGGTGGGAAAGAACTTTCAACTTTAGACCTGGTTGACCTGGGATTGTGCATGGCATGACAGGACATCCCTGGTTGACTTGGGGTTGTGCATACAGTAGCATTACAGGACATCCCTAGTTGACCTGGGTTACTGCACAGTATTACAGGACATTACTAGCTGACCTGGGGTACTGCACAGCATTACAGGACATTACTAGTTGACCTGGGGTACTGCACAGAATTACAGGCCATCCCTAGTTGACCTGGGGTACTGCACAGCATTACAGGTCATCCCTAGGTGACCTGGGGTACTGCACAGCATTACAGGACATTCCTAGTTGACCTGGGGTACTGCACAGCATTACAGGACATCCCTAGTTGACCTGGGGTACTGCACAGCATTACAGGCCATCCCTAGTTGACCTGGGGTACTGCACAGCATTACAGGTCATCCCTAGTTGACCTGGGGTACTGCACAGCATTACAGGGCATTATTAGTTGACCTGGGGTACTGCACAGCATTACAGGCCACCCCTAGTTGACCTGGGGTACTGCACAGCATTACAGGTCATCCCTAGTTGACCTGGGGTACTTCACAGCATTACAGGCCATCCCTAGTTGACCTGGGGTACTGCACAGCATTACAGGACATCCCTAGTTGACCTGGGGTACTGCACAGCATTACAGGACATCCGTAGTTGACCTGGGGTACTGCACAGCATTATAGGACATCCCTAGTTGACTGCACAGCATTACAGGCCATCCCTAGTTGACCTGGGGTACTGCACAGCATTACAGGCCATCCCTAGTTGACCTGGGGTACTGCACAGCATACAGGACATTACTAGTTGACCTGGGGTACTGCACAGCATTATAGGACACCCTTAGCTGGTATTGTGCATAGGATTATATAAAATTAATGGACATTATGAAATTAATGGACATTAGTGAGAGCATGACCTATTCCTGAACTTTGGTCCTCTCACAAACCTTGATGATCTGTCCATAAAACTGTCCTCCAATGTCATTGTCAACTTTCAAGAACAATTCACGGAGACGACTCTTTCCTGAATATAAAAGATGACAACATCAACATAATAACAACAACATTATCACCATTAACAACAACTAAGAACAACGCACAAGGCCAGCAGAAGCACCTTTCCATTGGTCATCTGTGATACTTTACAAACCCCACCCCTCCACACAGGGATAATAAACATGATGAGTCTTGAAGATTATGACCGTTTTGGGGGGTCATGTTGACAATGAAACAAAAACATTCAGCTACTCCAAAATGATTAATTCACCCTTGCATATAATTATGTGGAAGCTAGAGTCAAGTTATTTATTTAACCTGTAGATAGCTAGAGTAAAGTAAGTTAACCTGTAGATAGCTAGAGTGAAGTTATTTATATAACCTGTAGATAGCTAGAGTGAAGTAATTAACCTGTAGATAGCTAGAGTGAAGTAATTAACCTGTAGATAGCTAGAGTGAAGTTATTTATTTAACCTGTAGATAGCTAGAGTGAAGTTATTTATTTAACCTGTAGTTAGCTAGAGTGAAGTTAGTTATTTAACCTGTAGATAGCTAGAGTGAAGTTATTTATTTAACCTGTAGATAGCTAGAGTGAAGTTATTTATTTAACCTGTAGATAGCTAGAGTGAAGTTATTTATTTAACCTGTAGATAGCTAGAGTGAAGTTAGTTATTTAACCTGTAGATAGCTAGAGTGAAGTAATTAACCTGTAGATAGCTAGAGTGAAGTAATTAACCTGTAGATAGCTAGAGTGAAGTTATTTATTTAACCTGTAGATAGCTAGAGTGAAGTAATTAACCTGTAGATAGCTAGAGTGAAGTTATTTATTTAACCTGTAGATAGCTAGAGTGAAGTAATTAACCTGTAGATAGCTAGAGTGAAGTTATTTATATAACCTGTAGATAGCTAGAGTAAAGTAATTAACCTGTAGATAGCTAGAGTGAAGATATTTATATAACCTGTAGATAGCTAGAGTGAAGTAAGTTAACTTGTAGATAGCTAGAGTGAAGTTATTTATTTAACCTGTAGATAGCTAGAGTGAAGTAATTAACCTGTAGATAGCTAGAGTGAAGTTATTAACCTGTAGATAGCTAGAGTGAAGTTATTTATTTAACCTGTAGATAGCTAGAGTGAAGTAATTAACCTGTAGATAGCTAGAGTGAAGTTATTAACCTGTAGATAGCTAGAGTGAAGTTATTAACCTGTAGATAGCTAGAGTGAAGTTATTTATTTAACCTTTAGTTAGCTAGAGTGAAGTTATTAACCTGTAGATAGCTAGAGTGAAGTTATTTATATAACCTGTAGATAGCTAGAGTGAAGTAATTAATCTGTAGATAGCTAGAGTGAAGTTATTTGTTTAACCTGTAGATAGCTAGAGTGAAGTAATTAACCTGTAGATAGCTAGAGTGAAGTTATTTATTTAACCTGTAGATAGCTAGAGTGAAGTAATCAACCTGTAGATAGCTAGAGTGAAGTTATTAACCTCTAGAGTGAAGTTATTTGTTTAACATGTAGATAGCTAGAGTGAAGTAATTAACCTGTAGATAGCTAGAGTGAAGTTATTTATTTAACCTGTAGATAGCTAGAGTGAAGTAATTAACCTGTAGATAGCTAGAGTGAAGTTACTTAACCTGTAGATTAGAGCATCTAGTTGAAATGTCGAGTGAATAAAATTTGAAGTTGATTATTGAGAAGGTGATTTTAAAGCCAGAGTGTAGTTATTTAACCTGTACATGTAGATAGCTAGAGTGTAGTTATTTAACCTGTGGATAGCTAGAGTGAAGTTATTTAATATGGGGAGTGTGATTGGATTCAAAAGGCACTTTCTCAAGAGCAATGGATTCAGAGTGCTTCCTGGTGGGCATAGGTGCATGTGCAGCCTCCATTAGTATGGAGAGCTCCCGCAAACAAGTAAATTAGTCGAGGACAGTCCATGAGAGCAGTTGTGATCAACGTCATCCATTTTCCCACTTACGCTCGCTGAACCCTTCTAGCAAAAGACCAGTGGTTTATAATGTTTTGGCAGTCCAATGGGCAAAAGCAGTAAATAATCTGTTTTTGAGAAGGAGTGGGGTGTGTGTGTGTGGGGGGGGGGGGGGGGGGGAGGGTGTTTGTTCTTTTGTTTTAGTTCATGCCCAGTAGGTGCTAAGGTGCTAGCTTAATCAGACAATCAGAGCCAGACCAGTTCCAATGTCTATGACTCGGTAAGGAATGTTCATGACTACAAGTCATGGAATAATGTACAAATAACTTTCTCGATTCATCGTGAAGGCTAGAGCATCTATGTAATCAACTCACAGACCCATCATGAAGTCTAGAGCATCTATGTAATCAACTCACAGACCCATCATGAAGGCTAGAGCATCTATGTAATCAACTCACAGACCCATCATGAAGGCTAGAGCATCTATGTAATCAACTCACAGACCCATCATGAAGGCTAGAGCATCTATGTAATCAACACACAGACCCATCATGAAGGCTAGAGCATCTATGTAATCAACTCACAGGTCCGATCATGAAGGCTGGAGCATCTATGTAATCAACTCACAGGCCCATCATGAAGGCTAGAGCATCTATGTAATCAACTCACAGACCCATCATGAAGGCTAGAGCATCTATGTAATCAACTCACAGACCCATCATGAAGGCTAGTGCATCTATCAACTCACAGACCCATCATGAAGGCTAGAGCATCTATGTAATCAACTCACAGGCCCATCATGAAGGCTAGAGCATCTATGTAATCAACTCACATACCCATCATGAAGGCTAGTGCATCTATCAACTCACAGACCCATCATGAAGGCTAGAGCATCTATGTAATCAACTCACATACCCATCATGAAGGCTAGAGCATCTATGTAATCAACTCACAGACCCATCATGAAGGTTAGAGCATCTATGTAATCAACACACAGACCCATCATGAAGGCTAGAGCATCTACGTAATCAACTCACAGACCCATCATGAAGGCTAGAGCATCTATGTAATCAACTCACAGGTCCGATCATGAAGGCTGGAGCATCTATGTACTATGTAATCAACTCACAGGCCCATCATGAAGGCTAGAGCATCTATGTAATCAGCTCACAGGCCCATCATGAAGGCTAGAGCATCTATGTAATCAACTCACAGACCCATCATGAAGGCTAGTGCATCTATGTAATCAACTCACAGACCCATCATGAAGGCTAGAGCATCTATGTAATCAACTCACATACCCATCATGAAGGCTAGAGAATCTATGTAATCAACTCACAGACCCATCATGAAGGCTAGAGCATCTATGTAATCAACTCACAGACCCATCATGAAGGCTAGAGCATCTATGTAATCAACTCACAGACCCATCATGAAGGCTAGAGCATCTATGTAATCAACTCACATACCCATCATGAAGGCTAGAGCATCTATGTAATCAACTCACAGACCCATCATGAAGGCTAGAGCATCTATGTAATCAACTCACAGACCCATCATGAAGGCTAGAGCATCTATGTAATCAACTCACAGACCCATCATGAAGTCTAGAGCATCTACGTAATCAACTCACAGACCCATCATGAAGGCTAGAGCATCTATGAGCTGAAAAGTCGTGTGAGTAGGTTAATTAAGGTGATTACCAAGAAAGTTGTATCTACAATGTCAACTGAGTTCGTTGAGAAGGGGAAAAAATGTAGTCGTCACCCAAGAATGCGTGACACTTACCTATTGGGTTGTATTTGGAATTGAATTTGTCGAACCTGTGGAAAGTGTTTCGATCCTACATACATGTATGCAAACAACAACAACAACAACAACAACAACAACAACAAAATAAATCCGGACATTAGAAATCTCATTACTGGTGGGCAATATGCCTAGAGCAAGTGTACATGTGATACACATGCATGCACATACATACACACATGTACACCTATGTACAGACATACATACATATGTACACATGTATATGTATACACATACATACATATGTACATACATACATATATACACACATACATACACACATGTATACCTACGTACATACATACATACATATACATGCATATATATACATGCATAGATATACACACACCTGTTTAGAGATACACATACACAGCTCACACAAACATGAGCTCAGTAGGGAGCTGTTCAATGTTGAAGTATTACCAGACATGATCAGCCTATGGGCAATACACACTTCATTAGTGACTGTACTGCAGTTTGCAAACTAACTCCACCCACTTCACACATGGCTCATAATGTACACGTATACTCACCGCATGAACGTCAAGAGTGTCGACGCTCAAGTCGTAGGCCTTCAAGTTCAGCTCATCAAAAACCTGAAATGACGTGATAGATAATCACCGTGTTTTCCCGGATATACCGGTAAGTCACACCAATCCATTTAAGTCAGCACATGGGGGTAAGTCACACCTGGGTATAAGTCACACTAAGGTATAAGTCACACCTGGGTATAAGTCACACCTGGGTATAAGTCTCACCTGGGTATAAGTCACACCTGGTATAAGTCACACCTGGGTATAAGCAACACCGGGGTATAAGTCACACTAAGGTATAAGTCACACCTGGGTATAAGTCACACCTGGGTATAAGTCACACCTGGGTATAAGTCACACCTGGGTATAAGTCACACCTGGGTATAAGTCACACTAAGGATAAGTCACACCTGGGTATAAGTCACACCTGGGTTTAAGCCACACCTGGGTATAAGTCACACCTGGGTATAAGTCACACCTGGGTATAAGTCACACCTGGGTATAAGTCACACCTGGGTGTAAGTCACACTAAGGTATAAGTCACACTAAGGATAAGTCACACCTGGGTTTAAGCCACACCTGGGTATAAGTCACACCTAGGTATAAGTCACACCTGGGTATAAGTCATACCTGGTATAAGTCACACCTGGGTATAAGTCACACCTGGGTGTAAGTCACACCTAGGTATAAGTCATACCTGGGTATAAGTCACACCTGGGTGTAAGTCACACCTGGGTATAAGTCACACCAGGGTATAAGTCACACCTGGGTATAAGTCACACCTATACAAGTCACACCTAGGTATAAGTCACACCTGGGTATATAAGTTACACCAGGATGTCACACCTGGGTGTAAGTCACACCTGGGTATAAGTCACAACAGGATATAAGACACACCTAGGTATAAGTCACACCTGGGTATAAGTCACACCTGGGTATAAGTCACACCTGGGTATAAGTCACACCTGGGTATAAGTCACACCTGGGTATAAGTCACACCTGGGTATAAGTCACACCTGGGTATAAGTCACACCTGGGTATAAGTCACACCAGGGTATAAGTCACACCTGGGTATAAGTCACACCTGGGTATAAGTCACACCTGGGTATAAGTCACACCTGGGTGTAAGTCACACCTAGGTATAAGTCATACCTGGGTATAAGTCACACCTGGGTGTAAGTCACACCTGGGTATAAGTCACACCAGGGTATAAGTCACACCTGGGTATAAGTCACACCTATACAAGTCACACCTAGGTATAAGTCACACCTGGGTATATAAGTTACACCAGGATGTCACACCTGGGTGTAAGTCACACCTGGGTATAAGTCACAACAGGATATAAGACACACCTGGGTATAAGTCACACCTGGGTATAAGTCACACCTCCAGGGGTATAAGTCACACCTGGGTATAAGTCACACCTAGGTATAAGTCACACCTGGGTATAAGTCACACCTGAGCATAAGTCACACATGGGTATAAGTCACACCTGGACTCGTCACGTAGGGTATAATGACACCTAGGTTAACCTCCCAGTCCCAAATCCACTCAGCACTGCAGCATATGGTTGGTTTTCCTTGTGTAAGTTGAGTATGTTATTGAGTCTACTAGAATTTTTTGTTACCTCATACACAGGAAGACTAGACTCTAGCTAGATCACTGGACTCAAAGAAATTGCAGTACAGTTGAGCAAGCGATTCTCCATTTCCAGGGAAAGAAATAATCAGCAGCTTGAAGCTAGAGGTGTGGCTTGTGTGCCTCTTGCTGGCTGTAGCCATAGACACATAAAACTCAATAGCACAGTTCCACACCCAACACGTCCCTTTGGACTTGACAACCTGGTATCACTCGTGGTATACATATGTCACAACTCCTTTATTGCCAAGGGAATTTGCAGCTGCTTCTGTTACAACTTACTTCCTGTCAAATAACTACATATATATACACACACAGCATTCTAAGTAGTGCACACCTGTTGAAGAGTGAGCCGGGATCCTCCACTGTTGATCACCACATCATTGGCACAACTCTTGATCTTCTTCTTGATGAAGCGAAGAAGGTGCTTCTGGTTCATGCAAGATGATGCATGGACGTGAGTATCCACCTGCGTCAAGCATTGGTCTGTGATTACATGATAGTCCACCTCAACCTAGCATGATGTCGGTCCAGTGTCTCCCCCAGAGAGCTACTGTCAACCTACCTCGACCTGCCTCAACCCATTGTTGGTCCAGTGTGTGTCCTCATAGAGCTATTGTCAACACTTACTTCAACCTGCCTCAACCCAGTGTGGTGTTGGTCCAACTGGTGTGTGTCCTCATAGAGCTATTGTCAACCTACTTCAACCTGCCTCAACCTAGTGTGGTGTTGGTCCAGTGTGTGTCCCCATACAGTTATTGTCAACCTACTTCACCCTGCCTCAACCCAGTGTGGTGTTGGTCCAGTGTGTGCCTCAAAGAGCTATTGTCAACCTACTTCACCCTGCCTCAACCCAGTGTGATGTTGGCCCAATACATATGTATATATGTCCACTAGGTATTTATCACCACTGGATGTCAACTCCCCACCATCGCGCACATACCTTTCTGATGTTATAGAAGTCGCGATGTGGTACCATTTTCTGTGCTTTGAGCTCCTTCATCTCATTAAGCATGGTGTGCAGCTGAAAACGAGAATCAAGATATCGGAGTCTTCGGTGGCTCAAGGTCTTGCTGCAAGCACAATGAATGACTCCGAGTAAAAATTTATGTTTGTATGTGGGATAAGGGGTCTCTTGGATTCGGGTCAAAGAACCTGAACAATTAATTATGGAATGGAACTTGAACAGTTTACTTATGAAATAGAACTTATGGAACTTCAAGAATTATTCATGGAATGGAACTTGAACAAATACTTATGGAATGGAATCTGAACAAGTTCTTTAATCTGTTCCAAAGGCAGAAGTTATAAAAGTAAAACTTCAAGGATCTATGGCACAGGTATCTAGGGCACTACAGGAAGTGTCTAGTAAACTTCAGCAAGTGCTGTAATGAGATTCATAAAGTAGAGAGCGTTCTCCCACATTACTTGTTATCACTTTCTTTTAGGCACGGGGATGAACTGCATCACATACGTATGGACGTCAATCTACTAGTAGCTAATCACCAGCCATGGGAGAAATAGTCTGTCTCTCCAACAGGAGCAGACATACTCATGACCAGCGCTCAACCAAGTCACAAGGTCCAGCTGTAAAGTAGGAGCTTGATAAACAGGTCTCTAGTATACTACAGGAAGTGTCTAGTATACTAAAGGAAATGGCATTGAGATTCATAAAAAACCCAATACAAACTATTGAACTTTGTAGTAGTTTTCCTATTGATCTTCATACGGGACACCACGCAGCATTCTGGTGGGGGAGGAGTGGCCTAGCAGGAAAATAAACATGCAATTGCCTACTGGCAAGGTCAGATGTTACTCGATTATTAGCAACTACATGTAGTTTCCAAGATTCGACTAAGTATACTAGTGGTTCCCAACCTTTTTGGAACCATTACCCAAATCGCCCTATCCTCCTTGTTCCATTACCCATACCTGTGCAATAAAAAATAATTATTTTATGAATTTTATTTATATAAGTGTGTTAGTAAGTATTAGTAGTTAGTTAGTATTAGTAGTTAGTAAGTATTAGTAGTTAGTTAGTGAGTTAGTTGGTCACTGCAAAACAAATCAAATCAATGGATGGGTGTGCTTGCATTTTGTTAGCCAAGTATTCAATTTGCACGGTTTTGAAAACTGGGAGGAATTCTTGCGTTTGACACTCCAACCGGTTCTGTTTCTTGGTTTTCATTCCCATGACAATGGAAAAGCTTTGCTCACATCGGTAAGTCGTCGAAAAGGAATTCGGGATCTTTAGAGCCGTCTCGCCAAGGTTGGTGTGTTATTTAGCTGGCCAGAAGGTTTCCAGGTCCTTGTTCTGAAATTCCAGCTTCCGAGCCTCATTCACTCTCAGAGTTATCCACTCCGATGGGAAAGTCATCTTCGTCAACCTGATCCTAATTGGCCACAAAAGGCTGCTTGGACCACTGAAGACAAGAGGTGTCCAGATCAGGGCAGTATTCCTCCATCTTTCAGACCAATTCGTCCAAGAGGGCTTGGATGTCTCCTTTCAAAATTTCTAGGATATCTTGACCATCCTTACTCTCATTAACAAATTTAAGCAGTTATCCTAAACCTAATCTATAAAATTCTAAATTATAAAACTCACTAAAGAATATCATTACATCATCATTACACTGACCTAATGTTTTATTAGTCTGTACAAAACACAAATAGCAACAAAAAAATCCATCAGTCAGCATTGTACATTACCCCCAAATTATTACCCCCAGGTTGGGAACCAATGAAGTGGGAACCAATGAAGTATACGGACAGTGTGCGAGCTCCTTGAATACAGAATCCTAGCTTAACATCCACGGTTGCTATGGCAACTTACATGGGGCCATGTTGAATACAGAATCCTAGCTTAACATCCATGGTTGCTATGGCAACTTACATGGGGCCATGGGTGCTCAGTGCCAAGACTATGTTCATGTCTTCAATGAAACACTTCTTCAATGAACAGGTGTACTCTGGCTTGCCGAGCACAAGGTCATCTGCAATAGCCTCTGTCTAATTTTACGATAAATAATAAATACATACAACAAGCAATAAATGGGAAAAAATTGTTTTGCACATAATGCTGTGATAAGATGATAAGATAAGTTAATGCTGTGATAAGATCAGTATACAACAAGCACACTTGCACAGAGCCACTACTACACACACACATGCAGCTACAAACTCAATCTAGACCAGCTACAATCTCAATCTAGACTTGAAGAGTTAACCCTCTCACCAGCAACTTTATAGATTTATTGCATGATTTTCACATTATTTGGTGTAGGGAAGAGTAAAAAAGAAAGGTACCTAGCAACCACACATCAGGTGATAACTGATGAGTTGATCATTATAACAAATTTTAGCAACAAACACATTGCTGGGAATATAACAGGGGAAAGCAAAAACTCCCCCCCCCCCCATCTAATTTTAGCAGGGGAAATTTGGCTGTTTGGGTACCAAGGTGCTTGCTGATGCACCAAGGAACAAAATATTGAATTTTAGTTGCTTGGCAACAAACCATAAACCATGAATACCATTATAAGTTAGTTTTTGGTACTAATATGACATAGCATCTAGCATGTTGATCAGTAACTTTTGTCCAACAGACACTTACCCTTGGTCTACAAACTGGAGAGTTGAAAGAGCATTAGGATGAATCTAGTTGCTTAGCAACTAATCACATAGATGTGAATATCATTCTTAATAATGGCTAATCCATTATTTATTACAGAGAGTACAGGTACATATTTGTGTTCAAACTTCACTAGAACTAAGTCTAGGAGTTTCTTCAACTTGAAGATGTGGGTATACAGTGGGTGACCAGCAGGTGTTGCTGAGTGCTATCAGCCGAGTGGAGCAAACTAAACAGCTGCTCAAACCTCCTAAGATGCATGATGATGGACTCCAAACAGCTACTCAAACCTCCTAAGATGCACGATGATGGACTCCAAACAGCTGCTCAAACCTCCTAAGATGCACGATGATGGACTCCATACAGCTGCTCAAACATCCTAAGATGCATGATGATGGACTCCAAACAGCTGCTGAAACCTCCTAAGATGCACGATGATGGACTCCAAACAGCTACTCAAACCTCCTAAGATGCACGATGATGGACTCCAAACAGCTGCTCAAACCTCCTAAGATGCATGATGATGGACTCCAAACAGCTACTCAAACCTCCTAAGATGCACGATGATGGACTCCAAACAGCTGCTCAAACTTCCTAAGATGCATGATGATGGACTCCATACAGCTGCTCAAACATCCTAAGATGCATGATGATGGACTCCAAACAGCTGCTGAAACCTCCTAAGATGCACGATGATGGACTCCAAACAGCTGCTCAAACCTCCTAAGATGCACGATGATGGACTCCAAACAGCTACTCAAACCTCCTAAGATGCACGATGATGGACTCCAAACAGCTGCTCAAACCTCCTAAGATGCATGATGATGGACTCCAAACAGCTGCTCAAACCTCCTAAGATGCATGATGATGGACTCCAAACAGCTAGTCAAACCTCCTAAGATGCATGATGATGGACTCCAAACAGCTAGTCAAACCTCCTAAGATGCATGATGATGGACACCAAACAGCTGCTCAAACCTCCTAAGGTGCATGATGATGGACTCAAAACAGCTGCTCAAACCTCCTAAGATGCATGATGATGGACTCCAAACAGCTAGTCAAACCTCCTAAGATGCATGATGATGGACTCCAAACAGCTGCTCAAACCTCCTAAGATGCATGATGATGGACTCCAAACAGCTAGTCAAACCTCCTAAGATGCAGATGATGGACACCAAACAGCTGCTCAAACCTCCTAAGATGCATGATGATGGACTCCAAACAGCTGCTCAAACCTCCTAAGATGCATGATGATGGACTCCAAACAGCTACTCAAACCTCCTAAGATGCACGATGATGGACTCCAAACAGCTACTCAAACCTCCTAAGATGCATGATGATGGACTCCAAACAGCTACTCAAACCTCATAAGATGCATGATGATGGACTCCAAACAGCTGCTCAAACCTCTAAGATGCATGATGATGGACTCCAAACAGCTACTCAAACCTCATAAGATGCATGATGATGGACTCCAAACAGCTGCTCAAACATCCTAAGATGCATGATGATGGACTCCAAACAGCTGCTGAAACCTCCTAAGATGCACGATGATGGACTCCAAACAGCTACTCAAACCTTCTAAGATGCACGATGATGGACTCCAAACAGCTGCTCAAACCTCCTAAGATGCATGATGATGGACTCCAAACAGCTACTCAAACCTCCTAAGATGCACGATGATGGACTCCAAACAGCTGCTCAAACTTCCTAAGATGCATGATGATGGACTCCATACAGCTGCTCAAACATCCTAAGATGCATGATGATGGACTCCAAACAGCTGCTGAAACCTCCTAAGATGCACGATGATGGACTCCAAACAGCTGCTCAAACCTCCTAAGATGCACGATGATGGACTCCAAACAGCTACTCAAACCTCCTAAGATGCACGATGATGGACTCCAAACAGCTGCTCAAACCTCCTAAGATGCATGATGATGGACTCCAAACAGCTGCTCAAACCTCCTAAGATGCATGATGATGGACTCCAAACAGCTAGTCAAACCTCCTAAGATGCATGATGATGGACTCCAAACAGCTAGTCAAACCTCCTAAGATGCATGATGATGGACACCAAACAGCTGCTCAAACCTCCTAAGGTGCATGATGATGGACTCAAAACAGCTGCTCAAACCTCCTAAGATGCATGATGATGGACTCCAAACAGCTAGTCAAACCTCCTAAGATGCATGATGATGGACTCCAAACAGCTGCTCAAACCTCCTAAGATGCATGATGATGGACTCCAAACAGCTAGTCAAACCTCCTAAGATGCAGATGATGGACACCAAACAGCTGCTCAAACCTCCTAAGATGCATGATGATGGACTCCAAACAGCTGCTCAAACCTCCTAAGATGCATGATGATGGACTCCAAACAGCTACTCAAACCTCCTAAGATGCACGATGATGGACTCCAAACAGCTACTCAAACCTCCTAAGATGCATGATGATGGACTCCAAACAGCTACTCAAACCTCATAAGATGCATGATGATGGACTCCAAACAGCTGCTCAAACCTCTAAGATGCATGATGATGGACTCCAAACAGCTACTCAAACCTCATAAGATGCATGATGTTGGACTCCAAACAGCTGCTCAAACCTCCTAAGATGCATGATGATGGACTCCAAACAGCTGCTCAAACCTCCTAAGATGCATGATGTTGGAAACACAAGCTGTATTGAGGATGGAGTGCTGTGTCCAGTTGAGGTCAAGACACGGAAGATAGACAAGACCTGACACACAGTATACCCACAAATGTCTTCTTTCTCATTTCCTCCACAGTGGTACCAGGCTGGTTCGAGCTCAGGCAGTGCTACTGTCAGCAACATTAGCATATCTACTCATCTCAATCACAAGCAAGTCCCGCACATCCTCCGCAGAAAAAAAACACTTGTCGAACAAGTGTGCACCAGATATGGTATGTAAAGTGGGCCCACATGTTAACTCATAAGCACATGGGTTAGTTAGGATCACTTTTAGCCCAGGAACCTCTAACTGGATCTAAAACCATAATAGAGCCCACCAGCAGATGGGCCGGGGGAAATGGCTGGACAGTGCCCATGATCCTGACAAACAGGAAAGGATCACTGTGCTTCAGACTCGTTCGAATGAGGAAAGGATGAACCTATTGGGAATAAAACTTGTATCATGCCAATGCACTTTCAGAATGACAGGCACATACTTCCCAGCAATATAGCCACCAGTAGATGGGCCGGGAGCAATGGCTCGACTGCGACCACACCCACGATGAGAAGGAATGTTACCCAGTATCTCGAACTCATTATAGTCAGATGAATGAGAACAGTTGAGAAAATGCAGAATCGCTTGTCAGAGAATAAGCCTATCATTCCATTGCATCACTTGCTCCTACATGGCTAACTACAAAATCTCCAGGAAAAATGTTCAATTTGAGTATAATGTTATGCTGCCTTTATGCTAGCTTTATACATAGCTTTTCACTACATCTATTCATCATTACTTACATGTATCCTTGGGACAGGTCATACTGCCACAAGAATCTTCACTAGATAGAGTAGGGACAAGACCAGCTACACCATCATCGACAACAGCTCACCTCATGGCATTAAAATCAATGTCAGATCTGCTAAGGTAAGTGTAGGTCTTCTCGCATCCGCTGCTGTCGCTGCCGGAAAGGCCAACGTATTCTTGAAAAAGTTGATCGATAACTTCATCTTGGGTATAACAAATTGCCCATTTCTTTTCAAGAAACCGGAAGTGAATTTTGACGTCATGTTTGCCATGGTTATCGAAGCCGTATATTCCTTACACTGCACGCAGTGATAGAGCAATGCTCTGGGCACACTCACGTATTTTTCAGGCAGATCTTCTAAGTGAATGGATGTTTTTATAAATTAATTAGCAGCAACCATTGGTCCCCGTATCATATGCTGGTAGTCAAGCATAATGATGACTAGCATTGCACACACACACACACACACACACACAAACAAGGCACAGTAAATCCCCATACCTCACCGCTCAGAGTAGTAGCAGTACGAGACTTAATAAATCCCCATACATCACCGCTCAGAGCAGTACCAGTACGAGACTTAATAAATCCCCATACCTCACCGCTCAGAGTAGTAGCAGTACGAGACTTAATAAATCCCCCATACCTCACCGCTCAGAGCAGTACCAGTACGAGACTTAATAAATCCCCATACCTCACCGCTCAGAGTAGTAGCAGTACGAGACTTAATAAATCCCCATACCTCACCGCTCAGAGTAGTAGCAGTACGAGACTTAATAAATCCCCATACCTCACCGCTCAGAGTAGTAGCAGTACGAGACTTAATAAATCCCCATACCTCACCGCTCAGAGTAGTAGCAGTACGAGACTTAATAAATCCCCATACCTCACCGCTCAGAGTAGTAGCAGTACGAGACTTAATAAATCCCCCATACCTCACCGCTCAGAGCAGTACCAGTACGAGACTTAATAAATCCCCATACCTCACCGCTCAGAGTAGTAGCAGTACGAGACTTAATAAATCCCCATACCTCACCGCTCAGAGTAGTAGCAGTACGAGACTTAATAAATCCCCATACCTCACCGCTCAGAGTAGTAGCAGTACGAGACTTAATAAATCCCCATACCTCACCGCTCAGAGCAGTACCAGTACGAGACTAAATAAATCCCCATACCTCACCGCTCAGAGTAGTAGCAGTACGAGACTTAATAAATCCCCATACCTCACCGCTCAGAGTAGTAGCAGTACGAGACTTAATAAATCCCCATACCTCACCGCTCAGAGTAGTAGCAGTACGAGACTTAATAAATACCCATACCTCACCGCTCAGAGCAGTGCCAGTATGAGACTTAATAAATCCCCATACCTCACGCTCAGAGCAGTACCAGTATGAGACTTAATAAATCCCCATACCTCACGCTCAGAGCAGTACCAGTATGAGACTTAATAAATCCCCATACCTCACCGCTCAGAGCAGTACCAGTATGAGACTTAATAAATCCCCATACCTCACCGCTCAGAGTAGTAGCAGTACGAGACTTAATAAATCCCCATACCTCACCGCTCAGAGTAGCACCAGTATGAGACTTAATAAATCCCCATACCTCACCGCTCAGAGTAGCACCAGTATGAGACTTAATAAATCCCCATACCTCACCGCTCAGAGTAGTAGCAGTACGAGACTTAATAAATCCCCATACCTCACCGCTCAGAGCAGTACCAGTACGAGACTAAATAAATCCCCATACCTCACCGCTCAGAGTAGTAGCAGTACGAGACTTAATAAATCCCCATACCTCACCGCTCAGAGTAGTAGCAGTACGAGACTTAATAAATCCCCATACCTCACCGCTCAGAGCAGTACCAGTACGAGACTAAATAAATCCCCATACCTCACCGCTCAGAGTAGTAGCAGTACGAGACTTAATAAATCCCCATACCTCACCGCTCAGAGTAGTAGCAGTACGAGACTTAATAAATCCCCATACCTCACCGCTCAGAGTAGTAGCAGTACGAGACTTAATAAATACCCATACCTCACCGCTCAGAGCAGTGCCAGTATGAGACTTAATAAATCCCCATACCTCACGCTCAGAGCAGTACCAGTATGAGACTTAATAAATCCCCATACCTCACGCTCAGAGCAGTACCAGTATGAGACTTAATAAATCCCCATACCTCACCGCTCAGAGCAGTACCAGTATGAGACTTAATAAATCCCCATACCTCACCGCTCAGAGTAGTAGCAGTACGAGACTTAATAAATCCCCATACCTCACCGCTCAGAGTAGCACCAGTATGAGACTTAATAAATCCCCATACCTCACCGCTCAGAGTAGCACCAGTATGAGACTTAATAAATCCCCATACCTCACCGCTCAGAGTAGTAGCAGTATGAGACTTAATAAATCCCCATACCTCACCGCTCAGAGCAGTACCAGTATGAGACTTAATAAATCCCCATACCTCACGCTCAGAGCAGTACCAGTATGAGACTTAATAAATCCCCATACCTCACGCTCAGAGCAGTACCAGTATGAGACTTAATAAATCCCCATACCTCACCGCTCAGAGCAGTACCAGTACAAGACTTAATAAATACCCATACCTCACCACTCAGAGTAGTAGCAGTATGAGACTTAATAAATCCCCATACCTCACCGCTCAGAGCAGTACCAGTATGAGACTTAATAAATCCCCATACCTCACGCTCAGAGCAGTACCAGTATGAGACTTAATAAATCCCCATACCTCACCGCTCAGAGCAGTACCAGTATGAGACTTAATAAATCCCCATACCTCACCGCTCAGAGTAGTAGCAGTACGAGACTTAATAAATCCCCCATACCTCACCGCTCAGAGTAGTAGCAGTACGAGACTTAATAAATCCCCATACCTCACCACTCAGAGTAGCACCAGTATGAGACTTAATAAATCCCCATACCTCACCGCTCAGAGTAGCACCAGTATGAGTTAATAAATTCCCATACCTCACCGCTCAGAGTAGTAACAGTATGAGACTTAATAAATCCCCATACCTCACCGCTCAGAGTAGTAGCAGTATGCGACTTAATAAATCCCCATACCTCATAAATCCCCATAACTCACCGCTCAGAGCAGTACCAGTATGAGACTTAATAAATCCCCATACCTCACGCTCAGAGCAGTACCAGTATGAGACTTAATAAATCCCCATACCTCACGCTCAGAGCAGTACCAGTATGAGACTTAATAAATCCCCATACCTCACCGCTCAGAGCAGTACCAGTACAAGACTTAATAAATACCCATACCTCACCACTCAGAGTAGTAGCAGTATGAGACTTAATAAATCCCCATACCTCACCGCTCAGAGTAGTAGCAGTACGAGACTTAATAAATCCCCATACCTCACCGCTCAGAGCAGTAGCAGTACGAGACTTAATAAATCCCCATACCTCACGCTCAGAGCAGTAGCAGTACGAGACTTAATAAATCCCCATACCTCACCGCTCAGAGTAGTAGCATGTATGAGACTTAATAAATCCCCATACCTCAGAGTAGTAGCAGTATGAGACTTAATAAATCCCCATACCTCACCGACCCGAGTAGTACCAGTATGAGTTAATAAATCCCCATACCTCACCGCTCAGAGTAGTACCAGTATGAGACTTAATAAATCCCCATACCTCACCGATCAGAGTAGTACCAGTATGAGAGTTAATAAATCCCCATACCTCACCGCTCAGAGTAGTACCAGTATGAGACTTAATAAATCCCCATACCTACCGATCAGAGTAGTACCAGTATGAGAGTTAATAAATCCCCATACTTCATCGCTCAGAGTAGTACCAGTATGAGACTTAATAAATCCCCATACCTCACCGCTCAGAGCAGTACCAGTATGAGACTTTTTAAAAAAATATGAAAATATTATGGGAAAACAATAAGCATAAAAATTAAAAGATCGGCAGTCGTGCAGAACTGCTGCTTATGCATATAAGCACCCATCAGGCCCACTGCGATGGGGCGTGACTGTTGGAGAGAGGGGGAACAAAGAAGCAGTCATGAAATGGCACATCTAAACTGAGGTACAGTATGCCATTGAACAGCATAAGCTATGTAATTCCCTGGCTGTAGTAGTACTGTATAGGTGAGGTATGCATTGAACAGCATAAGCTATGTAATTCCCTGGCTGTAGTAGTACTGTATAGGTGAGGTATGCATTGAACAGCATAAGCTATGTAATTCCCTGGCTGTAGTAGTACTGTATAGGTGAAGTATGCATTGAACAGCATAAGCTATGTAATTCCCTGGCTGTAGTAGTGCATTGAACAGCATAAGCTATGTAATTCCCTGGCTGTAGTAGTACTGTATAGGTGAGGTATGCATTGAACAGCATAAGCTATGTAATTCCCTGGCTGTAGTAGTACTGTATAGGTGAAGTATGCATTGAACAGCATAAGCTATGTAATTCCCTGGCTGTAGTACTACTTGTTTTTAGCCTTTAATACAAGACAGTAATTTTGAACCTCTAGCCTGTATGTGCATCCAATTAACCTTTAACCTGTTCATTAATTGGCTGATCTTCGAGCCTGTCCATCATAACATAGCCTTTCTCCATCCTCAAGCTGTACCTCAGCTTCCTGGTAGGGAGGACATCACAATGAGGATTGAAAGGTGGCAACGGAGTGATGGGGATATGAGCTGTGAGACAAAGTAAGAAGGAAAGTTGAGCAGCATGTCAGAACATTGCATACATGTACATGTCTTGTCAAATATGGCATACATGAACATGGCATGTACATGCATGTCAGAACATGGCACGTACATAAATGTCAGAACATGGCCCATACATGCATGTCAGAACAAGGCACGTACATAAATGTCAGAACATGGCCCATACATGCATGTCAGAACGTGGCACGTACAGAACATGGCACGTACATGCATGTCAGAACATGGCATACATGCATGTACTTTTTCAAAGCCATCGAAGTGCAAATGAGTGAAAGTGAAGAAAGACAAAGTTGACCTGAGCTCACTTGTCGCTTATATAGGGAGGGAGGGAGGGGAGTTCAGTACTGTCCCAATTTTCCTAGGACATCCCAGGATACTTGGGACTCTCCCCAGAAATCCCTAGCCCTAGCATTGGCCCCATTCCTAGCCCTAGAATTCACCTAGTTCTAGCACAGGCCCTAGCCGTAGAATACACCTCTCAGGCCCTAGCCGTAGAATACATCTAATCCTAGCGCAGGCCCTAGCCTTAGAATACACCTAATTCTAGCACAGGCCCTAGCCGTAGAATAACCTAGTCCTAGCGCAGGCCCTAGCCTTAGAATACACCTAGTCCTAGCACTAGCCGTAGAATACACCTAGTACTAGTGCAGGCCCTAGCCGTAGAATAACCTAGTCCTAGCGCAGGCCCTAGCCTTAGAATACACCTAGTCCTAGCACTAGCCGTAGAATACACCTAGTACTAGCGCAGGCACTAGCTGTAGAATACACCTAGTCCTAGCGCAGGCCCTAGCCTTAGAATACACCTAGTCCTAGCACAGGCCCTAGGCGTAGAATACACCTAGTCCTAGCGCAGGCCCTAGCCTTAGAATACACCTAGTCCTAGCACAGGCCCTAGGCGTAGAATACACCTAGTCCTAGCACTAGCCGTAGAATACACCTAGTCCTAGTGCAGGCCCTAGGCGTAGAATACACCTAGTCCTAGCGCAGGCCCTAGCCTTAGAATACACCTAGTCCTAGCGCAGGCCCTAGCCTTAGAATACACCTAGTCCTAGCACAGGCCCTAGCCTTAGAATACACCTAGTCCTAGCACTAGCCGTAGAATACACCTAGTCCTAGCGCAGGCACTAGCCTTAGAATACACCTAGTCTCCCTAGCCGTAGAATACACCTAGTCCTAGCGCAGGCCCTAGCCTTAGAATACACCTAGTCTCCCTAGCCGTAGAATACACCTAGTCCTAGCGCAGGCCCTAGCCGTAGAATACACCTAGTCCTAGCACAGGCCCTAGCCTTAGAATACACCTAGTCCTAGCGCAGGCCCTAGCTGTAGAATTCAGCTAGCACAGGCCCTAGTTCTAACCTAGAATAAACCTAGCCCTAGCCCTAGAATACGTCTAGTCTCCAGCACTTATCTCAAGTACCTTGGGATAACAAGTGTACTGGTTACAATAACTGGCTCAATAACAACTGAAATTTGCTTTGTGATAGCCTCATCAGTTAGGCTAGAGCATCTAGCTTCATTAAACTATATAGAGCATCCAGCCAAACTTAGAATTAATTAAGTTAATTAGCAAGAAAGTCATTGTGTATCTATACTATGTCAAGTGAGTTCACTGAAAATATTCTGGTCTCCATAGTGAATGGTCAGGCACCATCACATCCTGCTCAAAGGTTTGATATGTCCTAGGGAAGGTCTTTACAGGACTGGCCTTTTTAGAGGGGAGGGGGGAGACTGGCTGGATGGCAACAGATCCACAAAATGGCTTTTAATATCTAAAAGAAAATGTTTTCGGAACAGATTGTATGTACAGTATTAATATTGGCTCAGGAGGGAAGAGAGTTAGTCTAGCAATGGATTTTTTTTAAATTTACTATTTTCAAACCCATTGTTTTGCTCGAGCGCTAGGCTTTACCAAAAAATCACTCGCACAGCTTCTTATTATTAATTAGTCTAGTAGTAGTATTAGTAGTAGTATGATTACCCACTAATTCATAACAGTATATATTTTGCAGCGTGGTGTTTCGCAGGATGAAACAAAGTTGGAGTTGACTTCCCATGCATAAATTCACAAGACAATTGGTTGAAAATGCCCAGTGGTTTCTGCCAGAGACAAAACTTTAACAAGGGCAACAAACTTCTTGACCTTCAGTGTGCTTACTAATAGTCATGCTACAGAGTTAGTCATGCTTTGCCTTATGCCTCAAGGTTTTGTTGTTTTCAGGCAACGCTTGAATCTCTGCCCAGCTCACACGGTGCAGGCATGTGCACATAACACCAAATCTCAACCAAGACACAAAGGCTCTCATTTGCAGGACTATTCGACGTCCACTGTAGTGTCCTCTTTCATCCAGGCCAGAGTCACCCCTCCCTAAGGGAGTACCACATGCACCTCCAGCTCATAATCTTGGCAGTTTGTTAACCAACCGACCACTAGAAATGCCTACAGGAACGAACTTGGATATTGTTTGCAATCTTAAATTTTTTTATTTTTTTTTAACAATGTATTTAAACAATGTATATACAAGTGTTCTGCCTGCACATGCCAAGTAGATTGCTGGATCATAAAAATATATATATATTAAAAAAAAAATAGCCTGAAGACTATACTTCTGGTTTGAGGAGGGGAGCGAGCGAGCCCCAATTTTTTTTAATTGAAAAAAAATGGGCGACAATCACTACTGCTGCCATGGAAATGTCTTCCGGGTGTGTATCTTTGAGGTCTTTTGCTGAAGGCATCTTTCCTTTCCTGGAATCACACAGAATCTCTTTGCCATGGAGAAACGAGGCGCTCCTGGAGAAGTTTCATTGCTGCAAGCTTTATTGTAGACATAATATGTAGCACAACGTAGTGATGAGTAGGTTTTGTTTGCATAACTCAATGGAGCTAATTCTCATACTAAATAGTAGCATATTGGATTTGTATCCTAATGAGATTATTCTAAGGGGGGGAGCGAAATCTACAACTAGTCACTGCAAAAATTAATTCAAATGAGTGAAGGGTCAATTGTTTAATCAACAGCTCCATCATCCCATATCTTAGGTGTGTCATCCCATATCTTAGGTGTGTACAACTCTACAGTATTCTGGTACAAACAGGACAGAAGGAATTTACACGCCATGACTTGTTACATTCCAGGATGGCTCAGGCAAGACCAACTAGGAATGTCCAAAGCTCGAAAAGTCGTAGCCCACCTAATCTTAGCCAATTTAGGCCAAAGGACCAATTAGGCCAAAGAACTTTCAACTTTGGACGTCCCTAGGTGATCCTGGGAATGTGCACAGAATCCCATGAGGTGCCTTATGGAGATATTTCCTTGAATAAAATAAATAATACTAACAAGGAATGAAGTTTCAACAAAAAAATCTTTGGTTCAGGATTACCCATTAAATTAAAAAAAGCGATAATTATTTTTAAATTTTTTTTAAAGGACCCGAAATTTAAAACTTTAATTTTAATATATTTTATTTTATTTTATTCTTTGCAGTTCATTTTGGTACTTGTTTTAAGACCTTCCAATGATATACTTTATGTAGGCTTGTACGTTGGTACGGTAATAGCAAGTTGACTCCCTTATGTGCCCTATCACTTGAAAAATCATTTTAGAATCACCGAGTGCCTGTAACCACTTCTCAATCATTCACAGGAGGAACCACATATTTACATCACAAGCATAAAGTTAGTTTGAGCCACATATTTACATCACGAGCATGAAGTTAGTTTGAACCACATATTTACATCACGAGCATGAAGTTAGTTTGAACCACATATTTACATCACGAGCATGAAGTTAGTGTGAACCACATATTTACATCACGAGCATGAAGTTAGTTTGAACCACATATTTACATCACGAGCATGAAGTTAGTTCGAACCACATATTTACATCACGAGCATGAAGTTAGTTTGAACCACATATTTACATCACGAGCATGAAGTTAGTTTGAACCACATATTTACATCACGAGCATGAAGTCAGTTTGAACCACATATTTACATCACGAGCATGAAGTTAGTTTGAACCACATTTACATCACGAGCATGAAGTTAGTTTGAGCCACATATTTACATCACGAGCATGAAGTTAGTTTGAACCACATATTTACATCACGAGCATGAAGTTAGTTTGAGCCACATATTTACATCACGAGCATGAAGTTAGTTTGAACCACATATTTACATCACGAGCATGAAGTTAGTTTGAACCACATATTTACATCACGAGCATGAAGTTAGTTTGAGCCACATATTTACATCACGTGCATGAAGTTAGTTTGAGCCACATATTTAAGTCACGAGCATGAAGTTAGTTTGAGCCACATATTTACGTCACGAGCATGAAGTTAGTTTGAACCACATATTTACATCACGAGCATGAAGTTAGTTTGAACCACATATTTACATCACGAGCATGAAGTTAGTTTGAACCACATATTTACATCACGAGCATGAAGTTAGTTTGAACCACATATTTACATCACGAGCATGAAGTTAGTTTGAACCACATATTTACACACGAGCATGAAGTTAGTTTGAACCACATATTTACATCACGAGCATGAAGTTAGTTTGAACCACATATTTACATCACATGCATGAAGTTAGTTTGAACCACATATTTACATCACGAGCATGAAGTTAGTTTGAACCACATATTTACATCACGAGCATGAAGTTAGTTTGAGCCACATATTTACATCACGAGCATGAAGTTAGTTTGAACCACATATTTACATCACGAGCATGAAGTTAGTTTGAACCACATATTTACATCACGAGCATGAAGTTAGTTTGAACCACATATTTACATCACGAGCATGAAGTTAGTTTGAACCACATATTTACATCACGAGCATGAAGTTAGTTTGAGCCACATATTTACATCACGCGCATGAAGTTAGTTTGAACCACATATTTACATCACGAGCATGAAGTTAGTTTGAACCACATATTTACATCACGAGCATGAAGTTAGTTTGAACCACATATTTACATCACGAGCATGAAGTTAGTTTGAACCAAATATTTACATCACGAGCATGAAGTTAGTTTGAACCACATATTTACATCACGAGCATGAAGTTAGTTTGAACCACATATTTACATCACGAGCATGAAGTTAGTTTGAACCACATATTTACATCACGAGCATGAAGTTAGTTTGAGCCACATATTTACATCAAGAGCATGAAGTTAGTTTGAACCACATATTTACATCACGAGCATTAAGTTGGTTTGAACCACATATTTACATCACGAGCATGAAGTTAGTTTGAACCACATATTTACATCACGAGCATGAAGTTAGTTTGAACCACATATTTACATCACGAGCATGAAGTTAGTTTGAACCACATATTTACATCACGAGCATGAAGTTAGTTTGAACCACATATTTACATCACGAGCATGAAGTTAGTTTGAACCACATATTTACATCACGAGCATGAGTTAGTTTGAACCACATATTTACATCACGAGCATGAAGTTAGTTTGAACCACATATTTACATCACGAGCATGAAGTTAGTTTGAACCACATATTTACATCACGAACATGAAGTTAGTTTGAACCACATATTTACATCACGAGCATGAAGTTAGTTTGAGCCACATATTTACATCACGAGCATGAAGTTAGTTTGAACCACATATTTACATCACGAGCATGAAGTTAGTTTGAACCACATATTTACATCACGAGCATGAAGTTAGTTTGAACCACATATTTACATCACGAGCATGAAGTTAGTTTGAACCACATATTTACATCACGAGCGTGAAGTTAGTTTGAACCACATATTTACATCACGAGCATGAAGTTAGTTTGAACCACATATTTACATCACGAGCATGAAGTTAGTTTGAATCACATATTTACATCACGAGCATGAAGTTAGTGTGAACCACATATTTACATCACGAGCATGGAGTTAGTTTGAACCACATATTTACATCACGAGCATGAAGTTAGTTTGAACCACATATTTACATCACGAGCATGAAGTTAGTTTGAACCACATATTTACATCACGAGCATGAAGTTAGTTTGAACCACATATTTACATCACGAGCATGAAGTTAGTTTGAGCCACATATTTACATCACGAGCATGAAGTTAGTTTGAACCACATATTTACATCACGAGCATGAAGTTAGTTTGAACCACATATTTACATCACGAGCATGAAGTTAGTTTGAACCACATATTTACATCACGAGCATGAAGTTAGTTTGAACCACATATTTACATCACGAGCATGAAGTTAGTTTGAACCACATATTTACATCACGAGCATGAAGTTAGTTTGAACCACATATTTACATCACGAGCATGAAGTTAGTTTGAACCACATATTTACATCACGAGCATGAAGTTAGTTTGAACCACATATTTACATCACGAGCATGAAGTTAGTTTGAACCACATATTTACATCACGAGCATGAAGTTAGTTTGAACCACATATTTACATCACGAACATGAAGTTAGTTTGAACCACATATTTACATCACGAACATGAAGTTAGTTTGAACCACATATTTACATCACGAGCATGAAGTTAGTTTGAACCACATATTTACATCACGAGCATGAAGTTAGTTTGAACCACATATTTACATCACGAGCATGAAGTTAGTTTGAACCACATATTTACATCACGAGCATGAAGTTAGTTTGAACCACATATTTACATCACGAGCATGAAGTTAGTTTGAACCACATATTTACATCACGAGCATGAAGTTAGTTTGAACCACATATTTACATCACGAGCATGAAGTTAGTTTGAGCCACATATTTACATCACGCGCATGAAGTTAGTTTGAACCACATATTTACATCACGCGCATGAAGTTAGTTTGAACCACATATTTACATCACGAGCATGAAGTTAGTACATCACGCGCATGAAGTTAGTTTGAACCACATATTTACATCACGAGCATGAAGTTAGTTTGAACCACATATTTACATCACGAGCATGAAGTTAGTTTGAACCAAATATTTACATCACGAGCATGAAGTTAGTTTGAACCACATATTTACATCACGAGCATGAAGTTAGTTTGAACCACATATTTACATCACGAGCATGAAGTTAGTTTGAACCACATATTTACATCACGAGCATGAAGTTAGTTTGAGCCACATATTTACATCAAGAGCATGAAGTTAGTTTGAACCACATATTTACATCACGAGCATTAAGTTAGTTTGAACCACATATTTACATCACGAGCATGAAGTTAGTTTGAACCACATATTTACATCACGAGCATGAAGTTAGTTTGAACCACATATTTACATCACGAGCATGAAGTTAGTTTGAACCACATATTTACATCACGAGCATGAAGTTAGTTTGAACCACATATTTACATCACGAGCATGAAGTTAGTTTGAACCACACATTTACATCACGAGCATGAAGTTAGTTTGAACCACATATTTACATCACGAGCATGAAGTTAGTTTGAACCACATATTTACATCACGAACATGAAGTTAGTTTGAACCACATATTTACATCACGAGCATGAAGTTAGTTTGAGCCACATATTTACATCACGAGCATGAAGTTAGTTTGAACCACATATTTACATCACGAGCATGAAGTTAGTTTGAACCACATATTTACATCACGAGCATGAAGTTAGTTTGAACCACATATTTACATCACGAGCATGAAGTTAGTTTGAACCACATATTTACATCACGAGCGTGAAGTTAGTTTGAACCACATATTTACATCACGAGCATGAAGTTAGTTTGAACCACATATTTACATCACGAGCATGAAGTTAGTTTGAACCACATATTTACATCACGAGCATGAAGTTAGTGTGAACCACATATTTACATCACGAGCATGAAGTTAGTGTGAACCACATATTTACATCACGAGCATGGAGTTAGTTTGAACCACATATTTACATCACGAGCATGAAGTTAGTTTGAACCACATATTTACATCACGAGCATGAAGTTAGTTTGAACCACATATTTACATCACGAGCATGAAGTTAGTTTGAACCACATATTTACATCACGAGCATGAAGTTAGTTTGAGCCACATATTTACATCACGAGCATGAAGTTAGTTTGAACCACATATTTACATCACGAGCATGAAGTTAGTTTGAACCACATATTTACATCACGAGCATGAAGTTAGTTTGAACCACATATTTACATCACGAGCATGAAGTTAGTTTGAACCACATATTTACATCACGAGCATGAAGTTAGTTTGAACCACATATTTACATCACGAGCATGAAGTTAGTTTGAACCACATATTTACATCACGAGCATGAAGTTAGTTTGAACCACATATTTACATCACGAGCATTAAGTTAGTTTGAACCACATATTTACATCACGAGCATGAAGTTAGTTTGAACCACATATTTACATCACGAGCATGAAGTTAGTTTGAACCACATATTTACATCACGAACATGAAGTTAGTTTGAACCACATATTTACATCACGAACATGAAGTTAGTTTGAACCACATATTTACATCACGAGCATGAAGTTAGTTTGAACCACATATTTACATCACGAGCATGAAGTTAGTTTGAACCACATATTTACATCACAAGCATGAAGTTAGTTTGAACCACATATTTACATCACGAGCATGAAGTTAGTTTGAACCACATATTTACATCACGAGCATGAAGTTAGTTTGAACCACATATTTACATCACGAGCATGAAGTTAGTTTGAACGACATATTTACATCACGAGCATGAAGTTAGTTTGAGCCACATATTTACATCACGAGCATGAAGTTAGTTTGAACCACATATTTACATCACGAGCATGAAGTTAGTTTGAACCACATATTTACATCACGAGCATGAAGTTAGTTTGAACCACATATTTACATCACGAGCATGAAGTTAGTTTGAGCCACATATTTACATCACGAGCATGAAGTTAGTTTGAACCACATATTTACATCACGAGCATGAAGTTAGTTTGAACCACATATTTACATCACGAGCATGAAGTTAGTTTGAACCACATATTTACATCACGAGCATGAAGTTAGTTTGAACCACATATTTACATCACGAGCATGAAGTTAGTTTGAACCACATATTTACATCACGAGCATGAAGTTAGTTTGAGCCACATATTTACATCACGAGCATGAAGTTAGTTTGAACCACATATTTACATCACGAGCATGAAGTTAGTTTGAACCACATATTTACATCACGAGCATGAAGTTAGTTTGAACCACATATTTACATCACGAGCATGAAGTTAGTTTGAACCACATATTTACATCACGAGCATGAAGTTAGTTTGAACCACATATTTACATCACGAGCATGAAGTTAGTTTGAGCCACATATTTACATCACGAGCATGAAGTTAGTTTGAACCACATATTTACATCACGAGCATGAAGTTAGTTTGAACCACATATTTACATCACGAGCATGAAGTTAGTTTGAACCACATATTTACATCACGAGCATGAAGTTAGTTTGAACCACATATTTACATCACGAGCATGAAGTTAGTTTGAACCACATATTTACATCACGAACATGAAGTTAGTTTGAACCACATATTTACATCACGAACATGAAGTTAGTTTGAACCACATATTTACATCACGAGCATGAAGTTAGTTTGAACCACATATTTACATCACGAGCATGAAGTTAGTTTGAACCACATATTTACATCACAAGCATGAAGTTAGTTTGAACCACATATTTACATCACGAGCATGAAGTTAGTTTGAACCACATATTTACATCACGAGCATGAAGTTAGTTTGAACCACATATTTACATCACGAGCATGAAGTTAGTTTGAACGACATATTTACATCACGAGCATGAAGTTAGTTTGAGCCACATATTTACATCACGAGCATGAAGTTAGTTTGAACCACATATTTACATGACGAGCATGAAGTTAGTTTGAACCACATATTTACATCACGAGCATGAAGTTAGTTTGAACCACATATTTACATCACGAGCATGAAGTTAGTTTGAGCCACATATTTACATCACGAGCATGAAGTTAGTTTGAACCACATATTTACATCACGAGCATGAAGTTAGTTTGAACCACATATTTACATCACGAGCATGAAGTTAGTTTGAACCACATATTTACATCACGAGCATGAAGTTAGTTTGAACCACATATTTACATCACGAGCATGAAGTTAGTTTGAACCACATATTTACATCACGAGCATGAAGTTAGTTTGAGCCACATATTTACATCACGAGCATGAAGTTAGTTTGAACCACATATTTACATCACGAGCATGAAGTTAGTTTGAACCACATATTTACATCACGAGCATGAAGTTAGTTTGAACCACATATTTACATCACGAGCATGAAGTTAGTTTGAACCACATATTTACATCACGAGCATGAAGTTAGTTTGAACCACATATTTACATCACGAGCATGAAGTTAGTTTGAACCACATATTTACATCACGAGCATGAAGTTAGTTTGAACCACATATTTACATCACGAGCATGAAGTTAGTTTGAACCACATATTTACATCACGAGCATGAAGTTAGTTTGAACCACATATTTACATCACGAGCATGAAGTTAGTTTGAACCACATATTTACATCACGAGCATGAAGTTAGTTTGAGCCACATATTTACATGACGAGCATGAAGTTAGTTTGAACCACATATTTACATCACGAGCATGAAGTTAGTTTGAACCACATATTTACATCACGAGCATGAAGTTAGTTTGAACCACATATTTACATCACGAGCATGAAGTTAGTTTGAACCACATATTTACATCACGAGCATGAAGTTAGTTTGAACCACATATTTACATCACGAGCATGAAGTTAGTTTGAACCACATATTTACATCACGAGCATGAAGTTAGTTTGAGCCACATATTTACATCACGAGCATGAAGTTAGTTTGAACCACATATTTACATCACGAGCATGAAGTTAGTTTGAACCACATATTTACATCACGAGCATGAAGTTAGTTTGAACCACATATTTACATCACGAGCATGAAGTTAGTTTGAACCACATATTTACATCACGAGCATGAAGTTACTTTGAACCACATATTTACATCACGAGCATGAAGTTAGTTTGAACCACATATTTACATCACAAGCATAAAGTTAGTTTGAACCACATATTTAAATCACGAGCATGAAGTTAGTTTGAGCCATATATTTACATCACGAGCATGAAGTTAGTTTGAACCACATATTTACATCACGAGCATGAAGTTAGTTTGAACCACATATTTACATCACGAGCATGAAGTTAGTTTGAACCACATATTTACATCACGAGCATGAAGTTAGTTTGAACCACATATTTACATCACAAGCATAAAGTTAGTTTGAACCACATATTTAAATCACGAGCATGAAGTTAGTTTGAGCCACATATTTACATCACGAGCATGAAGTTAGTTTGAACCACATATTTACATCACGAGCATGAAGTTAGTTTGAACCACATATTTACATCACGAGCATGAAGTTAGTTTGAACCACATATTTACATCACGAACATGAAGTTAGTTTGAACCACATATTTACATCACGAGCATGAAGTTAGTTTGAACCACATATTTACATCACGAGCATGAAGTTAGTTTGAACCACATATTTACATCACGAGCATGAAGTTAGTTTGAACCACATATTTACATCACGAGCATGAAGTTAGTTTGAACCACATATTTACATCACGAACATGAAGTTAGTTTGAACCACATATTTACATCACGAGCATGAAGTTAGTTTGAGCCACATATTTACATCACGAGCATGAAGTTAGTTTGAACCACATATTTACATCACGAGCATGAAGTTAGTTTGAACCACATATTTACATCACGAGCATGAAGTTAGTTTGAACCACATATTTACATCACGAGCATGAAGTTAGTTTGAACCACATATTTACATCACGAGCATGAAGTTAGTTTGAGCCACATATTTACATCACGAGCATGAAGATAGTTTGAACCACATATTTACATCACGAGCATGAAGTTAGTTTGAACCACATATTTACATCACGAGCATGAAGTTAGTTTGAACCACATATTTACATCACGAGCATGAAGTTAGTTTGAACCACATATTTACATCACAAGCATGAAGTTAGTTTGAACCACATATTTACATCACGAGCATGAAGTTAGTTTGAACCACATATTTACATCACGAGCATGAAGTTAGTTTGAGCCACATATTTACATCACAAGCATGAAGTTAGTTTGAACCACATATTTACATCACGAGCATGAAGTTAGTTTGAACCACATATTTACATCACGAGCATGAAGTTTATTTTTTTCTTTGCTGTACTAGCCAAAAGTTACACAAAGTTACACATCAATGTGACTAAGTAAAAAAAAAATCTTTATTGCCTCTCTTCTATGTGGTAATCTGAAGGAAACAACAGCACTTACACTCCACCATATCGCCCGCAGCATTGTATGTGATCGTCTTATCCGAGTCTCCAGACACGCAGAAAGAAGAGCTGGGCGGAAGTTCGTTATCCAACATCTTGGCAGTGGTCTGATAAAATAGCTGGCCACTGAGCTCCATGTACTTGCGTCGAATCTGCAAGGCTCCACTTAGAACCTTCCTCCCTTCATCGTATTCATCCAAGAGAACCTGTGCACAAGTTGAGAAAATTTGACCTGGTAAAATATGCAACGAATTTATTATTAGTATTTTTTTTTAAGAGAGCTTACCCCTGCAAAATCCACCATCTCATTCGGCTCTGGAGCTTTCTTTGACTTCATGATCGTCACTCGGTTAAAGGGAACTCTTATGCACATGCCAGCCATCACCAGAGTGTGCTTGCTCTCCTCCATCTTCCTGCCAACGACAACCCCATAGCAATACATTGATTCAGGCCATCCCATAATACTCCGTACCGGGATATTTTCAAGAGATTTAATATTCGCGGCCTTCATGGCCAATCCGTGAACAGGTAAGACGAAGAGCACTACGGCGTTCTGCGCTACACAACCCACGAATATTCTCCCCGCCCCGATCCCCACCATCAGTCGATGTTCAATCCCCTCGACAATATCCCGCTATGCGCAACAACTTCATTCATTCACTGGGAAAACACGTAACCCAAGGGGGACTAATAACTGAAGGGAAATGTCGGCCTAAAACTGCAAGGTGATGTTGGGTGCTTAGGCGCTGGATTCCTAGAGAAGCAGGATCAAAGGCACCCGGCAATCAGGCTCCAAGCAGGAAGTGGGGTCTAGGCAACCAGAAGCTGGTCTCCAGGCAGGAAGTAGGCCTACATGTAGGTATCCAACAGTAACCATCACTGAGTAGGGCACAAAATCATACCTGTCTAGTTCTACAACATTGGATTCTGGAGATATTTGGAACTATCCTAATGTGTTCCTAGTTAGGGTGACTGACTGTATATCATGGAACCATCCCTATAGCTAGGGTTAGGGGTATTCTAGGAACAGGGACAGGCCTAGATTAGGAGTATTTTAGGGATAAGAATCCGAATTAGGATTATTCTAAGGCTAGGGCTAAGGGTATTCTAAGGCTAGGGCTAAGGGTATTCTAAGGCTAGGGCTAAGGGTATTCTAAGGCTAGGGCTAAGGGTATTCTAAGGCTAGGGCTAAGGGTATTCTAAGGCTAGGGCTAAGGGTATTCTAAGGCTAGGGCTAAGGGTATTCTAAGGCTAGGGCTAGGGTATTCTAAGGCCAGGACTAAGGGTATTCTAAGGCTAGGGCTAAGGGTATTCTAAGGCTAAGGCTAAGGGTATTCTAAGGCTAGGGCTAAGGGTATTCTAAGGCTAGGGCTAAGGGTATTCTAAGGCTAGGGCTAAGGGTATTCTAAGGCTAGGGCTAAGGGTATTCTAAGGCTAGGGCTAAGGGTATTCTAAGGCTAGGGCTAAGGGTATTCTAAGGCTAGGGCTAAGGGTATTCTAAGGCTAGGGCTAAGGGTATTCTAAGGCTAGGGCTAAGGGTATTCTAAGGCTAGGGCTAAGGGTATTCTAAGGCTAGGGCTAAGGGTATTCTATGGATAGGGCTAAGGGTATTCTAGGGATAGGGCTAAGGGTATTCTAAGGCTAGGGCTAAGGGTATTCTAAGGCTAGGGCTAAGGGTATTCTAAGGCTAGGGCTAAGGGTATTCTAAGGCTAGGGCTAAGGGTATTCTAAGGCTAGGGCTAAGGGTATTCTATGGATAGGGCTAAGGGTATTCTAGGGATAGGGCTAAGGGTATTCTAAGGCTAAGGCTAAGGGTATTCTAAGGCTAGGGCTAAGGGTATTCTATGGATAGGGCTAAGGGTATTCTAGGGATAGGGCTAAGGGTATTCTAAGGCTAGGGCTAAGGGTATTCTAAGGCTAGGGCTAAGGGTATTCTAAGGCTAGGGCTAAGGGTATTCTAAGGCTAGGGCTAAGGGTATTCTAAGGCTAGGGCTAAGGGTATTCTAAGGCTAGGGCTAAGGGTATTCTAAGGCTAGGGCTAAGGGTATTCTAAGGCTAGGGCTAAGGGTATTCTAAGGCTAGGGCTAAGGGTATTCTAAGGCTAGGGCTAAGGGTATTCTAAGGCTAGGGCTAAGGGTATTCTAAGGCTAGGGCTAAGGGTATTCTAAGGCTAGGGCTAAGGGTATTCTAAGGCTAGGGCTAAGGGTATTCTAAGGATAGGGCTAAGGGTATTCTAAGGCTAGGGCTAGGGTATTCTAAGGCTAGGGCTAAGGGTATTCTAAGGCTAGGGCTAAGGGTATTCTAAGGCTAGGGCTAAGGGTATTCTAAGGCTAGGGCTAAGGGTATTCTAAGGCTAGGGCTAAGGGTATTCTAAGGCTAGGGCTAAGGGTATTCTAAGGCTAGGGCTAAGGGTATTCTAAGGCTAGGGCTAAGGGTATTCTAAGGCTAGGGCTAAGGGTATTCTATGGCTAGGGCTAAGGGTATTCTAAGGCTAGGGCTAAGGGTATTCTAAGGCTAGGGCTAAGGGTATTCTAAGGCTAGGGCTAAGGGTATTCTAAGGCTAGGGCTAGGGTATTCTAGGGATAGGGCTAAGGGTATTCTAAGGCTAGGGCTAAGGGTATTCTAAGGCTAGGGCTAGGGTATTCTAGGGATAGGGCTAAGGGTATTCTAGGGATAGGGCTAAGGGTATTCTAAGGCTAAGGCTAAGGGTATTCAAGGATAGGGACATTTCGGGATAGTCCCAACTATCCCAGGAATCCTAGGAAAGGTTGCAGCAGTGCAGGGCAGGACAGGACATCAACAAACAAAAAAATGGCCTGATCGGACCAAACTTTGTCCACTATTACTTAGCGTGACTAACACAGTGTTTCACAAATCATGAATTCAAGTGGAGACCTACCCCGCCAGCGACTCCTCCTGCAACTCTCTCAGATTCTCGTCTTCATCCAAAGTCTCACGATCACCAGCATACTCAAACGCAGCATTAGGAGACGTGGTGTCTACATACATACATGTACATGGGTGTGTGGATTGCAATGACTTCAGCCATTATGCCTGTCTAATGGCTAACCACAACAAAGCCATTTGCATACATTTACACAAGACAGAAAAGTATTTAAAATCAAACAAAATATATTGGCTTGTGAAAAATAGATGAAACGAGCGAAGACCACAAGCGTTTGGAAGAACCTCTACTTTTAAAATCCTGAACACCTGATATGATATAACACAGTCTACATGCCAAATGAATGCTCAGCCACAACCATTCCCTTCAAGATCAGAGGAGAGCGGACGCTTGACCTGTGGGTGGAGAGCTCGCTAAGTTAGACGGGAGCTGGGCGCACACTGCTTGAGCGTAGACTTTTATGTCCGCAAGGTATTGATCTTTCAATGTAATAATCTCTCAATGAACTCTCAGTTGACATAATAACATTACACTCAATAATCAACTTGAAATTGTACTCTCTCGATGTTTCAACTAGGAATAATAATAATATTCCTGATGAAGGCAAGAGCATCTAGTCGAAACATCGAGAGAATACAATTTCAAGTTGATTGTTGAGAAGGTTATTGCAAGGTAATGATCATATGGTTTTGGGGGAAGCGAGCCCCCCAAAATAGCCGACGATCACCACAGCTACATCATTGGACAGCCACTCCCTGGCCTTCGGCATTGTTTCTGGAAGCCCTTTTTCTGAGGAAAGCCACACAGGCACTTAGGCATAATGGGAAGCACACCGAATCCTTCCCTTTTCGAGAAAGCTCAACATAAGAGATGTTCAGTTCTTGTTTGTAACCACATGGAGCCAGTTCTAAAATGCATGCTTGAAAGTGTTTCCATAGGAACAGTTTGAAGAACGACAAGAAGAAGAAGAAAGGAAAAAAAGAAAAAAGTTCAAGCTATATATAAAAAAAGATCCCAAGGATCACCATTTCTAACTATCGTGTTTCGGCCTTACATGCACATGGTTTTCAAGCTAGATCTCCGTGCACTTGCCACGTGACCGGGATAGCTCACATCCACACATTGCTGAAACCAGCGTGGTGGGTGGGTAGCCCAGAGGTGGCCGCTTAACACGTAGAATAAAATAACTAGATTAAAACATAATATCATAATTTTTACAAAGGCAAAGAATCCTCTAAATATTCTGTGGATTTCTCTTTCAATGAGTTTGCTTTCTTTTGTTTTACTGCCAATGTTGCTACTACTGGAACACCTCCGTCTTCATCAGGGCGGGTTGCAAGGATGAAATATCTACAGAACATTTGATGATGTCGGCTGAAAATTCTCGTACAAATCCTCCAAAATTATTATTATTTTTGGGAGGTTCGTTATTTTTTGTTTTGTTGTTGTTTTTGACAAAAGTCGCTCTCACAGCTCGTTAATGATTTTTTGTCTCATTTAGATTTTTGATGTTGTTATTGAGCAGTGGGTCAGCTGAGGCAATGTCGAGAGCTACTGGAGTCGTGCCCAGCAGCTGCAGTGTTTAGGGCCACACCAGTCTAGCAGATCAGCTGTTCGGTGATACCTCCTCCTGCCTCGAGCTGCTCATCTAGAGAACGTGAACAGCGTGCTGGAGATCGTGCAGTGTGATTCTTAACGATCCCATGCAAATAATAATTATTATTTCCCCTGTCATTGTTTAAAATAGAAGCACATGCACTATTATGGAATTAGAGGGTTTCAGGTGAGAGAAGCGACTGTGAAGCATGGTAGAACTTGAACCAGCACAGCTGCTATTAGTGAAGACAGTTCCTCCCAAGGGTTCCTGAGGGTGCGGTCAGTAAATGTGACTGACCGTGAAGACAGGAGGAATTTGGCTTTGTGGTTAACAGGTGCCAGAGAAGGGGACTGACCTGGAGTCCACCGAGGATAGGAAGTTAGTTTGCCATGACTGTCAACAAACACACAAAAGCAAACAGTATGTTATGGTACAGTCCATAATCAGCTGCAGGTCACTTCTATCCCACCTCTCTTCTGCACTGCTAGATTCCTGAATAGCAGCCGACCTTTTCTTCTAACATTTTAACAGCTCTAAAGGAAGTTCTTCAGAGATAAGATGTTAACAATTTGTATGTACACACCAAGATTGTAAATAGACGAAGCTTTCTCATCCCTTCACTCTTTTTAAAGCACAAAAAAAGTAAGTTGGACTATCGCAGTACATACTGTAGTTGCAAAATGCTTTATAGATTCACTTGCTAAGTATGTACTGAATTATCCCAGAAATACAGAAATACTGAATCATTAAGTGATATTGAAGAAAAATAAGTTTTTTCACAACTTTCTAATTGATAGACTTTGAACCTATGAGCCAACTACCCATACTCAGTCCTCAACACATCTCACCTGCAAGGTGTTCACCCATAGCTATGGTACCACCCTCTCAACCCTTCTCACCTGCGTGGTATTCACTGGTAGCTGTGGTACTACCCTCTGTCCTCAACCCATCTCACCTGTGTGGTATTCACCGGTAGCTATGGCCTCTGTCCTCAACCCATCTCACCTGCGTGGTATTCACTGGTAGCTGTGGTACTACCCTCTGTCCTCAACCCATCTCACCTGCGTGGTATTCACCGGTAGCTATGGCCTCTGTCCTCAACCCATCTCACCTGCGTGGTATTCACCGGTAGCTATGGCCTCTGTCCTCAACCCATCTCACCTGCGTGGTTTTCACCGGTAGCTGCCTCTGTCCTCAACCTGCGTGGTATTCACCCGTAGCTATGGCCTCTGTCCTCAACCCTTCTCACCTGCGTGGTATTCACCCGTAGCTGTGAACTCATCCACGAGTTGCTCATCCTCTTCTGGAATGCTCTTATCTGCACATTGCCCCACAATCTCGTCCAGATACCCAAGGGGACTCGGAGGAGGAGACCGTGCTCTCTCTGCAAAAATAAATAAAAGCACTTACTCAATATTGTGCATTTTGCTGATGACATCACTACATCACGCTGTTTTGGGGGGCAGGGGAGAAGGGGGGTATTGCCATCAACATTTCAATTTCAGTCAAGTATCACAACCCCCTCCCCCCTCCGGACATGCACAGGCAGATTATCCTGCATTCAGGCCGTGGTTCACAATGTGGTGCTTGTGTGCACCCCATGAAGGACGTCTGGTGTTGACCTCCAAAGCAGCACATACTTATTGTAGTCAACCACTTCAGTGGTCTAATTAGGCTGACAACCTGCCAACATACTACACCTTCCCTTACCACTGTCAATTCCTTACACGTCACACACCACACACATACACACACACACACACTGTATACATACATACACACACACACACACAGAGATGCACAAACATACACACATACATACACACACTCATGCATGCACACACATGCACACACATGCACACACACACACACACACTCATGCATGCACACACACACACACACTAATGCATACACACGGCCAGAGTACTAAGCATCCCAGCTAAACCTTAATGCCCACTAATAGCCAGACAGAGTACATCTACAACCTGTACCCAACACAGTTACATCCTTGTCCACAGATTGTCACTACTCTCTGGCACGGCATTAGGACAACAATTAGAAATAACAATAAACAACAACAAGATTACCAGCTACATAACAGGCTGAATTCCACTCGAGGAAATACGGTAACTTAATATAGACTGCCCTCACTGTAACTTAGAGACACACTTAATATCATACCAGAATATCCCTTTGACTATAGCATAAAATTTGAAGTCCCAAATCATTCCCTATGCCGTGTAAAAATAACAGCAACAAAAAACTCTATGTAGACACTCCCATAACTAATACCCACCCAGCCCGTCATTAGCACTGAAAGAAGGTGTCAGGCAGCTGTAGCTAAACACACAGAAGTCCTATCAGCTTCTACTTCACGAACCCTTAATTCTGTGGGCTTCTTCAACATCAGCTGTGGATAAGAAACTTTAAAACAGCTGTCACTATCTTGACCAAAATAATGTTTAGTTGTATATGCAGCTTCACTTATCCATAGAAATTTCAACAGGGTTGGGTCCCATAGAGTTTGGATATGTGAGGGTCTGCTGTACTTATGTGAAGCTAGGGCTAGGGATGCTTCCATCACCACACACATGATGCGAAGAGAGAGCTAGCTACCTGGTTGTGAAGCTAGGGCTAGGGCTAGGGATGCTTCCATCACCACACACATGATGGGCTAGTCACCTGGTTGTGAAGCTATGGCTAGGGCTAGGGATGCTTCCATCACCACACACACGATGGGAAGAGAGAGCTGGCCACCTGGTTGTGAAGCTAGGGCTAGGGCTAGGGATGCTTCCATCACCACACACATGATGGGCTAGTCACCTGGTTGTGAAGCTATGGCTATGGCTAGGAATGCTTCCATCACCACACACACGATGGGAAGAGAGAGCTGGCCACCTGGTTGTGAAGCTAGGGCTAGGGCTAGGGATGCTTCCATCACCACACACATGATGGGAGGAGAGAGCTAGTCACCTGGTTGTGAAGCTATGGCTATGGCTAGGAATGCTTCCATCACCACACACACGATGGGAAGAGAGAGCTGGCCACCTGGTTGTGAAGCTAGGGCTAGGGCTAGGGATGCTTCCATCACCACACACATGATGGGAGGAGAGAGCTAGTCACCTGGTTGTGAAGCTATGGCTAGGGCTAGGGATGCTTCCATCACCACACACATGATGGGAGGAGAGAGCTAGTCACCTGGTTGTGAAGCTAGGGCTAGGGATGCCATCACCACACACATGATGGGAGGAGAGAGCTAGCTACCTGGTTGTGAAGCTAGGGCTAGGGCTAGGGATGCTTCCATCACCACACACATGATGGGAAGAGAGAGAGAGCTAGTCACCTGGTTGTGAAGCTAGGGCTAGGGCTAGGGATGCTTCCATCACCACACACATGATGGGCTGGTCACCTGGTTGTGAAGCTGGATGAACCTTGTTTAATGACTGGATTTGCAGGTGGAAAGTTAGGAATGACATCAAATACAATTAAAAAACTGAAGGAGAGAATGGAATGATTTTGGAGCAACTCACACGCGGCCTTCTTCTGTATTACCTGAAAGATCCTTGAGTGAGAATGGTGGGGCAACGTGACTAACTTGTACAATGTTGAGAGAGAAGTGGACAAACTGATCTCTTCCTTTTGCATGACTCAACATTAACATCACAGACTAGCTGCATGTGCACTCAAAATGATTTTTGGTTAAAAACTACACTCCTGATAATAGAATTGCCCTGATATCCGTCATAGATACAGCTGATCCCCGTGGCTGTGATATTAACAGGGACTTACCATATACAAAGATCACTAAATTAGATTGACAAGCAAGGAAACAAGAGTGATCTATGCACTCTACAACCAGTTGGATGACCCTTTACCATTTACCATAAAAAAAAAGACTGACTCATGTCAACTACAAACGGTCGGACGACTTTTATCATTCAAAACCAGGTCATCATTCTAAATGGTAAGGGGTCATCTAACTGGTTGTGGTCTACATGGGTCACTCTTTTGTTCTTGTATTTGTCCTTGTTCATTGTTTGTTTGTTTGTATGTAGGCTGGTTTTTCTTGTTTTAAAGTTCAACATTAACCAGCAGAGATGAGCCACTCCCATTAATCACTCACTTCATCTAACTTATTTTTTAATTTCTCAGGTTGGCGCATTACCATACCTTGTTATTTTTGTTATTGGAGTCAGCCATGGGTCAGTAGCCTCCTTCAAGGACTTGGCAAGAGCTGCACAGGAGAACTCCAGAACTAACCAAACCTAGCAGCCGTTCTTCTACACCATGTTCGGTGCTAAAGTAGCCGCACATATAGTGTAGTTGCTGGCTCTTGCCCATCTTTCTGTTTGAAGATCATTCATCAGTAATTCAACTGACCACTCAAGTTCAGATTCAGCTGCATAGCATAGCTGAAGTCATGTAAAGGACACTCCTTACCCAGCACTGGTTATATAACAGCGTGTAAGCTAGCTTGATCGAAACCCACCATTTTTTAAATGCTGCAATTGAACTAATGAGTTGTGGATGTGCATTGGAAGATTTGGAGTCACCAGGTACTAAAGGTTTTTGGAACAGACCTAATTGTATGCAAGTTGAGTGTGTGTGTGTGGGGGGGAGTGAAAAATAGATCCTTGAAAATCAAAGTTCTTCATACTTTCTATGAGTTTTTTTTTGTATGCAAATTTTCTTACCTTAGCAATAGATTCAAGGCATGTTGTGAGTTCATTTTGAAACTAAAACCAGCTAAGAAGCTGCTGGTACAAGTTTTAGTCAAGATACGAGCTTAGGTTGTTGTTGTTGTTGTGGGGCATCCTCCATTTTAAATAGTGGATCAAATCAATATAGGGAGTACTAGCGCACTTCCTGATACAAACATATCTTGTTTTGCTTTCAGGAATAATCACTGCTGTCTTTCAACACAAACACAATAAGCTGCACTTTGATATGAGAATCGGCTCCGCTGAAGTAAGCAAACACTGTGCATCGCTGCGCTACTCTGTTTCTACAACAAAACTTTGAGAAAATAATTTTTATATTGAGGTGTTCCGCGTCCCAGCCAGGTAGGTATATGTATATAACATGAGGTGTATTGGATGCCCGTGCAGTCTTCCTCAGCAGAAGAGCTTCCAACAACAGGCTTGACAGAAAGACAACATTGAATATGATAGTTGTGATCGTCTGAGATTTTAAAAGAAGTTTCCATCACGCCAAAACTTCCGTACATAAATAGCAACCAACCTTCCAATAGTACCCACCCTTCCAATAGCAACCAACCCTTCCAATAACAACCAACCCTTCCAATAGCAACCAACCCTTCCAATAACAACCAACCCTTCCAATAGCAACCAACCCTTCCAATAGCAACCAACCCTTCCAATAGCAACCAACCCTTCCAATAACAACCAACCCTTCCACACCTTTCCAATAGTTATTGCAGGTAGATCGAACTGACATAATTAGTAACCATGGTTCCCTTATGGACATGTAGTAAACTACATCAATTTCCATACCCTATCTGCACAACCTACAAGCTAACTCAACAAGGACACTGGTGGGCACAGAAGGTGACTAGAAAGTACAGAAAGAGAAACCATTTTGTTTGACATGGAAGATCACCAAAGCAAAAAAAGGCTCAAGTGTATACAGTAAACAGCTGCTAAAAGTTCAAAGGTTGATTTTAGGTGGGAAATTCTTGACATGTGTATGAAGTTTTGTTCCTTTTAAATGGAAGAAGAGGGCATCGTTGGACTTCATGTTCATGTCTAGGAAGGTGACACCCTCATAGTTGTACTTAGGACAGGTAGTCTGTCTTACATGGTCAGTAGAATAGAGAGAACTGGCTGCATAGTCAGTAGAGGAGAGAAATAGCAGCATAGTCAGTGGAAAAGAGAGAACTGGCCGCATAGACAGTAGAGAAGAGAGAAGATGATGTCAGAGGAAAGATGAAGTTTCGTCTGTCATGGCTTCTGTAACTATAATCCTCAACACGCTCTTCTTGTCTTGAAGAGTTCCCTGAAATGGCAGGAGAGAGCAAATGCTGGCTGCAAGGCATATGCTAATGAGACAGACAAGAAGCAGAATAGATAAGGATGTGGTAAAAAAGACTTGCAAAAGAAGCTAGAGGCCAGCTGTGGAGACGCAAGTGCCCTTATTCAAGCAGCACACACAAAGATGCACAAGTCAGCTAATATTAACCATTCTACTTGAACAATCCAGGCCAAAATGCTGAACGTTCACTTAGCCAGTGCTGCACAGACCGCTGCATGCTGCGATGAACGAACCTGCACCATGGTTCCAGAGACAAGCACGTCCCAACTGCAGCCAGTTCTTATTAGAGACTGGTTCACAGCATGATGGCATGAAACCATGCACTGCATTCCATTACTTCCTTGTGTTATTGTGAAGCAGAGAACACAAGGAAACGTGATGGAACGCAGCATTGTGCCGGGTTGGAAAAGAAAGTTCCATTCCAGTGATTGCAAAGCAACAAGTGATGTAGTGCTACAACTGCTGGTTAGCTTCAAGTGTATATTATGACATTTGTGAATGGGAAACTCACCTGGAGATGTGAAAACGCCCCTTGCTTATGAATTGTAGCATACAGGGATATCAAGGTGAAGGGTAACGTCTAGAATCAGTAGGGTTAAATCCATTACAAAACTATAGCCAGAACTTTTCTAGCTGATAATTGGATGTAACGATGGCTAGTAGAGTGACAGGAGTGGTATACTAGTTTCCTAGCACTGTAACTAGCTTACTTATTAGTGGAAGCAGCTTTGATTACCTGCTAGCTGGTGTGGCTAGTAGTGAGATAGTTCTACACTATAGCAGAATAACTGGTTGTCCACAACCACCACGACATATGCTCTAACTGAAGCTGCTACGTCCGTCGATGGTGGAATTGAGAAAATTCAAGATTGCTCCTGCAATGTGAAATATTATATTGTGACCATGCATCGCAGTGTAATGGAATCGTCATAATCTGCAATGATACAGGATCCTCGATCACTTTCGTCTTAATTTCAGATAAACTGCCCCTCCCTAATAAAGCTTACCAAACTAGGGCTGTTCAATAACTTGACACACTTTAAAAAGAGTGTTCTAGCTTGCTCCACAAGCAAGTCTTGCATCCAAGGAACATATTCAAACTAGGTTAAATTATATTAGGATTAATCAGAGCGAGGCCTAGGCATCCATTAATGGCATTTTGGTGCTCTACATGTATAAGATAATGATGCTGAACAAGGGTCCAACTGAACAAGGGTCCAACTGAACAAGGGTCCAACTGAACAAGGGTCCAACTGAACAAGGGTCCAGGGTCCAACGAAACACTAAGTGCTCCTGTTGCTACAATCATATCTCTGACCAGTAAAATACCAGAACAACTGAATAATTTTTTTGGTTTGGTTTGGTACTGAATAACTCGCCAGTTACCAAGCGTAAGGACTCGCCAAAGCCCGGCAAACACACGCACGCACACACACGCTGCATACATACACAAAAAGTATCTCTTTCCCAGGAAGGCATCTCAATAGCAACTGCAGCCTCAAAGATGTTAGAGTGGATCCAGGAGCATGTGAAATGTCATGTGGGCTGCCAACATTCCCGCAGAAATCCTGGAATGTGTACAAGGTTGACTAGATGTCTAATCTCCCTTTGCACATGCCTATAAGACTTCAAGACCAGCAAGTTCAACTCAAATTCCACTAAGCTCAAGTGCCATGCTGGCGAAAATGCGGCTGCACTTGAAATACTAACTTGCCATTCTTACGATGATACATAATGAGTTAGTAGAAGTACGTTTCATCTATAGCATAATTATTAAGCCAGCTTACTCACCTAGTTTGCTCTCCAGTCGGTGCAGTTTCTTTGCAAGGCTTTCGAACACAAGAGTACTCTGGCGGTCCAGCAGTGGTGACAAGCCAGAGGATGCCTCATTTTTCACATCCATTGAAGGAATTACAGGTGCCTGTGCGCAGTACCTCAAAGATTCGCCAAACGGAAGCACATGACGTAATTACACGCACCTCGACTTGTGGCTGCGCATCTATCTATATCCACCCGAGATCCTTGGGATTTACATTTTATAACTTTACAGCAGCAGTGTTGCCATAGTGTTAGATTTTATCCAAACTGTTTGGATTTTTGACCCTTAAATTTTCTGTTTGGATTTTATCAATAAATGTTTGTCATTAGAAAATTGCTTGACATTTCATGCATATCAGACCATGTGCAGCCTATTTCAAAACCACTCTCTGTGGTATTAGCCGAGTGTGGTCATTTTGTGGTCACCTGGTCTGTGCAGGAATATTCATGCGGTTGGCTGTGCAGAGTCCTGTGTTATTATGTGGTCACCCTGCAGAGCCAGAACCCTTTGATCTATGTGCATGCTCATGCATGAACTATCTGGTTGAGCCTGATTTGTGACAGTGAGTGTCAAGAGAGAATTAGCTACGGCATCTTCAGAACCCAGTACTTCAAGGTTATTGGCATGCAATCAGCCAAATCAAAGACTGTTTGGAAACTGAGTATCGCTACTCCACATTGGCAAAACTCGCAAAAGCCATTCTAGTTATACCCCATGCCAATGCTCTACCGAACGTTTATTCAGCCACATTGGTCTCAACAAAACGAAGCACAGAAACAGACTAGGAATTTCTACATTCAATTATCTTTTAACAGTGCAATTCAATGTTCCTCAAAAATGCTATGAATTTAAACCGAACACTGAACTTATTAAAAAGACATGTGTAAATGCTATGAACACACTTTAGTATGTTATTTCTCATGAAATTGTTGTTTGGATTTTTTGGATAACATAGGCGAGTAATTTGGAAAAATTATGGCAACACTGCAGGCTGAGCAGCTACAGATGACCTTGTGAAATGAAGTGAGGTCGTGGATGACAGATGTAGAAAAATCCATTTTGCTGCCAGTCTAGGGAGGAGCCTATCAAGGAACTCGACTGCAAATTCCTTATTCACTCGACTATATATATAACTTCCAGTCTTGTCATTTCCAGCTCCAAGAGGACAGGAGGATACAGGAAATGTTGCACAAAGCCTGAGGTGCTGACATACAAGGGCTAAGGGCCAGAGGCACTGGCATACAAGGGCTCTCCGAGTGGGGTGGGGGTGGGAACTGAACAGGGAGACGGACTATTTTCGCAGAGTATTTTTTAACAATGACTACCCACTACCATTCATCTTCTTGGCTTCAAAGAAGTCACCTGGAGGAGAAGGGAAAAAGACAAACGAAACAAAAGAAAAGAGAGGAGGAAAAAAAAACACCTTGGTCATCGTCGGTGCCTTCGAACCCATTTGCATTGTAAAAGGGGGTGGGGATTGCATACCCATGCTAAATCCTCCCCGAGGGATGTACGCTAAACAAGCCTACACAATCGAACATGGTCATTCAGGTGGCAGTGCAGCATATATATAAGGTGCATATATAATAATATACAATGCTGATGAGACTGGTGGCTTGTCTTTGATGAAATGCCAATAAAATATGTATATTAGAGTGTGCTGCTAATTAGGAGAGGTTTTAGCACAGTGTATATACCAAGTGGATGTGTTCAGGCATATAATGATGAAGTTCAAAATTATAATTGCAATACATCCATGAAAAGATGAAAAGTTGCCCTTCAATCACAGTGATGTCGCTAAAAAGGGCTTTGATCACCTTGAACTTTGGAAGTTGGCAAGTCCTCACTAACAGCATTCCATCTTTAAACTGCTGCAGTGCATCCCAAATTTTTTAATTTGTATACGCTATTTTGGAAACACAAAGCCCATGAAGCCATGAAACATCCACATTATTACTGTAAACCCCAAGTGTGATTTGAACACCCCATGTGATCATGCTCCCCATGTGATCAACACATCCCAGTGCTGCCCCATTTTTAATTTTTTTTAATGGTGAATGAACGAGAGTTGCAACGGTATTGAAGATGAACCATTGGATGTGATTGGCCTTGGAAATTTGGTGATGTCCATATATTCCGAGTTTCCATCACCAATAGGAACAAAAACACAAGTGCCTTATCACTAGAAGCTCAAAGTTTTAATCACCAATGGGGGGTCGCCTGGGAGCAATAACTTATCCCTGACTGAAGCTCACAATAATGATACTGGCATAAAAATAGTTGTTTCCTAGCAATACACCATCATGATAACATCACGAGCATCATTAGATTGCATTGCCCTAACCATTACTCTAGCCCTAGCTACTATCCTGGCCCTAGCCTTAGCTATTACCCTGGCCCTAGCCCTAGCTACTACCGTGGCCCTAGCCCTAGTCGAAGCCCAAACCCTGTTGCATCACACATTAATGTCATGCTAGGACTGAAGGAACACGCAAAATAAAGACATTTTATCCATCTACTAGACTGAGCAACTCGAGATATTTGTATTTCTAATCTGATCACTTGTAAAAGTCATGTTCTGTGTCATCTTTTTTGATTGCCTTCTTATAAGCCTTTTCAAAATCCTTCGTCAGGACGATGTATCGATTTTCCCTCACTGCTTGCATGCCAGCCTATAGGAACAACACAGCAAATATTATGAAACCAAAAACTAGCAATATGCACAGAGTAACACACTTTTAGGCATCCGTGTCCCTGATCACTAGGGGTCCCCAAACTTATATTTATAAATTTATTTCTCCTATTGTTGTTGTTATTACTTCAAGGGAATCTCATCTAACAGGAGACCAAGAAGGGGGTTTAGATGTGTCTATTGCCTACTTTTCTTATTACTGTAACTTAGTATTATAATTGCAATGTCTTCAGGCAAGAGAAGCTGCAGCCTTGGAGTGCCATTGATGTAAGAAAACAAAACCTGTGTCGCGCTAAGTCAAGCTACAATGCTGAAATTTGGGCATCCCCTGCTATGTATTATATAATGGGGTAGGTCCTTCTCAATCTGTCTTCAATCTTACATCTGCGTCCAGGTTGACCAGGGGAGGCAAGGACCAAAACTAAAGCTCACTGGAGAACTTTTTTTTTTAAAAGGCCGGCTACACGAGGCAACTTATGACTGCCTTTAATAATTTTTCATTCTCTTTTTATCACTTTAACAAGCCATGACCTTCACACTGACATGATGCTTTGTGGACATCGGGATTTTATTATGTGTCTTTCTAATAAAGGCATGTAGTAAGGTTTGGAAATAAGGAAGGCACACACAGACCAGCCCCCTGAAAACTTCGATATTCTGGTATTATTCTGTTATTAGAGAATATGTGAGTGGACCAATGGCACACAGGTTAGGCATGGTGGACCAAGAAAGAAATCACAATTTTCCAGTTCTTATGTTGTGTTTCACCCCAGTGGTTTGTCTGTCTGTTAGCAGGATGGCACAAAAACTTACTGACGGATTATCATGTAATTTTATGAACAGGTTAGGCAGGGTCAGGCACCAATCCATTAACTTTTGGTGTTGATAGACACCGTCGCCAGAAACTGTATGTGGCGTCATAAAGGCCTTTGTTTAGGAATATACCTGCCCATGTGCATTTCATATTGGCAATGTTAGCTCACAAATTATGTAACATGGTGACAACGACTAGCTACATTAAAGCTCTCTTGATACACTTTGCTGACAAGCCAATCCAATATAGTTCTCTTCAGAATGATCACGAAAGAAATTTTGGGGGAGAGTGGCAGAGGTTTGCAGTCTCTGATTGCTCGTTATTATTATTATTCCTATTATTATTATCATCATCATCATCCATATAATTATATAAAGTAGTAGTGTCTAAAGTAGTAGTGTCTGTTTGTATTTATGTATGTATGTCTGCCTGTATGTATGTCTGTATGTCTGCTATGCACAGCCAAAGGGAAGGTCATATGCAGACAAAACTACGAATTATGTGAATGCATGTATGGTTATTCTAAAGAGGATACAGACTTGAACCACCATTGAATGGCATGGCACTTGGCATTGTCTTCCAGTCAGCCACTGTCCACGAGCGTGATGTGATAACGTTTTCATGGCGAGAAATTTACACAAGTATTTATATTCACAAACAGCCACCAGCTCACGAAGAAGAAGTGTACTGCACCTGGTAAAACCTTTCCCGCCATAAGGCACACGATTATCTCAGCACTGGTGGATAGCCAGCCTACAGCTAATAACTGCTTCCACAAGCAGATGTTCTAGACTGTGTGGCACTGCTATCTTAGATGGATTTTAGCTATTACGTGTACCCGTGCGTAGGTGACCCACCATCCATCGAGTCAACTAGAAGTCGGAGGTCCAGTGCTGCCACAACCTTTCCTAGGACAGCTCAGGTTTCCATGACTACCCCAGGATGTTCCCAGTGAGGGTGACTGCCAAATAGATCCTGGAAAACTTAGTATCCTGTGGATATTTGTGACTATTCCGAGATGACCCAAGCTCAATTCCTAGAATATATATCCTAGTTCTAGATACCCTTAGCCCTAGCTCTAGAATATCCTATCTTTACCTTGCCCCCATGACTCTAGCCCTAGAATACCATACCTCTTACCCTAGCACTAATTCTAGGATCCGTGTTGTACAATCAGTCACCCTCACTAGGGACATCCCAGGATAATCCCAAGTACCTTGGGAACCAAGGAAATGTCCTATGTAAGGTTGGGGGAGTACCGAACATGTAGGGATTAACTTTTACCTCCTGGCAAATTGCATTGATATCGGCACCACTAATCTTGTCTGGTCGAGCAACATCTACAAATAACAGTACGTCAAGGAATAAACACAAGGTTTAAGATAGCAAATAGCAAATAAAAGGACATCAAGGAATGAACACTAGGTTTGAAGATAGCAAATGAATTCAAACACTCCCGCCCTTTAGGATACAATCTTCCAAGTCCACTTCTTCCGAGAGGTTCATCTTGGCAGTGATGGTAGAAAAGATGAGTCTTTTTTGACGGCGGTCGGGCATTGGAAATTCAATCTTGCGGTCCAACCTTCCGGGTCTGAGGAGCGCAGGATCCAATGTGTCATGCCGATTAGTGGCCATGATCACCTAGGAGTATGCACACATTTAAACCAATTCACGAGTACCATAACAATTACACCATAAAACGCATAGTCGGCACGCACGGGTGTTAACTAGACATTTGTACTCCCCTGGAACCCCAGATCAGTGGGCTCCTTTTCTAAATGGTACATTTCCATGTAATTTTTGCATTAGCATTATCATTTGTGTAAGTTAGTTAGAGCTAGCTTTAGCTGGCAATCTTTGCTAGTTGTTTCAATGTCAACATGACTCTGATTACAGCTAATGTTGTTCTTGAACATCATGTTCACTAACTCTTCGACTTCAGCTTCTCCAAAGATATAAATAAACCCCTTGGAAACGACCGCCTATAGGGTAACTAAGAAATAACAACAATAACAAAAACCACATAACAATACGGTTTTAAAAGCTTAAAAGAAATTTTCCCTGCCAAACAAATATCAGGTGGTTCTGAGAATTATACAGGCTTATTAAAAGGAGGTTCTGAGGAAAATGTATGGAGAGAAAAGTTTATTTTTGGGTTAAGGATTACAATAACTCAAGAATTTTTTCCTAGTTCTGACCACCTGATAGGCAACGATGTTGTCATGAGTTACAGGCATTTCACTGTACTGACATATAAAGAGGTGGATGTTGCTAGCTGCTCATTGCCTACCTTAACATTCACAGTTTGGTCAAAGCCATCCATTTGATTAAGAAGCTCGAGCAGTATTCGCTGCACCTCCCGGTCAGCTAAAGAGCATTATCACATATTAATTTTAATCATCACTGAGAGAGAGAGAGGTATGGACAAATTTTGATCAACTGACCTCCAGTTTGTGCATCGAATCTTTTAGTTGCTATAGCATCGATCTCATCGATGAAAATAATAGATGGGGCATTCTCTTTCGCAAGTCTGAAGACATCGCGGACCATCCTAGGTCCTTCGCCGAGATATTTCTGAACAAACTCGGAGCCAACGACCCGAATGAAGGAAGCTACAACAACAACAATTACAAATAAACAAAGAAGAACCTAAAAGTGAAACTCTATGAAGGGTTGACGACTAATAAAATAAAAGTTTGCCACGATTATTTACAAAACCGAACCAAAGAAATACTCATTGAATAAAAGGGAAAATATTAGAGATTATCCCCAAAACTGCAACTATATTAAGCGTGGTGTGTATGTGCATAATGATAATGTATGTACTTATTATCATTATCACATTATACCTGTGGTGTGGTGCGCCACGGCCTTGGCAAGCATAGTCTTTCCACATCCTGGGGGTCCGAACATTAGAACCCCTCGAGGAGGATCAATGCCAATTTGCTTGTAGAGCAAGAAGTGGGTCAGGGGAAGTTCGACTGCCTCACGCATCTCCTGCTTTTGAATATCCATTCCCCCTAATTACACGAAGTTGCATAGAATTGGTGCTACTGCGTATGCCCTCACAACAATTATGAAGTGGATGATAATACTTAAATTTACATGTCATAACGGTTGGAATTTTCTAGAGTTTATACTTCCAACATTTCTGTTGACATTCCTAATGCATGCAATTATGCTACACTTTGGGGAATGTCTTGATTGTTGTCAGTACAGTAGACCCTCACTAATCCGAATAGCCTGGGGATCTGAGTAGTTCGGATTAGTGAAATGTATGAATATCATTATATTGAACTCTGAATTTGTTTATTTTTTGCAGGTGTGGGTTGAATACTGGGTGGTGGGAGTACAAGTAATTTTGATCCCTTCCCATCCTCATTCTTTTAGCAGAACTCCGGAATCCCATCTCAGTCATCTTCCTTTTGCATCCTCACAACTTGCTGCCCTTCTTCTTTATGTCTGAGGTAGTGGAGACTCCAACTCCATACTGTTCAGATAGTAACTTGTAGCTTTTCTTCCTGAGCCGGGCCAGGATCTCGACCTTCTCCTCAATGGTAAGGCTCTTGTGTGCTCTTTTCTTCTCCATATCACTGCAGCTGCATTGTATGACAGGCTCGTGGTAGGTTCAAAGTTCAATAATGGCATGCATTTTGAATCGTTTCCCCCCCCCTTTTTCCCCTTCCTGCTACCTATTGCAGTTCGGATTAGCGAGGTTTCGGATTAACGGGGTTCGGATTAGCGAGGGTCTACTGTATTATGTTAGCCCTTAGCTCTCACAATGGAGTCATTGTTGCTAGCAATCCGGGGCAGTAGCTACCCTAGCAGAGTTATGGAGACAAGATCCCCCAGCTCCTAAATGCTGAATTCTTAGCATATAGAAAATACATCTTCCTGTGGCACATGTGATGACCATGGCACTTCAACAGCTGCACATCTTCCCATGGCCCACGTGATGACCATGGCACTTCAACAGCTGCACATCCTCCCGTGGCACATGTGATGACCATGGCACTTCAACAGCTGCACATCCTCCCGTGGCACATGTGATGACCATGGCACTTCAACAGCTGCACATCCTCCCGTGGCACATGTGATGACCATGGCACTTCAACAGCTGCACATCCTCCCTTGGCACATGTGATGACCATGGCACTTCAACAGCTGCACATCCTCCTGTGGCGCTAATGACCATGGCACTTCAACAGCTGCACATCCTCCTGTGGCACATGTGATGACCATGGCACTTCAACAGCTGCACATCCTCCCATGGCACATGTGATGACCATGGCACTTCAACAGCTGCACATCTTCCCGTGGCACTGGTAACCTTGGCACTTCAACAGCTGCACATCCTCCTGTGGTGCTAATGACCATGGCACTTCAACAGTTGCACATCTTCCCGTGGCGCTGGTGACCATGGCACTTCAATAGCTGCACATCTTCCCATGGCCCACGTGATGACCATGGCACTTCAATAGCTGCACATCCTCCCATGGCACATGTGATGACCATGGCACTGATATGGGAGGATCTAATTCATTGGGAGGCCCCGATTCACAGGAGGCCCAGAACAAAGTATTCAGTTTGTATGTGTAATGCAATTGACCTAAAGGTTAATTTTTGGAGGGAGAACGGGTCAAATATATACATATATACACATATATCTATTACACATTTAGGGGACATTTAGGGGACATTTAGGGGATAACACATCCATATTATTTTTTAGGACAAGTGACCATTTATATTTAGGACGGAAGACTGCCACATGACAACTTCATGTGGCCACAAACAGAAGTACAAACCCTCCCATTCAACTCCACAATAAGGTCTCACTCCACTCACCAGTTAAATGATTCCACTGGCAATTAAAATACTTCACACCATATTATTATCACCGTCAATTTTAAAGTTATCATTACGTATATACATACCGATGTCGGTATACGAGACATCAGGTTTTTCATCAGCAGTGAGCATAGCGATGGAGCTATCTGCCTCGGGGGGAAGGACATCCACAAGTGCATTTGAGTGTTTGTGGAGTGCCACAGAAGAGTTCGGCTTCAGAAGCTCACGGTCGATTGTGCTTAAGACCCGAACATAATAGTTCGGTCCTGTTGTACTACCTGTAGGATTTTGTACCAGTGCAACCATCATTGTGTGTACATAATTAGGAACAACTTTTACACAGGGGTGGGGGTGATGTAGCTAAGCACTAGCTATATATCTAGTTACTACAATCCCAATGGCACCACAGTTACTACTCTGGTTACTATGGTACCACAGAGTTATTGCTTCATTCTTGCTAAACCTGATAATGAAACATGTTTGGGTTAATTCTTAACCTTACCAACTATTGCATAATTCTGGTCTACAGCTTCCAAAAATTGACCGATCACTAATGGTACCGATTGAATACGCTTCACTTCTTCCTGAGCGTATAGGTATTCCATCCGAAGGTTCTTGAGCTCATCTTTTATGTAGTCCTCTTGAACTTGCAAAAACTCCAGCTGCTTTTGTAGCACTTTGAACTTAATATACAAGTCCTCATTGTCATTGGCAAAAGATCCCGTTACATTCACAAATTTAGTAGAGATAACGTCCTTACTGTCCTGTAACAAATAATAAAATGTAAAATAATCAGCTAAACATTTGTAGACTAAAAGACTTACCGAAGGTTGCGAAACATTTATCCCTATTTCTTCCATCTTTATTTGAATTCCAAATAATGCGTATCAAGCCACACCCGCTTCTCTTCGCGCAGTAATGGCAGGTGGGAAAGGGGTATTTGGGAAGGCTGCTGCTATTACCTTTGGAGCACTGTTCGGTGGAGGTCTTGGACTTTATTGGAGAGAAGTATATATGATAAAGAGATGGGAGAGGCAGAGATCCGAGTGTGAAAAGCAGCTTGAAGAATTGAAACAAAGTCGACAAGAGAAAGAACAATCACTGAAATAGTGAGAATGTGTGAGAATTGATTATCGAACCTGCTAAAAGAACTAGCCGTAAGTGTGCTCCATGCCCAAAGAACAGTTGTGACTTCTCAAGAAGCTCGTAAAAGTCGCACATCAAAATAATTTTGGACTTTTTTAATGATTTAATCTTGATATTGACCCTGTTAAGGCCATCACATATATATTACAGTACAGTGTATAACTATTTAGTAACTAACCTAATAACAATCTATATTAAAAAATCAACGGTAATTAATTAATTCATGGAAGCATATGTATCTTACCTCTTACATTTGACACGGTCTTGTTTTCAGGAATTTTTCACTGTTGAGATTTTCGCACGAGAGCAAGAAAGTTTTGAGATTTTTTCTTCCAAAGCATGAAAAGTGAACAAGAGTTAGAAGTGCTCCACGAGTAAAGTGCTGGAGATGCCACCCAGGATTTTTATTCTGGCAGTGTTTCTGGTTTATTAGAGCTATTATATAAGTTAGAGTTATATATTCTGAATCCCTCTCCCCCTAGGCTGATGAATGAAGTTGAGTCCCTTCCCCCCTCTTGAAGAAAATTATCTTCATGACTGTTAAGGCAACCACATACCCAATATTGTAACAAGTTCAACATTATTTTAAAGAGAAATGATTGTTATTTATTAAGGATGGTAAAGGATCGCTACTACTGTACATGCGATTTTCGTTCAATTCGAATTAGAGCCACTCATTTTATATTGCGACTGCACGCTGCTGCCTTTTGAACAATGAGTGGCAAGGCTCATCCACCAGAGCTGAAAAAGTAAACTGCTATACTTCATACTTTACCTGGTATTACCGAAACTGTCTTTGCTTGTAGGTACATGGACAAGAAGCTTCAATGTAAGGATCTAAGCTACCTTTATTGGAAAAGTGGCGGCATTCAAAATGCATATAAAAACAGGCTAGCTCATGTCTGGTCTTATCCAAAAAAAAAATTATTTTTATATTGTGTCTTACCCTACCCCTATATATACCATTTCCTTGGAATAGAAAAGTGTCTGGTGATTTTGCTTGAGCTAACTGAAATGTTTCAGCATCGTGTGTGCAGCTACTCTAGAATATTAGGGATGCTTTAATTGAGTGATGAGCAATATTGTGATAATAGAACTTCTTTATGATTCTAACTATCTCCATGAAGGGCCTCTTGGTTGCTTTATATAGTGATGGTTTGAACCCGGTTTGCCTTTCATTCAGGAATCCTTTACCGACCACATTTTGTTGCATTAGCCGTACGTATTATTTAGACATGACAAGAGGTAATTCAGATAAAGAATATCAGCAGAATAAAAGATAGACCTCTCCTCCCCCCCTTCCGTTGCTAGTTGTGGGGAAGGGAAGAGACTGGTTTGAGACGAAACCCTGGAGTGTTCACAGGCACCAGTTCACAAACTTATCCCCCACCACACATAAGTGTCTGGGTATGACATGGCTTAAGCTTACAGGCCACTTTACGTGTACAATGACTAACGATGATCAACTTAAATTTGCTCACTCAACGTCTTACTAGATGCTCTAGCCTTCACCATATGTGACCTGGCAAACAAAAAGGTTTTCAATGCCCTCAATTTTGCACCCGCGTGTTTGACCACGTAATAAATGTTTAACGCTTATTGAAAAAGGTGATTGAATGCTCTAGGGCTTCCTCTAGCCACTCGTACCAATTTTTTTGCACTTAGCAATCTGGAGTTATTCTGGATGGGGACTTTGGGATGCAGGTTTTTGAGGTCCCTCCACTTTAGGGTCTAGTAACTTGCCTATAATTATCCTATCAAACATATTTTAGTATCAAAAGAGAGCACACAGAGAGAACTATCTTTTGAGCTATATATCAAGTCCATACCATGAAGTTTGCAGAATCTACGGAGCTGTCAAGTTGTAACCACAAGTTAAAAAAAATACAACTGTCTCCCCTTAGGGCCCTTTTTGCTTGCCAGGTCACATATTCCTGATGGTGGCTAGAGCATTTAGCCGAAATATCGAGTGAGCAAATTTTAAGTTGATCATTGAGAAGATCATTGTATTTACTAGTCAACTGAGAGTTTGTTGCGAGTTTACACGTATTTCTAATGTGTTCGTTGATGCCATGACTAATTCCAGGCTAATTATGGATGCTAAAACTTCGAAGTTTGGGCATCTGCACTGGCTAAAGATCTAGGAGGTGGGACTACACTGAACATTAATAGATAATTCTGGAATTGCCGTCAATGACCATATTTAAATTTACCTGATGATGGTTGTGTGAATAGTCTAATTTGATTACGCTTTTTCTTTTGTGTGTTTGTGTGCTAGTGAAACTGAATGGCGGACGCATGTTATCTGGAGTTCTTCGAGGGTTTGATCCCTACATGAATATAGTTATTGATGATGCCGTGGAGGAGAAGGCTAATGAGGAGAAAATCAACATTGGAATGGTGGTACGTGTGTGGATGTATGATGGTCTGGGAATCGAACTGTGGCAAAATGAAGCTCGCCTCGTGAAAAGGGAGCATTTTTTTATTACATTTGTTCGCTTCTTTAGGAGATGACTACAACTTACGGGAACTTACGAACTCCCGTTTGATATAGATGTTGATAGGTATCTTCGATTTAGTAACATTCAACATTTCAGCTAGACATTCTTGTCTTCTTCAGAAAAATGAGACAAAAAAGGCTAACATTTGGCCAGCTATCCACCACATGGCACATGTAATGCACATGACAGGATGTCCTAGCTCTAATATATATATATAAAACGAGCAGAAATGACTTGTGATGGTCACTACTGGTGAAAAATGAGGTGGGGGGGGGGAAGAAAATGTCATGGTGGCTTCAAGTTAATTATAGCTCGTGAGAGTGGCCACCCAGCAGCCAGGTAAGGCCATTCCACAATCTCTTGAACCGCTTGCACTTTGGTGCAGTGATGATGTACAACGCCTCCTTCACTAGCAGCTCCTTCTGTCTCCTGGCCTGGTCTAAGATGGTGGCTTCCTCCCACAAGAGGAGGTGTTCATTGTCCCATGCATGCTCAGCAACTATGGATTTTCTTTTGCATGCTTTCTATAGGTACGCTGGTGGTTCTTCATCAGTCTTCTGGTGGTCTCTCCTTTGTGGTACTTCCCAGAGCTGCAATGGATACGATAAACAACACATGAGTGCCTGCTAGTTGGGACAAAAGGATGTCTGCAATTGCTGAGCATGTATGGGACAATGAACATTCCATCTTGTAGGAGGAAGCCACCATCTTAGACCAGGCCAGGAGACAGAGGGAACTGCTAGTGAAAAAGACACTGCCCATCAGCCTAGCACCTACTGGAGTGTGTGACTAGTAGAGATTGTGTGGAGTGTGTGACTAGTAGAGATTGTGTGGAGTGTGTGACTAGTAGAGATTGTGTGGAGTGTGTGACTAGTAGAGATTGTGTGGAGTGTGTGACTAGTAGAGATTGTGTGGAGTGTGTGACTAGTAGAGATTGTGTGGAGTGTGTGACTAGTAGAGATTGTGTGGAGTGTGTGACTAGTAGAGATTGTGTGGAGTGTGTGACTAGTAGAGATTGTGTGGAGTGTGTGACTAGTAGAGATTGTGTGGAGTGTGTGACTAGTAGAGATTGTGTGGAGTGTGTGACTAGTAGAGATTGTGTGGAGTGTGTGACTAGTAGAGATTGTGTGGAGTGTGTGACTAGTAGAGATTGTGGGATGGACTTAAGGGGGGACATCTGCACTTTTTTTTAATTTTTTTTTTACCTGTGGTTACAACTTTAGAGCTCAGTAGATTCTGCAAACTTCATGGTATGGACTTGATATATAGCTCAAAAGATAGGTCTCTCTGTGTGCTCTCTTTTGATACTAAAATATGTTTCATAGGTATAACTATAGGCAAGTTACTAGACCCTAAAGCGGAGGGACTTCAAAAACCTGCACCCCAAAACCGCCGTTGGAAACCATTCTGAGATGCGAAGTGCAAAAAAATTAAAAATGGTACGAGTGGCTAGAGGAAGCTCTAGAGCATACAATGACTATATTGAGTAGGCGTGAAAAATTGATTACCTGGTCAAGCGCGCGGTTGGAAAATTGAAGGCGTTGATTTGGCGACGCCTTGTCAACGCCTTCAATTTTCCAACCGCGCGCTTGACCAGGTAATCAATTTTTCACGCCTACTCAATATAGTCATTGTATGCTCTAGAGCTTCCTCTAGCCACTCGTACCATTTTTAATTTTTTTGCACTTCGCATCTCAGAATGGTTTCCAACGGCGGTTTTGGGGTGCAGGTTTTTGAAGTCCCTCCGCTTTAGGGTGTAGTAACTTGCCTATAGTTATACCTATGAAACATATTTTAGTATCAAAAGAGAGCACACAGAGAGACCTATCTTTTGAGCTATATATCAAGTCCATACCATGAAGTTTGCAGAATCTACTGAGCTCTAAAGTTGTAACCACAGGTTAAAAAAATTAAAATTAAAAAGTGCAGATGTCCCCCCTTAACTGGTAGCTGGTGGCTGCTCTCAAGAGCCTAAACTTGAAGCCACAGGCATCATAATAATGATTTTTTTAAACTAGTTATCGCCTTATATCGCCTTATTTCTGTTCGTGTTTTTATTTGTTGTTGTTCATTGCTGCCACATCCTGTTCATGCGCATTTACACATGCCAGGGTGTGGACTCATCATAACCACATGCTAGATTCACATCGGTCTTTGCTTTATCTCCTGCGTGAAGGGGGGACAGCACCATTTTTTTAATTAAAAAACAACCGTGTGGTTACCACTTTATAGCTCCGTAGATTCTGTAAACTTCATGGTATGGACTTGATATATAGCTCAAAAGATAGGTCTCTCTGTGTGCTCTCTTTTGATACTAATTCATAGGTATAACTATAGCCAAGTTACTGGACCTAAAGTGGAGGGAACTTCAAAACCTGAATGACTGATTTTGTGGCATAAATATCTCCAGATTGCAAAGTGCTAATTTCAACTCGCTGAGCACTTTGCAATCTGGAGATATTTATGCCACAAAATCAGTCATTCAGGTTTTTGAGGTTCCCTCCACTTGTAGCTCCAGTAACTTGGCGAGACCTATCTTTTGAGCTATATATCAAGTCCATACCATGAAGTTTACGGAATCTATGGAGTTATAAAGTGGAAACCACAAGGGGGAAAAATAAAATAAAAAATACATGTGCAGTAGTCTTCCCCCAAAAATGCAACTGTCTCCCCTGACGACAAGATTATCTGTCCGAAGCATCGAATGAAGAAAGTTGAACATTGAGGGATTTTTAACAGCTGAGAGTTTGTTGAAGTCACGATTTCTTTCTAGTGTGTGTGTTTAATTTAGCAACATTTTTCGTTTATTTATTATTATTATTTATTTTTTTCCGTTTTTTGTTTTCGTATCCACTCCGCACTGGTTTTGGAGTTGTTTTGTGTGTCTCCCATGAAGAATTTCAAAAACTTTTGACAGCATTTTCTATTTGTTGATACTAAGGCTAACATACATAGCTAGCTTTGCCAAATTGTATATACCAGTGAAAGTTCCTGCAGTTTTAGTCGACTGGATAGTTTGGAGATGTTAAGTTAACGACTAATTCACAAAATATCTGGACCATTCAATGAGTCAATATTGTCACTAGGAATAAGCTCTAGTTGACTAGCAACAAGATTGCCAGTGAGGAGTCTTGGTTGTCTGGCAACTTTCAAACTGAGAGTTAGTTGTGGAGTTTGCAGAGAAAGTATATATTGCACAGGTGCAGTTCGTCAGCAAGAAGCTTTAAAAACCCTTAGCACTTTTTAGGAGGTCATTGACCTTTACTCCAGCAAATATGGTAGACTTCAAAATGGTCTTGGTTCCTGAAATGGGAGTGGGGTTTCAGAAAATGTTATTTGTATGTCTGTAAGCGACCACAAAAAAATGTACTGAACATTAGTTAATCTTTTGTGTATACTGTGGTGGCTTACATGACTTTACAAGTAGTAGTTGTGTGCAAGACTGAAGGTTTTGGTAGCCTTGGTGATGTGAAAGTGATCTTTTGAGTTTCATTGTGCTCTTGTTGCTTGTTGTAAAGCTGGACTTGTCTGTATATTTATGTAACTCCCTAGCTGCCTATCCTGGCTAGTAACTCTAGTTCTACGTACGAAACTACACCCCACCTGGACGATACTGGCTGTGGTCCTGACGCGAGCCGTAAATGTGATTAGAATGCAGGATTAGCCACCATCTTAAATACTTGCAAAACCCACACTGTAATTGAGTATATATGAGAAGTGCAGAGCAGAACCATCCAATGGGGCAACTATATATTATGCAATGTGTTTTTAAATTTTATTTCTGTCCATTTTGTGTGCAGGTTATTCGTGGCAACAGTATCGTTCTCATTGAAGCATTGGAGAGAATTATCTGACATAACTTGTTACTATCTGCACATACCAACAATAATGTCCTTCTTATTTAATGACTTTATCATTGTATTCATGAGTCTTGACTAATTATTATACATGGTGATAATTGACTTTTAAGCTATGGTGGGTATTGCATTCATAGTCACTAAATAATCATCAACGTGACTCATAGCTAGTGTTTTTACAGGATTGTTGGTAGGGCTGGAGAGCTAGTCTCTTGTGAACTTGTGACATTGCATAATGGCATGTGGACTGTCAAATGTGCTGGTGAAACCTGAGCCTATTTCCAGACTTGGTAAAAGAGTCAATCTCGCTAGCTAGTACCGGTTGGTAAAGGGTCCAGCTATAAGATCGGCCATGATAAAACGCCCTGGTCAGTTGCTAGCCAGATTCATTGTGGACGTTAAGAAGGGTTTCTAGCAGCTGCGCTACATCATAGATACTCACCTTTCCCTCACACGCCTTAGCCGAAGTCGCCGTTATAACAATAAGATCGATACGTATCAGGAGGTGATCCTCAGGAAAAATAGAAAACTCGTTTTGGTGGATAATTCCATATATATATGTATGAGTTGGCAAAACTATTCCAAGCTTTTGCTGATAGCTCCCCATAAGGTGGAAATCTTGCGAACCTCACCATCTCACATAATCAAGTTGAGGGAGAAGTCAAGTATGGAAGAAGTGTTAATGTTGTATGCTACGCAGCGTTGCTAGCTAGTAAAGTTTGTGCAGTCATAATCTATGACTGCACAAACTTCACTAGCTAACAACTCGGCGTAACTACTAGCAACCCAGCGCCTCTTCAGAGGTAGAGGCGGAGCTACACTACCAGATCCACCCTTCTTCTTCTCCACGTGTGGGAGGACAATGAATCATTGTGCTTGTTTTTTCTATTCAGCATACCAAAATCAACTCAGAGCATGGTGCAGGTCATGAAGATCTTGGTAGTTTTGCCAGTATTCCTCTTCTTGTGGATTTCAGTGAAGTCCGAGGTGGATGCAGGAGCAGTACCGAAAGACTATGGAACGCAAGGTAGCATTTGCAATATTATGTCAGGCTACTAAATAACGTTCATTACGGTAGTTTTTTTTTTAGGCACGATGAAGGCTAGAGCATCTAGTCGAAACATTGCGAGAGTAAATTTAGATAGTGAGTATGTCGTTGTAATGCTTGGTAGCAACAATCTAGTGACGGTAATGGCGGGCTACCGTATATCTTCGCAGCTACTCTGGGTGCATCAGCACAGTCCTCTCTTTGACTACCATGTATCCAAATAAGCTAAACTGAGAAGCACTCAACTGTGTTTATTTGAGGTAGTGATATAAGCCAAGTGAGCAAAGCAAGTTATCTGCAGTGGGTGTGCAACAATTCCCTTCACATTGTGACTAGTAAAGGTTGGTACTTCGTTTTAGAAATTTAGCTTGCTGTTCTGTAGCCAAGATTCAAAATTTTGGGGCAACACACTCAGCCATGTGTAAGTTTAGCTGCAATAGACCAAGTGTCCAACATGCATAGACTGGTTGGTCAGGGAGAATGGCTGTAAAAGTCACTGACTTGATACAAATTGAAGTGTGTCTCATCTGTGCTTGCTTCCTTTATGGATGTGAGGGCTGGCTGGAAAGACTCTTACAGATTATTAAATGAGCTATGGCACAGTTGTCTAAGGAAGTTCTGTAATGTGAGTCATGAAGCAGCAATCTCACGAACTCCGAGAAGATCTAATGTAGTAGACTCAGAAAGTTTATAGTTTTGTTACTGTTTTTTTTGTGATTGATGAAGAGATGGAACCGTAAGGGGGGAAGATAATACGTGTTAAAAAAACCCATGTGGTTATGGCTTTGTAGCTCTATAAAATCTGCACACTTCACACTATGATATATATATAGCTCAAAAGATAGCTCTCTCTGTGCGCTCTCTTTTGATAATAAAAACTGTTGCATAGGTATAACCATTCCCAAGTTACAGGCAGTCAAAGTTGGGGGCCTCTAAACCTGCATGCCATATCCCCAAACAGTTCTAGCTCCTAATTGGAAAGTGCTAAATAGTTGAAATTAGTACCAGTGGCTAGAGGAAGCTCTACTCGACTGAATGAGTGTTTTTGCAGCTGCTGCAAGTCTCGGCAGGAGCCACGCTAAAGCACCAACATAAAAATCATGCACATTGTACAAAATTGGCAAGGTCAATTGATTTTTAGCAGCATTTCCCCCCCAAAACGACAAGTTTTCGGACGGTATGTGATGCCACCTTTAAATAGTCTTTCTGGCTCATCTATGTGACCTGTGTATGTGTCTACTAGAAACTGGCTTTGTTGAGGAAGACTGGGGTGATGGGTTGAAGGTTTTATCCATCTACAAGCCAGAATTATGTGAGTATCAGGCGAAGAAGAATGACATCATCCACTACCACTACGTAGGACGGTTAGCAAGTGATGGATCAGAGTTTGGAAAGAGGTTTGTGAAATGTGGCATTCTTACGACTCGAACATGCAAGTACTTAATTAATAAGAACTTATTTTTCTAAATTCCCGTACAGTTTTGATTATAACTCACCCTACATAGTAACTCTGGGTCATGGGAGGATCATTGCCGGCATGGACCGTGGTCTGGTGGGGACGTGTCTGTGGGAGAGACGGCGTATTCAGTTCCCTCCCCACCTTGGGTATGGAGAGAGAGGTGTCGGAAAGGCCATACCTCCCAATGCGACATTGGTCTTTTACATCAGACTAATCAAACTTGAGCGAGTAAGTCGTGGTTGTCTTGTCTCCACCCAGTACTTGCATGCCCCCTCAGCGTAGGATTTGTGGCATTGAATGATGCTCTAAGGCACTATCATACCTGAAGCCGAATATTTCTGGCTTTATAATACTAATACTATTAACTAGCGAGCACCTGCAGGAATTCTGCAGCTCATGCTAGAAGCCACTGGTAATAATTGACCCTCCATATGCAGCACAAGTAATATAAGTGTACTGTCTTGCATTCAACATTGTTCGCGTTGCTTATTGTTTTCCCCACAAATAGTTCTTGCAGTGTTTGTGGGTACTCAGACAGTGCTGGGGGGCTAATCTTGCCATTGTGGCAGCAGTTCAGGGTCTCCATATTGAAACATAGAGCATCACGATGCTGGAACAGGTGGACACTGGCCCAAGGTAGAAGTTGGCATTGCTAGGACTTTAATTTGTACGTCTTCTCACTAGTCTCTGCCTTTCTCTGTTCAGCTCTCTCCAGATGTTTCTTTCCTTGTCCACTAACGCTGTGCTTGCTAGTCTCTGCCTTACTCTGTTCAGCTCTCTCCAGATGTTTCTTTCCTTGTCCACTAATGCTGTGCTTGCTAGTCTCTTCCTTTCTCTTTTCAGCTCTCTCCAGATGTTTCTTTCCTTGTCCACTAATGCTGTGCTTACTAGTCTCTTCCTTTCTCTGTTCAGTCCTGTGTGGATGTTTCTTTCCTTGTGTGGTAATGTTCTTCTCTCTCTTTTCCATTCCCCATTAGATATTCTGGTACTTGCTCTTACATTTTCATCTAAACCTTCCCTTCTGTGTCTCTCTGCTGCAGTAGCGACTTGCAGTATCTCACAGGTTAATGACAGGTGCTGTGTGTTGCACATGCTCAGTAATGTGACACACACATGGACAAGCGCATTATTATTATTATTATGTAACATCAGGTGGGTGGGCACTTGCGATTCTAAGTTACACCCCTTCCCCCCCCGCATTAGTCATGTGATCAATTGAAAAAAGGTTTGCAAGTTAGAGCGTGCCCCAGGAGGTGATGTGCTGTTCATATCCAGCCTTAGCTATTACTGTTCTTGATCCTCAAGTTCTCAAGCCATCGACTTCCCATCCACCCAAGTCTGCTTATAATTTATGTACTGGGCACTTTCTACATGTGCCAGCCTAATCCTAGATGTCTGAGAAGAGCATAGTGGGTGCTGACTACATGGACCCAGCCTAATCCTAGATGCCTGAGAAGAGCATAGTGGGTGCTGGCTGACCCAGCCTAATCCTAGATGCCTGAGAAGAACATAGTGGGTGCTGGCTGACCCAGCCTAATCCTAGATGCCTGAGAAGAGCATAGTGGGTGCTGGCTACATGTACCCAGCCTAATCCTAGATGCCTGAGAAGAGCATAGTGGGTGCTGGCTACATGGACCCAGCCTAATCCTAGATGCCTGAGAAGAGCATAGTGGGTGCTGACTACATGGACCCAGCCTAATCCTAGATGCCTGAGAAGAACATAGTGGGTGCTTGCTACATGCACCCAGCCGAATCCTAGATGCCTGAGAAGAACATAGTGAGTGCTGGCTACATGTACCCAGCCTAATCCTAGATGCCTGAGAAGAGCATAGTGGGTGCTGGCTACATGTACCCAGCCTAATCCTAGATGCCTGAGAAGAGCATAGTGGGTGCTGGCTACATGGACCTAGCCTAATCCTAGATGCCTGAGAAGAGCATAGTGGGTGCTGACTACATGGACCCAGCCTAATCCTAGATGCCTGAGAAGAACATAGTGGGTGCTTGCTACATGCACCCAGCCGAATCCTAGATGCCTGAGAAGAACATAGTGGGTGCTGACTACATGGACCCAGCCTAATCCTAGATGCCTGAGAAGAACATAGTGGGTGCTTGCTACATGTGCCCAGCCTAATCCTAGATGCCTGAGAAGAGCATAGTGGGTGCTGGCTACATGTGCCCAGCCTAATCCTAGATGCCTGAGAAGAACATAGTGGGTGCTGGCTGACCCAGCCTAATCCTAGATGCCTGAGAAGAGCATAGTGGGTGCTGGCTGACCCAGCCTAATCCTAGATGCCTGAGAAGAGCATAGTGGGTGCTGGCTGACCCAGCCTAATCCTAGATGCCTGAGAAGAACATAGTGGGTGCTGGCTGACCCAGCCTAATCCTAGATGCCTGAGAAGAGCATAGTGGGTGCTGACTACATGGACCCAGCCTAATCCTAGATGCCTGAGAAGAACATAGTGGGTGCTTGCTACATGCACCCAGCCGAATCCTAGATGCCTGAGAAGAACATAGTGGGTGCTTGCTACATGTGCCCAGCCTAATCCTACATGCCTGAGAAGAGCATAGTGGGTGCTTGCTACATGTGCCCAGCCTAATCCTAGATGCCTGAGAAGAGCATAGTGGGTGCTGACTACATGGACCCAGCCTAATCCTAGATGCCTGAGAAGAACATAGTGGGTGCTGGCTACATGTGCCAGCCTAATCCTAGATGCCTGAGAAGAGCATAGTGGGTGCTGGCTGACCCAGCCTAACTAGATGCCTGAGAAGAGCATAGTGGGTGCTGGCTGACCCAGCCTAATCCTAGATGCCTGAGAAGAACATAGTGGGTGCTGGCTGACCCAGCCTAATCCTAGATGCCTAAGAAGAGCATAGTGGGTGCTGGCTACATGTGCCCAGCCTAATCCTAGATGCCTGAGAAGAACATAGTGGGTGCTGGCTACATGTGCCCAGCCTAATCCTAGATGCCTGAGAAGAACATAGTGGGTGCTTGCTACATGTGGGCCAGCCTAATCCTAGATGCCTGAGCAGAGCATAGTGGGTGCTGGCTACATGTGCCCAGCCTAATCCTAGATGCCTGAGAAGAACATAGTGGGTGCTGGCTACATGTGGGCCAGCCTAATCCTAGATGCCTGAGAAGAGCATAGTGGGTGCTTGCTACATGTGCCCAGCCTAATCTTAGATGCCTGAGAAGAGCATAGTGGGTACTGGCTACATGTGCCAGCCTAATCCTAGATGCCTGAGAAGAGCATAGTGGGTGCTGGCTACATGTGCCAGGATGCCTGAGAAGAACATAGTGGGTGCTGGCTACATGTGCCCAGCCTAATCCTAGATGCCCGAGAAGAACATAGTGGGTGCTGGCTGCATGTGCCCAGCCTAGTCCTAGATGCCTGAGAAGAGCATAGTGGGTGCTTGCTACATGTGCCCAGCCTAATCCTAGATGCCTGAGAAGAACATAGTGGGTGCTGGCTGCATGTGCCCAGCCTAGTCCTAGATGCCTGAGAAGAGCATAGTGGGTGCTTGCTACATGTACCCAGCCTAATCCTAGATGCCTGAGAAGAGCATAGTGGCTGCTGGGCTCTCAGTTGACATAATAACATAAACAATCACCTTCTCAATGATCAACTTGCCAGGAAGGCTAGAGCATCTAGTCGAAATGTCGAGAGAATACAATTTCAAGTTGATTATGAGACGGTTATTGTATTATTGTTTGCTGTTTGAACTTTTTAGTTGTGAGTAATAATTATTACTACATATTGCTCTATTTAATACAATTATTGTTATTAATTTTTAATAGCTAGCTATAACCTTTCAGAAATAACCTCTTCAATCAATTATAATGCGACTTTCTCAACATGGACTTTAAAAAATTAAGCGAATGTTTTCCATGATTTTTTTTTTAATGGAGAAGGAGCTAATTTCTCGATCCAGATTAAGAAAAATCTCTTCAGAGAGGTTTCGAAGGAGCAAGTGTCTCTGGGTGAACCAAGAAGCAGTAATGGCCTTTCAAATGTATGTACTTTGGATTTGACTTCGCTCCTCGAGGCATATTTGTCCACAGAAGTAATTGGACATCCTTCATGGAGAAAAGCTCTTTTTAGCCAATGATGAGAACAACTCTTGCGACAGGCTCGCGATTGGCATCCTTCATGAGCCAGACGTACTTGGGTATGTCAGAAAGTATTTTGCACTGTTGGACGATAAGAGGTTTAATGCACTTGTCACACAGAGATTGAAATACCTCAACACTAGTTGTGTGCTTCAGCGCCAGAAATTGCATGGCAGCAAGCAAGATGAGATTTGAGTGCTGCTTTTGGCTGGATGATCTTATCCTCCCTCTTGGCTCGGAAGTCTTCAAATGTCGATAACAGAGGCTCCGTTAGAATCCAATTCTCTGAACCATACAAGCAGAGGGAAGGACACACACCTTGAAAAGCTCACTTGAAGTCTTGTGTTCTTCCCATGGGCGATTCCATTTACGATGAAAAGTTGGGAGCTCCAGGAGTTTCAGATCAACCTCCCACCACGTTCCATGCAGACTGTGGAGACCGTCATCACTTCTGCCGACCCTCCAACCTACCTCGGCACTAAACATTCACATAATCCCTCCTCCAAAGATCAGTTCAAACATCGCAAAAGTAAGGTGCATCTTTTGTGCTCATCATGCTTAAGTCTTAAAGATTGTTCTTTCTGAACACTTGATATATTCCTGTCTCTCTTTAAGCTTCGCAGGTCATATGTGTGAACCAGAGAACCCCACCAAACATAGCTCCTGTCCCTGATGAGTCCAATTCTGTGGGGGGGAGAGACGATCAGAAATAACAGCAGGTACAGTACGATTAATACAAAATCCTGAAGATGACTGCAGAATGCTACACAGTGTAGAACAAGAACTATAATATAGGGTTTAACAGAAAGCAGGAGAGCTGCAGCAGAGAGGGAGGAGGGATGCAACAAGTGAAACTGCATAAGAAACTAAGAAAAGATGACTAGGAAAGACAAAGGAGTGGAGAGTTCACTTAACTGATAGCAACAGAGATAGTGGGCATCTATCAGAGAACAAATGACTCGTCACAGAGCAAAAATTTCAGTGAGTGCAAGGGATGAAGAGAGAGCATCCAATATCTGTAGAAGGAGAGAAGTGAGGGCTGAACTGCCTGAGCTTGTAAGAGATGAGGAGAGAGCAGCAAACACTGGCAGGAGGAGAGAACTGAGGGCTGCATTCAGCATCAAGAGGGTCAGGCAAAGAATAACTGTCACCAAAAACATCATCCAGAAGTATTTTTAATCCAATACTTACGTTGCCCCTTCCAGCACCTTTGCTGTGTATTATATACCCCCTGCCTCACTTCCAGCACATTTGCTGTGTATTATATACCCCCTGCCTCACTTCCAGCACATTTGCTGTGTATTATATACCCCCTGCCTCAATGTGGTCATTGACAAGTTTGATATTCCTTATTGTGCCCATGCACACAAGAACATTATCCATTAATACGTAGTATTTCATGAATTTTCTTAGAAATGAAAACTGATTGTGATTTATTAGTGACGAGAGCACCTGCAGATGCAGAATTGAAACACCAGACTGTACGAATACTTAGAAACGGGTTGAGCAAGTTGAATTTAAAAAAAATTCTAGACAAACCAGTTCTTTTTGGTACCAAATCAACTGAAGATGGTTCCCTACATATAAAAACATATGTATCTTAGCAATTGACTAAATCTGCATTCGTCAGACTCGTATCTGTTAATTTTTCATTGCAAATATTTTTTGACTTCACAAATGAGAAATGAAAAATAGTTGGGGTTTCAATTTAAATCATAAATCATCAAAAAATTTCAAATTTTTTCACACATCCCTGATCTACCCTCGATCTAGTTTGGTTCAAATTGGTTCAGGCATTTGGCCAGGCATAAGCCATATAATATACACATAGACAGAATAAGAATATATTACAGCACTATGTAGAAGTCTTCTTTATAGAGTTGTAGAAGTCTTCTTTACAGAGTTGTGATCTGCCAATATCTTATAATCCTAAACACCTAATCAACGATAAGATAACCCAAAACATTTCTATCCCTTGCAGAGTTTCTGCAGGTCCTCTCTGGCTGCTATTATCACTAGTAAATGTTCAACCAAGTGATTGCTGGAGAGGCTACCTTTATGCAGATATTTGCAGGTATCCAAACGGAGCAAACACTAAAGGAAGAGAAGATAATTGGCGGACATGCACACAGTTAATCATCCTGCCACACACCAGTACAGCACCTTCTTCTGGTCATTGTTGGCAGCCATGCACCAGCACAGCACCTTCTCCTAGGCATTGTTGGCAGCCATGCACCAGCACACAGCACCTTCTTCTAGTCATTGTTGGCAGCCATGCACCAGCACACAGCACCTTCTTCTGGTCATTGTTGCCATGCACCAGCACAGCACCTTCTTCTAGGCATTGTTGGCAGCCATGCACCAGCACACAGTACCTTCTTCTGGTCATTGTTGGCAGCCATGCACCAGCACACAGCACCTTCTTCTAGTCATTGTTGGCAGCCATTCACCAGCACACAGCACCTTCTTCTGGTCATTGTTGGCCTGCCATGCACCAGCACAGCACCTTCTTCTGGCCATTGTTGGCATGCACCAGCACACAGCACCTTCTTCTGGTCATTGTTGGCAGCCATGCACCAGTACAGCACCTTCTTCTGGTCATTGTTGGCAGCCATGCACCAGCACACAGCACCTTCTTCTAGTCATTGTTGGCAGCCATGCACCAGCACAGCATCTTCTTCTGGTCATTGTTGCCATGCACCAGCACACAGCACCTTCTTCTGGTCATTGTTGGCAGCCATGCACCAGCACACAGCACCTTCTTCTGGCCATTGTTGGCAGCCACACCAGCACAACACCTTCTTCTGGTCATTGTTGGCAGCCATGCACCAGCACACAGCACCTTCTTCTAGTCATTGTTGGCAGCCATGCACCAGCACACAGCACCTTCTTCTGGTCATTGTTGGCAGCCATGCACCGGCACACAGCACCTTCTTCTGGTCATTGTTGGCAGCCATCACCAGCACAGCACCTTCTTCTGGCCATTGTTGGCAGCCATGCACCAGCACAGCCCCTTCTTCTGGTCATTGTTGGCAGCCATGCACTAGCACAGCACCTTCTTCTAGTCATTGTTGGCAGCCATGCACTAGCACAGCACCTTCTTCTGGTCATTGTTGGCAGCCATGCACCAGCACAGCACCTTCTTCTGGTCATTGTTGGCAGCCATGCACCAGCACACAGCACCTTCTTCTGGTCATTGTTGGCTCATGCTCAACTCAACATGTGCGAGCACAGCTCATAATGTAGACTGAAGTGAAGGTAAGGAATAGTGCCTGAGCAAAGTTTTAGACTAAGTTTGCTGGTCCTCAACTACCAGTATATAGTTTGTTGCTTTCCGGTTCTTCTTTGTCATCGTCAAGGTCAGAGAAAGAGTCGCTAGAATCCTCTTGACCGTCTAGCTAGGAAGTAAGACGTGCAATTTCTAGTTCTGCTTTAGTTGCCTCCTCTGCAGAGAGTGTCGCCATCTTCACTGCCGTCCATCGCCGCTGAGATCCCATAAACCTTGACCGCTTGACTAATTATATCTGTGCATCTGCGAACACAATTAGAGGGAGAACATTACATCATCCTTACCTCATAAATAAAAGGGCGGTAACTTCCATAAACTGACATCAAATTTATGGGATATGAAGTGATTAGAAGTTGGTATTTCAATATTGTGGGTGAGTGGTGTGGGTGGGTGGGTGGCTAGTGGGAGAGGGGGTGGCTAGTGGGAGAGGGGGTGGCTAGTGTGTGGGTGGGTGGTGTGGTTGTCCTGGAGGTGGTGTGGTTGTCCTGGAGGTTGTAGAGGATCGCAATAAGTTGCTACACTGTATTCCGCCAGAAAACTGTCAACTATAAAGTTTTAAAATGTTAATCTGGTAACGTAGCCACACATTTATAAAACACATCCTGGCTCAACTCAACTCTGACCCCCAGACCTGGATCCTTTAAATAGATTTCCAGGTTTCTCGTCAGATCGATCTCTGCATAACTGGGGACGAAACGCCGGGGAGGCCAGGAATGCCCTAATGTCCTTTTTCTTCTTGGGGGTCAGAAACTTCACTAGCATCAATTTTGGCCTCATCCGGCTTCACTTGGCCTCGCCCCACCACATGTCCGGTACAAACACTCTTTCATTGCAAATTGGCACTTTGCGAGCTTGATCATCAGCCCTGCAGTTGTCAGTCGTCTCAGTGTCTTGGCCAGTTGGGTGAGGTATTGCTCCCAGTCATGACTGAAAATGACTAAATCATCATGTATGCTGAGATATAGTCTGCGACATCTCCGAAGATTGTGTTCATCATCCTTTGTGAAAAATTGCAGGCGCCCTGACCAGGCCAAAGGGCATCACGGAGAGGTGGTACTTTCCAAATGGGGTCGTAAATGCTGACGTCTCCCATGACCCCTCGGCCACTGGCACCTGCCAGTATCCCTTTGCCAGGTCCAGGGTTGAGATATAATGAGCTCCTGTTAGTCCATCAATGAGGTCCTCCATGCATGGCATCGGGAACGCATCATGGTGGGTCATTGCGTTCAGTTTCTTATAATCAACGCAGAGACGCAGTGACCCGTCTTTCTTGTGGACCAGCACAATGGGTGCTGCCCACAGGCTCTTGCTGACCTGAATCAGCCCTGCTCGTAGCATCTGGGCTGCCTCTTCCTTCAGCTGGCATGTGGTATGCGGTAAGGTGGTGAGCTGATGGGTTTTGCTTCTCCTGTGTCTATCTCAATAGTTGCCATTGTCGTCAGGCCGGGTTGGTCGGCAAAGATGCATCGGTGCTCATGCAGCAGCTGCTACAGTTGGTCGTGTTGGGCTGCTTGCAGGTTCGGGTTGATCTGAGGCAGTGCTGATGATGTCTCAGTACTCCAGGTTGGGATGTCTGTCTCATCTCCGTCCAGTTGTTCTCTGGTTGAGCTGAAGAGGCACACTGCTGATGGCGACTCCCATCATGCAAGCATGTTAACGTGGAATGTCTTGTTAGATTTCCCTCTCTGGCCAGTCTTAACTTTGTAGGTCGTCTCAGGGAGCTTCTCCCTTATGGGGAAAGGTCCCTGCCATCTTGCTCTCAGCTTATTGGAGACAGACGGTATAGTACCAACACCAGGTCATCTACTTGGAAGGTTCTCTCTCTTGCGTGGCGGTCATACCAGACCTTCATCTTGGTTTGGGCTGCTGTCTCTGCCTTTCCTGCCAGATCTCGGGCTGTCTCCAGCGTCTCACATGTGTCTCTCAAGTATGACACGACACTGTCTTGCCTCCCTGTGGGTTGTTGCCACTGCTCTTGGAGGACGTCCATCGGGCCTCGGGGTTTGCGTCCATACAACATCTCGAATGGCGTGAAGTCTGTTATCTCGTGTGGTACACTGTAGCTCCTTGAAGGCGAACAACAAGTATGGGATTGACTTGTGCCACTCCCCTCCGAAACGGTCGACGTACTTGCGCAGCTCCCACTCTCCAGTGTTGCGTTGTACCTTTCCCCCCTTCCATCTGTCTCAGGGTGGTATGCAGAAGTTCGGATTGACTTGATGACAAAGAGTCTGAGGAATACCTGCATCAATTCACTTCAAAAATTTGATCCTCTGTCGGTGAGAATTTCTCCTGGTAGTCCTACCCGTGAGAAGAGTTCCACCAGCACCTCCGCTATGTCCTTGCTGGTGGTGGTTCTAGGGGGAATGCTTCTGAGTATCTCGTCCCGTAGTCGCATATGGTCAGTATGAAGCGATGTCCTTCCTCAGTGGGTGGTAGTGGTCCAACTACATCCATGGCGATGCATCGGAAAGGTTGAGTGTCAACTGGTGATGGTACCAGTGGTGCCTTGCGAGGTCTGCGACGGGTCATCTTCTGGCAGACCTGGCAGCGTAGGCAGAGGTCAGTGACATCACTTCTGATAGCTGGCCAGAAGAACTGGTGCAGTACATGGTTGGTCATGCGTTTCCTACCAAAGTGGCCTGCCCATAGCGCTAGATGGGCCATTCTTAGGAGGGTGGTCTCTATAGATTCAGGGTAGAATGAGCTGCTCCACCATCTTTACCTGTTTGGGAGGAGTCCATTGACGGTAGATTAGGCCATCTCGTCAGCAAAAGGGGGAACCAGATAGGTCGCATTGTTTTCTGGCTATCTTCAATGTGGGGTCACTCTCCTGAGCTTCCTGCAGTTGCTTCCAGCCTCCTTCCAGAGGCACTGGCTGGCCCCATCGATTTGCATACCTCTGCCGGTCTAGTCTCTTTCCCACACTGTGTCTTGTTGGGGTAATCTGAAACAGATCATCGCTGAGATCTGGTAGGTCCTCCATGCTCCAGAGTTTGTTTCCCTCACTATTGGTTGGAGCAGTCTTGTCTGTTTCGTCAGAACTGGTGTTATCTTTGTTGATGTCTCTCTCTTCGGATGTGTCTCGATCCTTGTCCATTGGCTCAGTCTCCTGGCCTTCGTCTTGTGCTGGCGTCCTCTTCTGATAGGTCTGAAGTCTGCTGTGTCTCTCAATGTTGGTAGTTTGGGCGCATCTTTGCCCGTGTTCTTTTTACTCTCCAGCCTTAAGCTCCATGTCGGCTCTCTCTCTTCTCATTGTCGATCTTTGTTATTCTGCTGGGTACATTCTAACAGCTCCATCACGTTCTTGGTCTTTCTGTTGTTTCTCTTCTTCTCTTCGTCTCTCCTCTTCCGCTTTCTCTCTGCACTGTCAGTCCTCTCATTCCTGTTGATATCTCTGTTTCTCCTTGAGTTCTGCCTTCTCTTCTCGTCTTCGGAACTCCTCAAGTAGTTTTCTCGTTTCCCGTCTGTGTTCGCTCTCTAGCTGCTCCAGCTTTGTAGTGAGCGCCTCGACTTTGGGGGCCTCTATCTCTGTGCTGTCTGAGAAGGAACCTCCGAGCTCGAGTGACTCCTTGTTGTTGGAGTCCTCTTGTGTAGGGAAGTGTGCTTTGTCCACTGGTAGGTGTCTCTTTGGTCTTGTTGCCATGGTTCTTGACTTAAGCTGTAGTTTTGATCGGTGTATGCCACAGGCACTAATGTAAAGGATTGCCCTTGCAATAAGTTGCTACACGGTAAAATCCTCCAGAAAATTGTTCAACTAAGTTTTAAAATGTTGATCTGGTAAGGTAGCCACACATTTATAAACCTGACTCAACTCAACTCAACTCTGACCCCCAGACCTGGATCCTTTAAATAGGTTTCCAGGTGTGAGTCAGAGTACATCCATATATGATAATATCCCCAGCTAGTTATGTTCTTCTACTGGCCAATCAGGGTTGACCAGTGTGGTTTATGACCTAACAACATATTCTACCTATAAATACATAAACAGCCCCACTAATTATTCTACGTGTAATTAATGGTTCAGTTGGATGTCGAGGTTCTCAAGTGTTGGGGAGATCCTCGACATTTGTCTGGTTGCCTTGCTCCAGTTGTGGTTGTCCTGGTGGTGGTGTGGTTGTCCTGGTGGTGGTGTGGTTGTCCTGGTGGTGGTGTGGTTGTCCTGGTGGTGGTGTGGTTGTCCTGGTGATGGTGTGGTTGTCCTGGTGGTGGTGTGGTTGTCCTGGTGGTGGTGTGGTTGTCCTGGTGGTGCTGTGGTTGTCCTGGTGGTGCTGTGGTTGTTCTGGTGGTGGTGTGGTTGTCCTGGTGGGTGTGTGGTTGTCCTGGTGGTGGTGGTGGTGTGGTTGTCCTGGTGGTGCTGTGGTTGTCCTGGTGGTGGTGTGGTTGTCCTCAATGTCCTGGTGGTGGTGTGGTTGTCCTGGTGTGGATGTGGTTGTTGTTCTGGTGGTGTGGCTGTTCTGGTGGTGGTGTGGTTGTCCTGGTGGTGGTGTGGTTGTTCTGGTGGGTGTGTGGTTGTCCTGGTGTGGATGTGGTTGTTGTTCTGGTGGTGTGGCTGTTCTGATGGTGGGTGTGGTTCTAATGGTAGTGGGTGTGGTTATTGTATTTGCTGGAGGGGGATGTTTTAGTACTTCTCTTGTCCTCGCACAGAATGGGCATGTGTTAGGGGAAGACTCTGACATTGCTGGTATATGGAACTCGGGAATGGAGAGTTACTCCAATGAAAACTATGAGGAAGCTATAGATATGCTCGAAGAGGCTCTCCGCTTGTACGAGCGGTACCAGAAGCAGACTCTTCTCTGCCATAAGGAGTGTGAGCATACAGGTAAGCATGTATCCCATAGAGCGGCATGGTTTCCAGAGGTTAAATAGTGATAAATGGTGACTAACAGATTAACAGATGAATTTGCACGGGGTGGGAGGATATTTGTAATGTGTTAGAGTGTAGCACATTGAAAACCACACCTCACTACTCTTCTTCGACTACCTATTCATAGCTAGTATTCCAACTGTGAAAAACCTGAGTATACAGTCACAAGCCTGCACAACCTGGTGTGGGTTTGAGACCAATTCACACCCCATCATTATATAGCACTTCTCTCCATCTCTTTTTCTCGTTCCCCCCCCTCCTCCCCCCTTCTTCTCTGTTCCTTGTATGTGCTCAGGCTCGTTGTTCACCGACAAGAATAAGGAGCTCTTGGAGAACTTTGTCAATGCCGACCTCATCAACCAAGGGATTCTGAATAATTCTGTGAAGGGGGTGTGTTTGAGGGAGTGCAAGTCAAAGACACTTCCCCCTCACCTCCGACAGCCCGACCCTGAGGTCATCCAGAAGTTCAGAGAGCGTGTGCCGTATTCCTACCTCCAGTTCTCCTATTACCAGGTATTCATTAGAGTGCCTCTAATTGCAACTGTTTTTTATTCTCTTATTCCAAAGTAAGTTTTGTGTAGATGAATTTTTGCATGTTTTCCTGGTGAGAGAAATACTTCTTTTCTTGCTTGTCTGCTTCCTGCTAGCTTGAGGTAATTTAATTGCAGTTTTGACGTCGTGAGTTCTTTATGGAACAGGACCATAGTACTGAAGTACAGTACGAATTACATGGCTGGATCCATGGGTGGGGGGGGGGGGGTTCTCCTCTGAGTTCATTAAACCTGCATGGAATTAGTTACCCAAATGTTAAGACCAAGAGTTCTCTGAAATTCACTCCCATAGTCTGCATTCTGCTGTGCCAGACTAGTGCCACCACTTCAGGGGGACTAAAAGTCTGTGCCAGACTAGTGCCACCACTTCAGGGGGACTAGTGCCTCCACTTCAGGGGGACTAAAAGTCAGGTGATCCTGCTGTGCCAGACTAGTGCCTGCACTTCAGGGGGACTAAAAGTCAGGTGATCCTGCTGTGCCAGACTAGTGCCCCCACTTCAGGGGGACTAAAAGCCATGTGGTCCTGCTGTGCCTGTTCAAGGAGCCATCATTTAGCCCCATACAACAAGCTCTCCTTCACATGCTATAGCTAATTGTGAGGAAACGAGCTCTACATGGCCACTGAACATCTGTCATCCATACATGTTGCTAATGAATATATTTATTAGAAGTCACGTTGAAGTCTCAGGGTTTTGCCTTGCCTCTATATAAAGAGAGCTTAGATCATTCTATTTCACCGTAACTCTTTAAGAATGTTTTGAGCAATAGAAATACTATCAGGAGATCTGACAGAACATTTGGCCACCTCCCAGACCAGTTGCAATGTCCCACACCAGTGCCCTCCCTCTGCTAATCCTCTGGACCTAGCCACGAGTTAGTTGCCTAGATTTCAGCTTTACTTCTCCTCTTCAGAGTTTGAAAGTAATCTTGCGGCCTCTCCTGTGCAGGGATGAATATGCATGCATCGCTTGGCGCCATTGCTCTCTGACCCGACTAACTTCTTGCATGATGAGCAGTAAAGGAAATATTTCACCAGTCTGGGACTCACCCGGAGATGTTTCCTCGGGTTGGGCCGGGATCACATCAGCTGTACTTTTCTTCCATTGCTATGGTTCCTTCCAAACTCTGAAGATGAGCTGAAATATTTGAGGTACCCAACCTGAATGTCCTAGTAGCCTCCATACTTGACTATCTCTCATACACACCAGGTCACCACTCTGAATGTCCTAGTAGCCTCCATACTCAACTATCTCTCATACATACTAAAGAATAAGGCATTCAGCCTATTTGAAACTACACTCAAAGTACCATGTGCAATATAGCAATGTAGCTAGCAACTGAACATAACAGGTAAGGTGTCGCTAGGTAAAGGGTCGCTAAGTGAACATAACTGGTAAGGGGTCGTTAGGTAAAGGGTCACTAAGTGAGTGCATATAGTCTGGTGCGTGTATAGAGTATTGTCTATCTCCCCCCAGTCTTTGGTCCAGGGGCAAAGGCTTGTGTCTTGTCCTTCAGAACAGCCGGTTAGGTGGCTTCCTGGTTCTTTTGGATCGTCGTAAAGGCGGTGGTTGCTCTGTGGTGGTGTCCCGTGGGATGATCCCGGAAGGGGCCGGAGTGGTAGGGCGGGACGGGGTGGATGGGGTAGGAGGCTGGGCGGGCGTGGTGATGGGAGTGTCCAGCGATGGGGTTGGTGGTGGATGTGGGGTGGGTATAGGAGTGGTAGGGGTGATGGGGGGTTGTGTAGGGTCGACAGCAGTAATAGGAAACGTTAGTGGTGGCCGAGGAATGGTGGCCATGTCGTCTAGGATTGATCTGCGAGCCGTTGGGGTGTTCGCTGGGGTGAAGCGCCTGAGGAACTGTCTGTTGCGGAGGGAGAGGCGTCCAGATCCGTCCACCCGGACTTGATATTGGTGGAATTGCTTGACTTCCACGACGGTACCAGTTCTGTCCCATTTGGTGGGGTAGTTACCAATTTGGTTCTGGATACGTACCCTGTCACCGATCTTGAGTGGGGTGAGGGTTCTGGTATGTTCGGACCAGCGGTCCTGTGCGAGGCAGTGGCGCTGGCGAAGTGCCGACTCTCTCAGAGACAGGTTGTCTTGCCAGGTCTGGTGAGGATGGTATTTGCCAGGGAGTATCGGGATCAGGTCCTTGGTGGGGCGGCCGAATAAGCATGACGCGGGGGATTGCTTGGTGGCGGGGTCTGGTGAGTTTCGATATTGCAATATGGCACGCTGAAAGGAGTCGACGTTGAGGTTGCCATCGGTTCTCACGTTGCCGGAGATGAGGCGCTTTATTGTCTTGACCGCTATCTCGGCGCGGCAGTTGCCGTGTGGAAAGGCGACGGAGCTTAGGCGGTGATGAACCCTCCAATCCTGTAGGAAGCGTTGGGTGTCATGGGCGGTAAATTCGGGACCGCCGTCGGACGCGAGCTCGTCGGGGATACCATAGGTGGCGAATGTACGTCGGAGCACGTCGATGAGGCCTTTTGATCCGTTCGTCGCCCGCTCGACGATGGGCCAGTTTGTGTAACGATCGACAATCACCAGGTATGCGTGTCCCTTGTAATGGAAATAGTCCGAACACACGCATTGGAATGGATACTCGGATGAGGCGGGAGGAGTTGGAGGCTGTGAAGCCTGGGATGGGGCCATGCGATTGCAGGTGGAGCAGGTGGCTCTCAACTGGTGGATGTCCCGAGTGATGCCTGGCCAGAAAATTGCTGACTCAGCCTTGGCAGTCATCGCAGATGTGCCTTGGTGTGCGGCATGGAGCGATGTGAGGCATGCTTGTCGGAGGGAGGGTGGGATGACGATGCGGTCCTTGTAGATAACTACGCCGTCGACTGAGTAGAGGTGTTGGCGGAAGTTGTGAAACATTCTGATGTCAAGGGGCATCTGGAGTCTGGTTTCTGGGAGGCCATCTTCGATCGCTTCGAGGAGCGTGGACATAATCGGGTCAGAGGAGGTAGCAGTTTGGACCTCTTCCCAGGTTACGACGGATGTGGCGTCGAGGGTGGATATCAGGGATTCCTGCAGTAGAATCTCCGAATCGTCCATGATTTTGTTGGCATCTGAGAAGATGCTGTGCGGTCCTGTGAGTACGAGGTCCGGGATATGTATCTGTGGATGGAGCTGGTGTGATATGGGGCTGACGTCGTCTTGGAGGTGCAGTCTGTCTGGCGAGGGATCTCCTGTGGGGTGGCGGGAGAGGGCATCGGGGGCCCTATTCTTCACCCCAGGGATGTGCACCATAGTAAACCTGTAGCGGAGGGTCTTCTCCTTCAAGTTTCTCAGGCGGATGTTACTGATATCGAGCGAGCGGTCACCAAAGATCTTCAAAAGGGGGCGATGGTCAACAGCGATGGTGAGGTCGTGACAGCCCAAGACAAAGTGACGTGCCTTGTCAAGGGCATCAGCTACTGCCAATGCTTCCCCCTCGATGGGGGCATAACGGGACTCTGCTGGGTGAGTGAATCTACTGCCGACCAGGGTGATCCGCCATCCCTCCCTGCAACAGAACAGGTCAGTGGAAGGGCACTGGCAGTGCTTTTGGAAAAGCCAGTACCCTATGCCGTGTTTAGACCAGTCTGTTGCGAGGCAGGTGGGTTTAGTCTTGTCATAGATGGTGACCCCGTGTTCTATCTCCGCGATAATGGCGAGTTTGGAACTGTTAAATGCCTGCTGGAGGGCATCTGTCCACTCGAAGGGCACTGATGGTTTGAGTAGTGATCGGAACGGTATCATAACGTCAGTCATGCTGAACGCGTATGCAACTTGGTTGATGAGACCGAACCACGATCGTACGTCAGTGAGGGAGGTAGGGGTCGGAAAGTCGGTTATCGCCTTTGTGTATTTCTTGCACGGGCGTACTGTCTCGCTAGTTATTTCAAAACCTGCGAACTCGACCGTCTCCATTGCAAATCTAAATTTGCTGGGATTGAGCGTGATTCCATGTCGGCCGCAGAGGTCTAGCCATTCTTGGGCCTGCAGGAAGCTGTCAGCGATTGTGGAAGACCATAGGAGAGTGTCGTCTATACACTTCGTTTTTTTTGGTACGAGTGAGACGATCTCGTCGTAACGGCGGGTGTATCCGTCGCCCGAGGCGATGTACCCCTGAGGGGCGGTCTTGTAACGGTATCTACCCCATGGCGTTATAAATGTGGTGAAGTGGCGATCGTCTGGATGGAGGGCGACGGAGTGGTAGCCGTTCCACGCGTCAAACACTGTTTTTCTTGTGTCGTGTGGAACGGATCGAGCCTGATGGAATGGCGACTGGGTGTGGTGGGTTTCCCTCGTCGCGTGGGCATTCAGGGGTTGAAAATCGATCGTGCGTCGAAGGGAGCCGTTTTTCTTTGCGCAAGTGACCATCCGGTGACACCAGGTGACGGGTTCGCCCACGGGGACTGGTTCCAGCACTCCCAGGCGCACGTCACGATCGAGGCCGGCTTTCACTTCCTCCTGCCAATGGAGTGGGACTGGAATGGGGGAGTGGTGGGCAGTCGGGGTAGCATCGGGGTTGATCATGAGGCGCAGGGGGGGTCCGTCCATCAGGGGTAGGGGCTGATGTTCGCAGGTGTTAAACGTACTGGCCTTGTAGCGTTGGAGGAGGAAGGCCTCGATCTTGCTTCTGTTCTCTGGTGTGGTGGGGAGGGGGGCCCCGGCGAGTTTTGGAGGTGGTGGGGTGCGACGTGGGCACTGGCAAGGCGTTGGTTCATCCGATAGTGTGAGTACGTCCTGGTTGGAGGCGGCATCCGTGTCGGTTGAATCGCAGTGGGATGAAGGGAATCCAGTGGGGATGATCCCGAGGTCGGCGCATGCTTCTTGGCTCAGGAAGAATTTGTCTACATGGTCTGTGATGTAAATCATCTGCCGGGTGGATCTCTTGCCCTGTGGTTCGGCCAGCTTGACGAGGATGGCGCCCAGGATGGTGATTTTGCTGTCGTTGGCAGCGCGCATCCTCAGACGAACGGGTAGGAGCTCTTTCGGGGTGAGTCCTAGCTTTCTCATGGTGGCAGTGCCAGCCAGACAGCTCTGGCAGCCCGTATCGGCCATGGCCTGCGTGGTGAATCTCCGTTGGGGGGCCTTCAGTCGTTGACCTAGGCGGATGTAATCGTCCTGTTGAGTCTCCACGGTTAGGGTGATGTAGGGCTGTGGTCTGGATTGCTTCTTAATCCATGAGTGTGTTAACTTATTGTAAGTATGGTGATCAATAGTGGCAGAATGTTGTGACGATGTCACTTGGCATACCATATCTGAGAGTGCATTCTCCTGCTGACCTCTAGTGGGTCGATGGTCGCCTTTACTCCTGCACATTTTGCTGAAGTGGTGCTCTCGATCACAGTTGTCACATTTGGAACCGAATGCTGGGCAGTCAACTCGTCTTATCCTGGTGGGGGAGTTCTTCCCGTGCCCCTTGGTGCCGCAGTATGTGCATATCTCGGGGCTGGAATGTGTGTTGGTGGTGGGGTGGGTGGTATTTCTTTGCCTTCGGTAGGAGCTCCCCATTGCTTCCGCTGATGGCGGAAGTGATAGCCGTGCGGCAGATCGTCTGCCGGCTTCCTTGGCCTCGATGAACTTGAGCGCTTGCTCGAGCGACATCGCTTGGTTGGCGTCTCCCAGTAGATCCATTTGGATTTCTGTGTCTGCTATGCCTCGACAGAGCACATCCGTGAGGATGTCTTCAGTATACGTCACTTCTCGATCGCATCCCGGGCAAGCCTTGACGTACTTGCATACGCTAGCCTGTCCTCTCAATCTCGCCGCAAACGCTCTGATGGGCTCGTCCCTGTCTTGCTTCATGTGATGGAGGGCTACTCGGGCGACCATCACGTTCTCCTCCCGGACAGCGAGGGCCTTCATGGCCGTGAGCACTTCCTCTTCGGTCCCTCCAGCGAGCGTCCCCCCTGCGTTTCGGGTCAAGTCTCTCCTAAGTTGCTCATCACAACACTCGAGTAGTTGTAACACTCGGTCCGGCCCCACCAGCTTGGTGGCCTTGGTGTAGTCTCCCCACCGAGACTGGAAATATATCCAGTCCTCGGTGGTGCCCGCTGATGAAATATCGGGTCTTTTTACTCCCTCAACCCTGGCAGCCTGAGTAGGTCTCTGCGCTTGGTGGGTCGTGGTATGGGCATTGAGTAGAGCTGCTGCAATGATTGCCTCCTGGTTGGGAGTGCTGTAATCGCAGCCATTCACAGGGCACCTGATTACTGGCATCTGCCAGTGTGATGGTGCACTTTATTTGGAGTTCGCTTCTGAGTCTTCTCCCTGGAATTAGGGCGGTGCTTTGCTGCCTCTGGATTTCCTGTTCCTCACTGAGTTCCTAACTGAGTTGCTGGCTACATAAAGAATAAGGCATTCAGCCTATTTGAAACTACACTCAAAGTACCATGTGCAATATAGCAATGTAGCTAGCAACTGAACATAACAGGTAAGGTGTCGCTAGGTAAAGGGTCGCTAAGTGAACATAACTGGTAAGGGGTCGTTAGGTAAAGGGTCACTAAGTGAGTGCATATAGTCTGGTGCGTGTATAGAGTATTGTCTACATACCAGGTCACCACTCTGAATGTCCTAGTAGCCTCCATACTCAACTATCTCTCATACACACCAGGTCACCACTCTGAATGTCCTAGTAGCCTCCATACTCAACTATCTCTCATACACACCAGGTCACCACTCTGAATGTCCTAGCAGACTCCATACTTGACTATCTCTCATACACACCAGGTCACCACTCTGAATGTCCTAGTAGCCTCCATACTCAACTATCTCTCATACACACCAGGTCACCACTCTGAATGTCCTAGTAGACTCCATACTCAGCTATCTCTCATACACACCAGGTCACCACTCTGAATGTCCTAGTAGCCTCCATACTTGACTATCTCTCATACACACCAGGTCACCACTCTGAATGTCCTAGTAGCCTCCATACTCAACTATCTCTCATACACACCAGGTCACCACTCTGAATGTCCTAGTAGACTCCATACTTGACTATCTCTCATACACACCAGGTCACCACTCTGAATGTCCTAGTAGCCTCCATACTCAACTATCTCTCATACACACCAGGTCACCACTCTGAATGTCCTAGTAGACTCCATACTTGACTATCTCTCATACACACCGCGTCACCACTCTGAATGTCCTAGTAGACTCCATACTTGACTATCTCTCATACACACCAGGTCACCACTCTGAATGTCCTAGTAGCCTCCATACTCAACTATCTCTCATACACACCAGGTCACCACTCTGAATGTCCTAGTAGCCTCCATACTCAACTATCTCTCATACACACCAGGTCACCACTCTGAATGTCCTAGTAGCCTCCATACTTGACTATCTCTCATACACACCAGGTCACCACTCTGAATGTCCTAGTAGACTCCATACTCAGCTATCTCTCATACACACCAGGTCACCACTCTGAATGTCCTAGTAGCCTCCATACTCAACTATCTCTCATACACACCAGGTCACCACTCTGAATGTCCTAGTAGACTCCATACTTGACTATCTCTCATACACACCAGGTCACCACTCTGAATGTCCTAGTAGACTCCATACTCAGCTATCTCTCATACACACCAGGTCACCACTCTGAATGTCCTAGTAGCCTCCATACTCAACTATCTCTCATACACACCAGGTCACCACTCTGAATGTCCTAGTAGACTCCATACTTGACTATCTCTCATACACACCAGGTCACCACTCTGAATGTCCTAGTAGCCTCCATACTTGACTATCTCTTACACACCAGGTCACCACTCTGAATGTCCTAGCAGACTCCATACTTGACTATCTCTCATACACACCAGGTCACCACTCTGAATGTCCTAGCAGACTCCATACTTGACTATCTCTCATACACACCAGGTCACCACTCTGAATGTCCTAGTAGCCTCCATACTTGACTATCTCTCATACACACCAGGTCACCACTCTGAATGTCCTAGCAGACTCCATACTCAACTATCTCTCATACACACCAGGTCACCACTCTGAATGTCCTAGCAGACTCCATACTCAACTATCTCTCATACACACCAGGTCACCACTCTGAATGTCCTAGCAGACTCCATACTCAACTATCTCTCATACACACCAGGTCACCACTCTGAATGTCCTAGTAGCCTCCATACTTGACTATCTCTCATACACACCAGGTCACCACTCTGAATGTCCTAGCAGACTCCATACTTGACCATCTCTCATACACACCGTGCCATCACTCTGAATGTCCTAGTAGCCTCCATACTCAACTATCTCTCATGCACACTGCGCCATAAACCGGAAGGGAATGACGATGAGTGAATACGCAAGGACAAGGATACTGTAAAATGCAAAATCTTGGCAGCAATTTAAGTCAAGAAAAAGATAGTACATTATTAATATATATGTTGTTGCGCTAACTTTTGAGGAGGGGCTTCAATTCGTGTGCATGCACTAAAGAAGGAAAGGTGTGCTTTTATTCCGACACACTGAGACACACTTCAAGTGAAAGTGTTCAAGTCCTTTCCTGTCCTCCACGTGCAGTGAAGAGTATAACACGAACAAAACTTCAGTCAGTGTATCTTTCTGGAAGTTATGTACGGGGGAGAGAAGATGGAGGCAAATCAGGGTTTGTGAAATTGTAGGGGGTAGATGGAGGCAAATCAGGGGGTTTGTGAAATTGTAGGGGGAAGATGGAGACATGTCAGGATTGTGATCTATAGGGGAATAAGGGGGGGAATGGGGTTTGTAAAACTATAGGGGGGATGGGGTTTGTAAAATTATAGGGGGAATGGGTTTATAAAACTATAGCGGAATGGGGTTTGTAAAACTATAGGGGAAATGGGGTTTGTAAAATTATAGGGGGAATGGCTTTGTAAAACTATAGGGAATGGGGTTTGTAAAACTATAGGGGGAATGGCTTTGTAAAACTATAGGGGAATGGGGTTTGTAAAACTATAGGGGAAATGGGGTTTGTAAAACTATAGGGGGAATGGGGTTTGTAAAACTATAGGGGGAATGGGGTTTGTAAAACTATAGGGGGAATGGAGGGGAAATGGGGTTTGTAAAACTATAGGGGGAATGGAGTTTGTAAAACTATAGGGGAAATGGGGTTTGTAAAACTATAGGGGGAATGGGGTTTGTAAAACTAGGGGGAATGGGGTTTGTAAAACTATAGGGGAAATGGGGTTTGTAAAACTATAGGGGGAATGGGGTTTGTAAAACTATAGGGGGAATGGGATTTGTAAAACTAGGGGGAATGGAGTTTGTAAAACTATAGGGTTAAGGGGTTTGTAAAACTATAGGGGGAATGGGGTTTGTAAAACTATAGGGGGAATGGGATTTGTAAAACTATAGGGGGAATGGGGTTTGTAAAACTATAGGGGAATGGCTTTGTAAAACTATAGGGAATGGGGTTTGTAAAACTATAGGGGGAATGGGGTTTGTAAAACTATAGGGGGAATGGGGTTTGTAAAACTATAGGGGAATGGGGTTTGTAAAACTATAGGGGGAATGGGGTTTGTAAAACTATAGGGGAAATGGGGTTTGTAAAATTATAGGGGGGATGGAGTTTGTAAAACTAGGGGGAATGGGGTTTGTAAAACTGGGGGGAATGGAGTTTGTAAAACTATAGGGGGAATGGGGTTTTTAAAACTATAGGGGGAATGGAGTTTGTAAAACTATAGGGGGAATGGGGTTTGTAAAACTATAGGGGGGATGGCTTTCTAAAACTATAGGGAATGGGGTTTGTAAAACTATAGGGGAAATGGGGTTTGTAAAATTATAGGGGGAATGGGGTTTTTAAAACTATAGGGGAATGGGGTTTGTAAAACTATAGGGGGAATGGGGTTTGTAAAACTAGAGGGGGAATGGGGTTTGTAAAACTATAGGGGGAATGGCTTTCTAAAACTATAGGGAATGGGGTTTGTAAAACTATAGGGGAAATGGGGTTTGTAAAATTATAGGGGGAATGGGGTTTGTAAAACTATAGGGGGAATGGGATTTAGGGGGAATGGGGTTTGTAAAACTATAGGGGAATGGGGTTTGTAAAACTATAGGGGGAATGGGGTTTGTAAAACTATAGGGGGAATGGGGTTTGTAAAACTATAGGGGGAATGGGATTTGTAAAACTATAGGGGGAATGGGATTTGTAAAACTATAGGGGAATGGGGTTTGTAAAACTATAGGGGGAATGGGGTTTGTAAAACTATAGGGGGAATGGGATTTGTAAAACTAGGGGGAATGGGGTTTGTAAAACTATAGGGGAATGGAGTTTGTAAAACTATAGGGAGAATGGGGTTTGTAAAACTATAGGGGGAATGGGGTTTGTAAAACTATAGGGGGAATGGGGTTTGTAAAACTATAGGGGGAATGGGGTTTGTAAAACTATAGGGGGAATGGGATTTGTAAAACTATAGGGGGAATGGGGTTTGTAAAACTATAGGGGAATGGGGTTTGTAAAACTATAGGGGGGATGGAGTTTGTAAAACTAGGGGGAATGGGGTTTGTAAAACTGGGGGGAATGGAGTTTGTAAAACTATAGGGGGAATGGGGTTTTTAAAACTAGGGGGAATGGAGTTTGTAAAACTATAGGGGGAATGGGGTTTGTAAAACTATAGGGGGAATGGCTTTCTAAAACTATAGGGAATGGGGTTTGTAAAACTATAGGGGAAATGGGGTTTGTAAAATTATAGGGGGAATGGGGTTTTTAAAACTATAGGGGGAATGGAGTTTGTAAAACTATAGGGGAAATGGGGTTTGTAAAACTATAGGGGAATGAAAACTATAGGGGAATGGCTTTGTAAAACTATAGGGAATGGGGTTTGTAAAACTATAGGGGAAATGGGGTTTGTAAAATTATAGGGGGAATGGGGTTTTTAAAACTATAGGGGAATGGGGTTTGTAAAACTAGAGGGGGAATGGGGTTTGTAAAACTATAGGGGGAATGGCTTTCAAAAACTATAGGGGAATGGGGTTTGTAAAACTATAGGGGAAATGGGGTTTGTAAAATTATAGGGGGAATGGGGTTTGTAAAACTATAGGGGAATGGGGTTTGTAAAACTATAGGGGGAATGGGGTTTGTAAAACTATAGGGGGAATGGGGTTTGTAAAACTATAGGGGGAATGGGATTTGTAAAACTATAGGGGGGATGGGGTTTGTAAAACTATAGGGGGAATGGGGTTTGTAAAACTATAGGGGGAATGGGATTTGTAAAACTAGGGGGAATGGGGTTTGTAAAACTATAGGGGAATGGAGTTTGTAAAACTATAGGGAGAATGGGGTTTGTAAAACTATAGGGGGAATGGGGTTTGTAAAACTATAGGGGGAATGGGGTTTGTAAAACTATAGGGGGAATGGGGTTTGTAAAACTATAGGGGGAATGGGATTTGTAAAACTATAGGGGAATGGGGTTTGTAAAACTAGGGGGAAGAAGTGTGACAATTTATGAATCCTACTTTTTAAAGTCATTTCTGAGGCCGGAGGAAACCGGATCCAAGGAGGTGCAAATGTCTCCCCATCCCTCTAAAAGAAACTATGCCAGTGTATTCATGCAGCAAGTTTGCCACCATGCAAGTGGCCAGGTCCATGGTGCCACTAACATCCTCTCTTATCTCTTCTGTTCCGTATGTAGATCGGTCAAGTGGAGTTGGGAGCACAGAGTTGTTTCACGTTCCTCCACTACAACCCGACAGACGAGATGAACTCTGGGAACATCGAGTTCTATCGAAAAAGCCTGAACCTCAGCTCCGATGTGTTTATATACCGAGAGCCTGCCTTGGCGGACTATCAGAAGCCTTTTATAGAAGGTAGGCTAACAGGCCTCTGGAAATGAGGGAAATGAGAGTGAATCAATTAGAAGTGTTCTATCATAGTTTGATAAAAACTGATTTAAACACTGAAAGTGAGAGGTGATTAGTCAATGGAAGTAATTAGTGGTATTCTTGATAAACCTAATTAACAACTGGAAGTGAGAGTTGGTTAATTAGAGGTGTTCTATCAAAGTTGGAAGTGTGTTTTCTAATGACGCACTTCACACTGTATATGGAGACTTTCTTTATTACATATCATGTCTCACTAGTTTTTTCTCGCCTTACTTCGGAGTGTCTCACCTCACGTGGTATTTCACTCTCACTGAGGAAGTCCAAAGTATGTCGCCGAAATGTTGGTCATTAGGCAATTATTAAAGTAGCTTAGGCATGGGTGTCTGGTATACTACAGGAAGAGTCTGGTATACTACTGGAAGCAGTATACTACAGGAAGAGCTGTAATGAGATTCATGAAGGAATAATCCCACAAACTCTGGACCCGATTAGTATATGCAGAAAGTTTGCAGTTTCCTTGTTGCTTTTGAGGCAGGCCACCACATGGAGCGTGCTGGTGATGGTGAAGAGATGGTAACTTGTGGTAACCAAGCAATAGTTGCAAGTCACTAATTTTCTGCAAGTCTAAAGGCCTGTCCACACTGCACATTGGAGTCGACTTAAGTTGTTTCATAAGTGTTTCTGCGCGTCCACACTGCAAAAAAACAAGTCGACTTGAACTTCGAGTCGACTTTAAACGGCTACGTTTTGAGCCAACGAAATTGGTGACTTGAGACGGATGTAAACGCTTTCAAAAACGTAGAAATTGAGGAATGTAATAAATATTGCGCATCATAAAGAACACTTTTTATTGCTCGAGCTCGCGAGATGGCTGGAAGTTGGGGGGTTGATCAAACTAAGGCTCTGGTTAGTATCTGGGCGTAGGAGGGCGTGCAGAAGGAATTGGACGGGGTGAAACGTAATAGGACAGTATATGAGCGCGTTGCTCAGCAGTTGGCAGTCCTTAGAATTGAAAGGACGTGGCAGCAGTGTCGGTCGAAGATCAAGAACCTAACCTTCAAGTATAGAAAGGTAAAAGTATATATAGCTATCTAGCTACTGTCGCTATTTGTAAGCCTGCCTTTTTATATATTTTGAATGGTAGCTTCATATCCAGTCAAGCTGTAGAAAAATCTGTATGGCATGCAGCTATTAAACTAGTAGCTTTTACTGCTTTTACATTTTTGGTAGCTATAGCTAGCCATACTTTAAAAAAAAAACTGCAGGTGAAAGACTCGAACAAGGTGAGTGGGGGGGGCTCACGAATCATTTGCACATTTTATGAGGAAATTGAAGCCATACTTGGCCATCGTGCTGCATCCGCTCCAGCAGTGCTCCTTGAGAGTTCTTCTATTGAGCAAGTCTATGGCAAGTCAACTATTCATTACTTTCATCTTTCATTTGAACTTTACACATATTTCATCTTGACAGAATGTGGTGAGCAAAATAGTGTCACTATCCCTGCTGCAAGTAGGAGTTTGACTCCAACAGAAGAAGAAGAGTCGCTTCAGAACAACTGCCTCGACTCAACTCCCAGTAACTAACCATAATTATAGAGGTCTGAAAGCATTTCTTGTTGATTTTCTTTCACAATATTAGGTACATTGGGAGTCCCTGTAGTGATAGAGAAGGTGATGGTACTGTTGGAACGCTTGTTAGTGGTGATGGAGGAGGTTGCACTTCTGGTAGTGGTGGTGATGGAAGTGGTAGTGCAGCAACCTCTAGTAGTAGCCATTGCGGAAGTACACCTAGTGGAGGGAGGACTAGTGTTGCTCGTGGTAATGGTAGGAATACCAGGCCCTGCAGTAGTAGTATCGGTGGTGAGGATAGTCGAAGGGAAAGCACCAGTATGCCCAGAAGACGAGGTATGTACTTTAAAAATTGCTGTATAACCCGTTCTTATCTGTCCACTTTGTCCCTCACCCTTCCTATCTCTCTCTCCCCACTTTCACCTTCACTCACAATTTTCCTTTTCCTTATTCCATTATCAACCCCCCCCCCCCTTTCCTCTTCATTCTAATCCCCCCTCCCCCCCCCATTATCCTTCCTATATACTTTCCTTTCATACTTTCCTTTCATACATCTACACTCCAGGAACTAGGAGGCAGAGGGATTGGGAACATTCTGCTGAGCTAGCAGACATAATGGGAGAACTAAATAAGCAGAGTAGCAGATGTTGAATCTTTTAGCAGAGAACCAGAGAAGGAGCATGATACTGGAGGCCGAGATAGAGGAGAAGCGGAGGGCGCAAGAAAGACTACATGAAGAGAGGATATATTCCATGATGATGAACTTCATGCAGCAACTTTCAGGCCCATCCTTTTTCCCATCACCTGGGATCACGCACCCTCCACCTCCAATCCCACCTTCCTTCCAAGAGACATCTGCCAACAATTCTTTTCCCTCGGGGTCATATAATCGACCCTACCAGGAAAATTTTGATGATGTACAATAATAATTCCCAGTCCTTCCATCAGTGATAGCTCCGGATGAGCTGTGACTAGATGAGTGTGCCTCATTGCCAGTCTGATGATCTTGAGTATCCCACTCCTCAAGAAAAGCATCTCCGGAAATCTCACACATGTTGTGCAGTGTCACACAAGCTGCTACAATGTCAACAATATTATTTAGTTTGTAATCCAGCCTCTTCATAAGGCACCTCCACCGTCTGCCGAATGCATTCTCCACCACCATTCTGGCTCTGCTTTGACGATAATTGTAATGCTTTTGAGATTGTGTGGTGAAGGCATTGTCAGGGTAGGGTTTCATGAGCCAGGGGAGACTAGGATATGCAATGTCGCCCAAGATTACAACACAATAGCAAATACACACCTGTAATACAATGTAACTATACCTCTATTCCAGAATTTTTTTTTTTTCCAGTCTGGAAAGAGAGTACCGTTCATCCCTTTTCTATAAAGAATCGAGTTTGAGAAAACCCGTGCATCATGCACTTTACCTGGCCAGCCAATGTACACATCCATAAACAAGCCACGAAAATCTACCATGGCTTGCATGATGATCGAGTAATAGTCGGATGCACTCTCATCAGGATGTATTATAGGTATATGTGAGCCATCAATAGCCCCAGCAGCCTGTGGAAAGCCCCAATATGCCTCAAACCCTTCTACAATCTCTTTTAACTTATCACCTTGTGGTATTAAAACATATTGGGGCAGCAGGTGAGTGGCTATTGCATGGCATGTCTCTATGACTATTACACACACAGTGGAACGTCCTAGGTCAAACATTTCTGATAGTGTCCGATACTCAATGTTGGTTGCCAACTTCCAAATGGTTACAGCAACCCTTGCCTCCCCTTGCCTCCACACAGATAGGTGACCTTAGGTGAGTTTCCTGGTGGAGAAATAAAAGAAGTAAAATTATATATGACAACTATTAGTACATCATGTATGTACCTGTTTCTGTATGTATGGCCGGAGCTTCGTACACACAAACCGGAATGTATCCTCTGACATTCGGAGGTTTTGTTTCCACCATGTGCAGGCTTTTCCTCTCATTACCTCATCCCACCACTCTCTGGATCGAGCTATGCACCACACCTTACGTCCACTGTACTCCGAAAGCCTCAGCTTTGATAGAGACATGACCATCATTCTTTGAATTGGAAAATGAAATGTTAATATAATGGCCACATAAAGAGATGCATTAAGAGCTGCATTACTACCTGTAACCAGCTATATAGCTAGCTAGAAGAAAATAGCTAGCAAGGTGTACAAGTAGCTAGCTAGCTATAGCTAGATAACTGACCCTTGTAGCCTCTGCCTGTGTATCTCAAATAAGACTGATCTTGCGTGGGCCTTCCTTGCCATTAATACTCTCCTCCTTCTTCTCTGAACAGCATGAGACTTCATCAGCCGTAGATAGGCCATCATCCACACGAAAAAAAGAAGAACTCGATACGTATTCGCCATAGCTAATCAGCCGGTTAGGTTTCGCGCACGCGTGACATTTTTGACGGCAGTGGGCAGTCCCGTGCAGGTGACTTCGGTGTTCATTTCTGTAGTGTGGACGCGCGCAAAACGACTCAGAATGATTTGAAACGTTTCCATTTTTGTGTAGTGTGGACAGGCCTTAACCGATTGCACGCCGTATTCCTAGTACCCGCGGGCAAATTATTCATGAATTAACGAGGTATTTTACTTATTATTTTTATATCTTCCGTTCTGCATGGACTCCACCCATGAAACTTGGGTCATATTCAGCCACATGATAGCTCTACTTCCTGTAAAAAAATCGAGCCTTCCTTACCAACTGGGCAGAACTAACCAGCATTATAAAACCTTGTCATCTTCTTGGGGGTGAATATTTTCATATTTTCACACTATTATACACACATTATAATGCCAACACAAGATGGAGCATCTATTTACAAACCCTCTACCAGCTGCAAAGCCAGTGGGTTGTTTTCCCCATCAAAATGCTAACACATAATAATACAAAAAACAATTATAAGAGAGTGAAAATGCTAACACATACTAGAATAAAACCATAATATAAAACACAATTATGTAAGGGAGTGTCTTGGGTAGAGCTCCGGTCTTGCTGTCACGGGTAGAGTAGAACTTGCTCAGTCTTGGGTATAGCTTGCTTGGTCTCCGGCATGATATTTCACCATGTTTTTATTCTACACAAACATGAGATACCAGGATAAGAATAACACTTGAATACTGGAGAGATGAGAGAAGTAGACGAAGGGACAGGGAACGAGAGAAGTAGACGAAGGAGCAGGGAACAAGAGAGAAGTAGACGAAGGAGCAGGGAACAAGAGAGAAGCACAGAAAGGAGCAGGGGGTGCATAAACATTACTGATAGTCCACCAAGGTATGGTATTACGAAAACAGTCACGGCCTGTTGATCCACCACACAAAGGAACCTTACAAAAACAACACTGGGACCTTGCCTCATGCCTGTTAACCTTTACTAATGCAAACTACACAGCGCTTCTTTGCACAGCACTGTGGGAAATGACCTAGTTTTAAATTGAGGCGATCTAGCTGACTATTTGCCTGACTACAACGTTGACCTGCACGCTGCTGAGAAGAGAAAGAACCAATCAAAGATTTAGCTAGAACAATCCTAGCTTCTAGATAATTACCCTTCCTTACTGATATTGGAGCTCGGACAGAAGAAAACAAAATAAATGAATTCAATAAACAAGCTTCTATCAAATTTGTAACCAACAAACCATCAATAGAATTTACATGTACATAACGCATTAGCTCCAAAAACCGAGTCCTAGGCATTACTTTACGAACCAAAGATCCAGACAAATCCGAGTGATTAGTGGACCAGTACAATTCTAAGTATGGAAGTGTGGAAACTCCCATTATTATCAACATTCCTACAAAAGCTTTCATTTCCTCTATATTAGTATCTACCCATGGCCTGGAGAGACTAGCCATCCTAGAAACGTAACTGTTCGTCTCTGCTACTAGGAGTTCCCACACTTCAAGAGTAAAAAAAAGGTAAAATGCATCTAAAAATGTACTTGATGCACCAAGCAATGAAGAAGTTGGACCAGCTGTTGCTGTATAGTCCAATTTCAAAGGAGTTGGCTCCTTTATTTCCCACTTACCTGTGACCTCAGTTAGCCTAGAACCAGTGCCAGATGCTTGGGCAGAACCAGTGCCAGATGCTCGGACAGAACCAGTGCCAGATGCTCGCACACGCCTATAACCTCTGGCCCGCCTACTACCAGTACCTTTTGGAGGACCACTAGCAACACTTACGACTCCACTACCACTTGAGCTGCTTCCCCCTTGGCCAGTACTCCCTCGCCCGCCTCTCCCTCGGCCAGTACTCCCTCGCCCGCCTCTCCCTCGCCCGCCTCTCCCTCGCACAACTCCAGCACCAGTCGTGTTCCCACGCCCTGTAGAGACTTCAGGCAAGGCTTCCTCATCCTCCAATGTAACAAAAGGAGTCATAGATGCCTCATCTCCACTCTCATCATCTGATGCTGTAGGAAAAGTAGTGGGGAGGGTGGGAAAAACAAGATATATATATATATCAAGTTTGTGGTCAACATTTGAAAATTCAAATTCAAATGAAAATCAACAACTCAACAACTCCAACCTACACTCTTAGCTATAACTTTTTTCCTATAACTATCCTGTCTGAATTTGGAATACTAACAGAATAAGCTAGTATTTGGCAATAGTACACTCTCAGTTGACTATGGTAAACAAAGGCTATGAAGCGCTAAGGTTAGAAGAAACTTACAATCGAGAAGTCCATCCAAGCGCGCCTCTTCTCTTAGAGTAACTGGATCCAGAGTGTTTCCTCGGTATGCATAGATATCTTCACCTTCTTCCCCAAATGAATCTGACCCAGAATCGCCAGAATCGTTGGCTAAAAGTTGAGAAATAACGTCCTCACAGGAGAGCATCTTTGAGCAGTTTAAAAAAAAAGCTCGAGCAACAAAAATGGCGTTCAACCGCAGGATTTTTGTTGCACGATGCATCAACCGGAAATAATCATTTTGGTGACGTTCTCTAGTCTACTAGGCATGTGCAGAACCCAACCGGGGCTGTTAGCTCGTAACGGTTCATTTTATATATTTTTGTGTGGCGAAGGATGTAAGGTCTCGCGCCATATGGCGCTTACGGCGTTTAATCGGTTAAGTCTAGGGGAGTAGGGAATAAATGTGTGTGTGGGGGGGGGGGGGGGTTAAGGAATAAAGTTTTAATGAGGTGAATTGATGGGAATAATAATGGCTATCTTTTCCTACTGTCACTGTCACCCACACTAGTGTATTAGTAGTGGTGTATTAGTAGCGGTGTATTAGTAGCAGTGCATTAGTAGCAGTGTATTAGTAGCAGTGCATTAGTAGCAGTGTATTAGTAGCGGTGCATTAGTAGCAGTGCATTAGTAGCAGTGCATTAGTAGCAGTGCATTAGTAGCAGTGCATTAGTAGCAGTGCATTAGTAGCAGTGCATTAGTAGCAGTGCATTAGTAGCCGTGTATTAGTGCCGTGTATTAGTAGCAGTGTATAGTAGTGTATTAGTAGCAGTGTATTAGTAGCAGTGTATTAGTAGCAGTGTATTAGTAGCAGTGTATTAGTAGCAGTGTATTAGTAGTAGTGTATTAGTAGTAGAGTCAGAAAAAGTTGGTGTAAATTTTTGGCTTGTGGATAATAAATGCATTTTACGGTTGGAGCAAACATTAACATTTACAACTGTCTCAATTAGTGCTATTTAACCCATTGAACTCTTACTTTATTTGTGGTTCGTTAAAAAAAAAATAGCTAAAACTTTTTAATAAACTTTTCAAACTGTTCAATAGAGTGGAAATACAATAGCTGTAGTTTGGTATATCTATTGAAGTAAACAAACAAAGATTAACAGCTCTACTGTTCATCTCTATACATGCACATCTACAACAAAACTTATATACACCAACCAAATCCATCTAGGAGCGCGTCCTTGCTCAAGAGTGAAGGAATCCTGAGTGATTCCTGCTAAGCATAGGTGCCTGTGCAGCTTTCCGCTGAAGAAAAACTTCAAGAAACAGTAACAAAAGCTAGGAAGAGACCGGAATGTTGCGATCGTCATCCATAAAATAAAATAAATTTCGTTAAAATTCCATAAAATTCATTTTCCACCCGCACGCTTGACCATGTACTTACGTTTTAATGCCTAATGAAAGCGCTCATTGCATAAGAGTAGGGCTTCCTCTAGCCACTGGTGCTAATTTCAACTCTCTCGTACTTAGCAACCTGGAGATATTTATGCGGCAAAATCAGGCATTCAGGTTTTGAGGTTCCCTCCACTTTAGCTCCAGTAACTTGGCTATAATTATTTATACCTATGAAAAATATTTTAGTGTCAAAAGAGAGCACACAGAGAGACCTATCTTTTGAGCTATATATCAAGTCCATAACATGAAGTTTACAGAATCTATGGGGCTACAAAGTGGTAACCACAAGTGTGTGAATGCAACTGTCCCCCCTTTTAATAAGAATGGGAATTGTTTTCCATGACATACTTAAAAGGAAAGTGTGAGATTTGTTCTCAACTGTGTGCCTCTGGTGCTCTCTAATATGAAGACAGGTCGATTATGTCTTTCACTAGAGAACTGAACAAATTCCCTTGTTCAAGACGGCTTTACAAACCCTGGGCTCATGGTAATTCCTTTGCTCATATCCCTCAAGCTGCCTACTTGGCACGCAACTTTGCAGTGAGAATTCTACAAGCTAGGGTGATCAGGAGTAATATTACTTTGTCCCACCCCCATCCCACTATATTCATATCGAATGTAATCCACCATCATGTTGAAGTCATTGCTGGTCTCTGGTCTTTGTTCACCTGCCAACGTACAATATGCATTATATCATAATACAGGGGAATTGGCTTATAGTCGAGAGAACTGGCTGAAGGCCACCGAGTTATTTGAAGCCTCCCTTGTCCTGTTCAAGAACACTCTTGAAGATTGCTACCTGCTGTGTGAGGATGTGGTGCACATGAACTTGACCACACCCAAAACAAGCGCCGTGAAACAAGAACTGCTGAATGAGTATGGGTTGAGACCAGATACCAAGGAGTACTACGAGCTCTTGGTGATGGCCATTAGAGAGGTATGGGGTAGGTGAGGGGTGTGGTGGTGAGAGAAGGGGTGGAGTGGGTGGATAGAGGGTGTTGGGGAGGGGGTGGGTCAAGAGATGGGATGTTGTTAGTGGGAGAGTGAGTGCTGATGAGGAGAAGAAGTGGGAGGTGGGAGTTTGGCAGGTTGGTGGGGATGGGAAAGGTTGTGGGTGAGAGGACAGGTGGGTTAGGTGGATAGAGGGTGGGAGAGGAGAAAGGATTCGTCTTTTTTGGTGGGGAGAGTTCATTTTTAAAAGGTGCTGTGGCAAGAATCTTGTATTTAAGATTCATCTTTAGATCCTCTTTTGGTTTTTGATGAGCTGATTTAAAGATGGAGGTCATAAAGCAGATGATGTCAGCTGGGAGTAATCGTACAAGTGTCTTGTAGTTAATGGATTCCCCTTTCCCATTAGCTCGCAGTGTCTCACTGTTTTGGTACTAATGCAAGAGATTTTGTTTCCTGGTCTGGCATGGCCGAGGCCTCAGAGTGAGGGGAAATCCACTCACACAGCTAACTGGTGATGCACGGTCAATGTTGGCTTGCTATAGGAATTGTTCTACTCGCAAAGTGAATCTAGATAGCTCTGGATAGTGGCACATGTTCACATTCTAAATAACACATGCCTTGATTCTTCTACAAACAATTAAACATGTAATTTGCATATACTTTTTAGACATGCACAGAGAAGGAGCTAGTCTCTCAAGCACACATAGCGACTGTCTAACTCTCCGATGAATTATTTAGAAACCATTCTTTGGTCCCCTTCATTGGCATGTTTCTGTTTAGCTAAATATGGGAACAGTCCTTGTGACAGGCACGCTGTTAGCATCCTCCATGAGCATGGTGTCATCATCCGGCACTTTCAGGTTGTGAACGACACAAGTATCGAAAATGGTTGGAACTTCACGAGCCATGGGGGGAGGAGGAGTGACTCACGAAGTAACAGGTACTAGAAGATTGGATCCAGACTGGAAGTGTCGTGTATTATATGGAATGTCACCATGAAACCAAATAGAAATATGGTCATACGAAGAATTGCTGCTTCTTCTAAAGTTACTGTTCACTGTTTTATGAAGTCTGTTGCCATGGAGATGCTGATGTTACTATGATGTGCAGAGGTGTGCACTTGTCTTATGAGAGTGATGCCAGTGTTTCAGTGAGACGCCATGTTGGGTGCCTATAAAAACACTGAGATCAAGAGTGGCGCCCAGTAGCAGCTACTAAACACAGGAGATTTATGGTACTCTATTCCGGGTATTCTCTAGTGGAGGCTTTTCCTGGTCAACTTGGTGGAGTAGTTATCTGTTGTTGACATGCTTGTGCTTGCAGACATCCAACACAGCTAGCATTATTCCAGTATTTGTTAGTTGGTGCAATTTCTGCTTTAAAAAAATATAATACATTACCACACACATGTGCACGCATGCACACACCACCACCACATGCACACACCATGCACACACCACCACCCCATGCACACACCACCACCCCATGCACACACCACCACCACATGCACACACACACACACAGGTGCTGGAGTGTCAGGACCGGTGTTACTACCAAGCTGCCGTCATTCAAGGACAGCACATTCCCGACTACTTCAGCACACACTTTGATCACCTGCAATATGCTTACTACAAATGTGAGCACAGGTTGATGCACGTCACATTAACCCTGTGACCTATGTATATATTTCCACTGTTGCAGTAGGAAACATTGCCAAGGCAACCGAGTTCGCTTCAACCTTCCTGGAGATCAACCCCTCTCATGTGGATATGTCTAGGAATATCCGCTTCTACTCTTCTGAGTTCAAATCCTCGTCAAAAGATTTAATCCCGGTAATTTTTATGGAGAATTTTGTGGTGAAATGAAGAGCGTATGTGTGGAGCCATGCGAGTTTGGGGTGATGTGGTGAGGGGTGCATGGCATTTCTAGTCAGCCTGACTCCATGTTTTACTCATGAGACAATGACATATGTAGCTAGTAGTAGTGGTAGTAGTAGCAGTAGTAGTAGCAGTAGTAGTAGCAGTAGTAGTAACAGTAGTAGTAGTAATAGTAGCAGAAGTAGTAGCAGTAGTGCAAAGGTAGCAGTAGTAGTGTCCCGTATTTAATTGATTTACTGATTACTATTTTATTTTTATTTTTAAAATGTTTGTTTTTTTGAAATAATCAGAGCTTCCATTTAAAGTGCGCCCTTGCTTGGTTCCCGCTCATTATTCCTGCACAAAAAGCCTGAAAAAAGCAGCGCTAGAGCTGGTGCAGCAAAGAGATTCAAGATGACATGTTCCAGCAAAGTTGGAAAGAGCAGTGGCCTTGGCTTCAATACGAGGTAACCAGAATGCTTGTTCCCTTTGCAAGATGATTTTGCCACATCAAATTGCACAGTACTCTGCATTTCACCTAACTACTGTGAAGGAGGCTGTAGCACCATCAAGACATACAAGACAAGCCTCCTCAAAGCTAGAGCACTTGAACATCTACAATTGATCACGCTAAAAGGCCATCCCCTTCATGCTGTTGTGCTGTGTCCAGGTGAAGGGTAGAAAGAACAGAACAGAATGAGAAGTAACAGTAACATACATATTCATTGCCTTTTGATCAATGGTTTTTATGACATGCTTGAAGTTTGCCCTCCCCCAATTAGTATAATTCTCTCTTAATAAAAGTGGCGATGACTGAAAATGATCCATGGTCAATCCCACAGTCCATCCACCTGTCTTTCTTGCTACAGTGAAGTGAACATTCTGCAGTATAAAACTTCATTATCTCTCTGCAGAGAGCTAGGCAACAACAAAACTAATTAAAAAAAAATAAAGTAAGAGCAAGTATGCAAATACTCTCAAATGGCCTGTAAACTATGTGCAGTGAGTGTGGTTACGTGGTAACCTGGCAAGCGGCATGAGTTTCAGGGAGGGGCCGTTGTTCATGGCTTCTCTGACGTGTTATGTGGTTGCTAATTCCACACAACCAGTCCATCATTCGAGTTAAGAAAGTTGAGATACACCACCGGCATTTGAACTCGGTGCTTCCATAAATTCAAATTGTTGATAGAAAGCCGATGTGTGGTTGATGTTGTGTATAATCGTGATCAGAAGCTTTTTCCATGTGTGCAGGAATTTGTGGAGATACATCAACGTCACAAGATGGTTGAAAGATTGCTGCAGTTCATCAAGGAGGGCACGATGACAAAGAAAGGTGTGAAGGGGGACATTGGTGAACTTCTTAGTGATTATCGTGATGAACTTTGAAATGACTATGCGAGCATCACATCCTCTCACAAGGCGTACTCTCTATAGTCCATACAATAATGTTGTTATATCGCACATATTTAAGAACCAGAGCAAGTGTGTGTACGTGTAGATATGTCAAAGAGCATCACAATGTGTCACGTATGACTCGAAGCTCTGAGAATTATGCTAGCATTTCTTTAGTATTTTGCTAGTGCACTTGAGAATAATGCTGGAATTATATATAGGTACAGAATAAAAATAGGTTAGGTACAGAATAAAAATTAAAAAAGTGCAGAAATTTGTTGAGATGAATCTATTTCACAAGATGGGTCTGTTTATTGCTGTTTGTTGCATGAAAAATTGTCTGGTAGCTGCCAACCCAGGGACACAAACTCGTTCAGTTATGCCGAAGCATGTGTGAAACCTGCTTATCAGTATTTTGAAGTGAAGTTTGTGAATTATCTTGAAATAACAGTTCTTCCTTGAAGTAGGCTCATTGCTTCATTCCAGCCACTACCACTCTAGCAATATTGTTTAGCTTCTATTTCAATTATGTCAGTGAAGCATATGACTAGCTACTGCTGATGGGATCTCGACAGAAAGGAAGAAACATACGAGGTGGGTGGAAAAGTCAGGATTGGAATTCCCTAGTTGGGGTGGTGCTGGTATGTCTTCAACCTTCATCTTTTGTTTGTTGTTGTTGTTCCAAAGAAGCTTCAATGAACAACAAAACACTTGCATGGACAATTGAAATATGAAAATATAAGCCATTTTTGTGTTGTGGCCAACTTAAAAAATATATATATATATATTATCTTATTATTATTAATATATATATATATATATATAGCATTATAGGATTTGCAAGAGGCTTTTTTATTCGATTTGTTTTTTATTAAAATTGTTTAACCTGGCAACATTTGATGCTTTTGTCGAAAGTATAGCTAATTTTTTTATTAATATATAAATGGGTTAATTTTCAATATTATTGCTTAATCTTTAAGTCTTGTGGATAAATTACAAGCATCATAATAAGATATATATTGGGACTTGCATGAGAGTTGGAGGAGCTTACATAATTAACTTGTTTCACCACCAGATGCTAATCTGCATCCATACAATCACCATTACTACCAACATATTACTAAGAGCAACAACCTACATGCTTGATTAGCATCTGGAACCCTAATCCACCTCAATCAGTACACAAAGATTACCAGTGCATAACAGCATTATACAAGTTTAAAAAAGAGGAAATCTAGTGCGGACCATAAACATTTAATTAAGACCATTTACTTATAAAATATCAGTCAGGGTCTTATGTTTGTGGACTACATTGGCAAATTCTTGTTCCATTTTTGGCAGGGCTTTAATTTAGTTTTCTTTTAAAACTAAACAAGTTTGTTTTTCAAGTATAATTATATACATCACCACTAAAGTATGTATTTATGCATCGCCTATAAATTCATTGGCAATGGGGTGAGGAGTCTTCCACCTCTTTTTCTTTCTTTTTCTTTTTTGCTTTGTAATACTCTGACTGTAATCAGTACAAACTACAGTATAGAATAATGGAAGCTCTTCCCCCTCAAGTAGTGCAGTTCTTGTATATATATTAGGTGGCAGTTGCTTATGCAAGCATTGTTCATCTCAAGATGTTGTAGACTTGTAGTTCTTTAGAATGTTGTAGGTGGTGTATATAGCTCTTACATAAGATAGATGGGTAGAAATCAATGGAATCCCACCCACACACTTAAAAATTCTGGATCTGCCCTTGGAGATAGATCACAAGTACTTAAATCGTTTTGAAGCAGCTAGTCACCCCAAAACATTGTTTAGGGTATATATTAAGAATGCTTACCAGAGTGAGTTTTGGCCAGGATATAAGCTTCGTTTGTATTATATTACCATTTTTGAGATCTAGGGATTGTTACGGTGAAGATTTGAGTCAACCGAAACTCTGCCCTGCTGTTCAAGTTAAAACTAGTGCTAGACAAACCCTTCTGTATTCCTAGTCGAGACAATTGCCTTTGTGGCCATACCCATCTAGAGATGACACCCTAAATGACCTTTGTGACCTGCACACTAAACCCGCAATTACAACAGGTTATGCCTTCCGTGCACATTACATGCAAAATTAAAACCAGTTGGTGATGTGTGAAACATTCCATCGGGACAAAACACATGTCAGTCAATTTTATGAGGTATCTTCTTGATGTACTTCTTGTGAATGAACACGAGGAGGTAGATGCTGAAGATGATGCCGACACAATGCATCCCCCCACCACTCACTTTAGAAAATACATCCATTCGGGGGGACAGCGCCAGCCGTATGTAAAGTGCAGTTCCCACCAGCACACGAGCACCTATGAACAGTACCAAAAATAACCAGTCTACGACTATCTCCGTTCTCCCTGCATACTTGCCAGTGCGTTTCAAAAACCAGCGTAGCTGAAGTAATGGGTTGGTGTACTCACTAGCGCCCAATATGGATGTAATTTCACAACCGTAGATGTTGAACCACAGCACGTAGACGAATCCCAACACTGACAATAGATGATGAACAAGCATTAGAGGTCGTTCAGTTTGCATGTAGAGACACCAGCCAATGTCGAAGATGAAGTAACCCAAGCTGATGGTTATGATGGCACAGTGCAGGTGATTGGGTGGATATCCGATATGAGTGGGTAGAAATCATACACACCGCGCCATCACTCTGAATGTCCTAGTAGCCTCCATACTCAACTATCTCTCATCGCGCCATCACTCTGAATGTCCTAGTAGCCTCCATACTTGACTATCTCTCATACACACTGCGCCATCACTCTGAATGTCCTAATAGACTCCATACTTGACTATCTCTCATACACACCGCGCCATTACTCTGAATGTCCTAGTAGCCTCCATACTCAACTATCTCTCATCGCGCCATCACTCTGAATGTCCTAGTAGCCTCCATACTTGACTATCTCTCATACACACTGCGCCATCACTCTGAATGTCCTAATAGACTCCATACTTGACTATCTCTCATACACACCGCGCCATTACTCTGAATGTCCTAGTAGCCTCCATACTCAACTATCTCTCATCGCGCCATCACTCTGAATGTCCTAATAGACTCCATACTTGACTATCTCTCATCGCGCCATCACTCTGAATGTCCTAGTAGCCTCCATACTCAACTATCTCTCATCACGTCATCACTCTGAATGTCCTAATAGACTCCATACTTGACTATCTCTCATACACACCGCGCCATTACTCTGAATGTCCTAGTAGCCTCCATACTCAGCTATCTCTCATCGCGTCACCACTCTGAATGTCCTAATAGCCTCCATACTCGACTATCTCTCATACACACCGTGCCATCACTCTGAATGTCCTAGTAGCCTCCATACTAGACTATCTCTCATGCACACCACGCCATAAACCAGAAGGGAATGACGATGAGTGAATACGCAAGGACAAGGATACTATAAAACACAAAATCTTGGCAGCAATTTAAGTTGAGCAAAAGACAGTGAGCACATTAATTAATTAATATATTGTTGCGCTAACTTTTGGGGAGGGGCTTCAATTCATATGCATGCACTAAAGAAGGAAAGATGTGCTTTTATTCTGATACACTGAGGTCCCTTGAGAAGCGTTCGAACTGCCTCTGCCTGCCACCGCAGAGAACACACCTTCTACTGGGCTAATGATGAGGTGGAGACATCTGCCAAGCAAAAGCGACTGGTTGCTACGAAGGCAAGACAAAAGCTACAACAGGAAGGAAGGTGAGAATGTGATGCTTGGGTTTGAGGGGGGGAAAGTTTACCAAGAAGCTAGAGAGAATAGTGATAGCTATGTGAGGCAGCAATACAGTAAGCTGCTCAAGCTGTTGCATTTTTTGGTGTTTTTTGCAGCACATCACAAATGTGCTGCCTATTGACAAGCAGCCAAGATCGAGACCTGCTTCATACTAGCTGCATGCACTGACTGTTACAGCCCTTGGACGTCTCAGTTAACGATCCTTTCAAAGAAGAACTTGAATTAAGCGAGCATTCTCAGATGGTGTGCTAGTATTGTGTGCTCATCACAAAGGTTGCACTGATCTTGATGCTAACCTCGAAGTGCTGTCAAACCACTTCCTGCCGAGTGGCTGATCCAATGCTGCTTCTTGGCTTGCTCCACAAGAAGACGAACTTCTTTGTGCGGTTGGCAGGAATCCTCGGAGCAGGTTCACTTGTACTGTCTCTCCAACACCCACCACATGACCTGGTGTGACAAAGGACAGTTTATACAGGACACAAGATATGCTCCTGGAACAGGACTGTTTTATCTGTGCTTGCATGTCAGTAACAACGTCCATACTGTTACATGCTAAATTAATATTTCGCAAATCTATGGGTGTGTATTAATCAGCTGAATTCTGCTACGTTGGAGTGTGGTTAGATTATTCTTGATGAAGGCTAGAGCATCTTGCCGAAATGTCAAGTCAGTAAATTTAAGTTGATTATGGAGAAAGTCGTTGTATCTAGACTATGTCAACTGTGAGTTCGTTGAGAGTTCAAGTGAAAGTGTTCAAGTCCTTTCCTGTCCAGTGAAGAGTATAACATGAACAAAACTTCAGTCAGTGTATCTTTCTGGAAGTTATGTTCGGGGGAGGAAAGATGGAGGCAAATCAGGATTTGTGAAATTGTAGGGGGGCAGATGGAGGCAAATCAGGGGGTTTGTGAAATTGTAGGGGGATGGAGGCAAATCAGGGTTTGTGAAATTGTAGGGGGGAAAGATGGAGACATGACAGGATTGTGATCTATAGGGGAGTAAGGGGGGAATGGGGTTTGTAAAACTATAGGGGGAATGGGGTTTGTAAAACTATAGGGGAAATGGGGTTTGTAAAATTATAGGGGAAAGATGTGTGACAATTTATCAATAAAGTCATTTCTGAGGCCGGAGGAAACCGGATCCAAGGAGGTGCAAATGTCTCCCCATCCCTCTGAAAGAAACTATGCCAGTGTATTCATGCAGCAAGTTTGCCACCATGCAAGTGGCCAGGTCCATGGTGCTAGCTAGTGCCACTAACATCCTCTCTTATCTCTTCTGTTCCGTATGTAGATCGGTCAAGTGGAGCTGGGAGCCCAGAGTTGTTTCATGTTCCTCCACTACAACCCGACAGACGAGATGAACTCCGGGAACATCGAGTTCTATCGAAAAAGCCTGAACCTCAGCTCCGATGTGTTTATATACCGAGAGCCTGCCTTGGCGGACTATCAGAAGCCTTTTATAGAAGGTGGGCTAACAGGCCTCTGGAAATGAGGGAAATGAGAGTGAATCAATTAGAAGTGTTCTATCAAAGTTTGATAAAAACTGATTTAAACACTGAAAGTGAGAGGTGATTAGTCAATGGAAGTAATTAGTGGTATTCTTGATTAGTAGCAGTGTATTAGTAGCAGTGTATTAGTAGCAGTGTATTAGTGGCAGTGTATTAGTGGCAGTGTATTAGTGGCAGTGCATTAGTGGCAGTGCATTAGTGGCAGTGCATTAGTGGCAGTGCATTAGTGGCAGTGCATTAGTGGCAGTGCATTAGTGGCAGTGCATTATTAGTGGCAGTGCATTAGTAGCAGTGCATTAGTAGCAGTGCATTAGTAGCAGAGTCAGAAAAAGTTGGTGTAAATTTTTGGCTTGTGGATAATAAATGCATTTTACGGTTGGAGCAAACATTAACATTTACAACTGTCTCAATTAGTGCTATTTAACCCATCGAACTCTTACTTTATTTGTGGTTCGTTAAAAAAAAATTTAGCTAAAACTTTTTAATAAACTTTTCAAACTGTTCAATAGAGTGGAAATACAATAGCTATAGTTTGGTATAAGAATCAGCTCTATTGAAGTAAACAAACAAAGATTAACAGCTCTACTGTTCATCTCTATACATGCACATCTACAACAAAACTTATATACACCAACCAAATCCATCCAGGAGCGCCTCCTTGCTCAAGAGTGAAGGAATCCTGAGTGATTCCTGCTAAGCATAGGTGCCTGTGCAGCTTTCCACTGAAGAAAAACTTCAAGAAACAATAACAAAAGCTAGGAAGAGACCGGAATGTTGCGATCGTCATCCATAAAATAAAATAAATTTCGTTAAAATTCCATAAAATTCATTTTCCACCCGCACGCTTGACCATGTACTTATGTTTTAATGCCTAATGAAAGCACTCATTGCATAGAGTAGGGCTTCCTCTAGTCACTGGTGCTAATTTCAACTCTCTTGTACTTAGCAACCTGGAGATATTTATGCGGCAAAATCAGGCATTCAGGTTTTGAGGTTCCCTCCACTTTAGCTCCAGTAACTTGGCTATAATTATTTATACCTATGAAAAATATTTTAGTATATATCAAAAAAGAGCACACAGAGAGACCTATCTTTTGAGCTATATATCAAGTCCATAACATGAAGTTTACAGAATCTATGGAGCTATAAAGTGGTAACCACAAGTGTGTGTTTGCAACCGTCCCCCCTTAATTAATAAGAATGGGAATTGTTTTTCCATGCCATACTTAAAAGGAAAGTGTGAGATTTGTTCTCAACTGTGCACCTCTGGTGCTCTCTAATATGAAGATAGGTCTTTCACTAGAGAACTGAACAAGTTGTTCAAGGCGGCTTTGCAAACCCTGGGCTCGTTGTAATTCCTTTGCTCATATCCCTCAAGCTGCCTACTTGGCACGCAATTTTGCAGTGAGAATTCTACACAAGCTATGGTGATCAGGAATAATATTACTTTGCCTCACCCCCATCCCACTATATTCATATCGAATGTAGTCCACCATCATGTTGAAGTCATTGCTGGTTTCTGGTCTTTGTTCACCTGCCAACGTACAATATGCATTATATCATTATACAGGGGAATTGGCTTATAGTCGAGAGAACTGGCTGAAGGCCACCGAGTTATTTGAAGCCTCCCTTGTCCTGTTCAAGAACACTCTTGAAGATTGCTACCTGCTGTGTGAGGATGTGGTGCACATGAACTTAACCACACCCAACACAAGCGCCGTGAAACAAGACCTGCTGAATGAGTATGGGTTGAGACCAGATACCAAGGAGTACTATGAGCTCTTGGTGATGGCCATTAGAGAGGTATGGGGTGGGTGGAGTGAGGGGTGTGGTGGTGAGAGAAGGGGTGGAGTGGGTGGATAGAGGGTGTGTGAAGGGTGTTGGGGAGGGGGTGGGTCAAGAGATGTTGTTAGTGGAGAGTGAGTGCTGATGAGGAGAAGAAGTGGGGAGTGGGAGTTTGGCAGGTTGTGGGTGAGAGGACAGGTGGGTTAGGTGGATAGAGGGTGGGAGAGGAGAGAGGATTCGTCTTTTGGGGTGGGGAGAGTTCATTTTTAAAAGGTGCTGGCCAGAAGCTTGTATTTAAGATTCATCTTTAGATCCGCTTTTGGTTTTTGATGAGCTGATTTAAAGATGGAGGTCATAAAGCAGATGATGTCAGCTGGGAGTAATCGTACAAGTGTCTTGTAGTTAATGGATTTCCCTTTCCCATTAGCTCGCAGTGTCTCACTGTTTTGGTACTAATGCAAGAGATTTTGTTTCCTGGTCTGGCATGGCCGATGCCTCAGAGTGAGGGGAAATCCACTCACACAGCTAACTGGTGATGCACGGTCAATGTTGGCTCGCTATAGGAATTGTTCTACTCGCAAAGTGAATAGAATTCCCAACCTCTGGCTTTAATCTGCATCTAGATAGCTCTGGATAGTGGCACGTGCTCACATTCTAAATAACATGCCTTAACATGCCTTGATTCTTCTACCGACAATTAAACATGTTATTTGCATATAGTTTTTAGACATGCACAGAGAAGGAGCTAGTCTCTCAAGCACACATAGCGACTGTCTAACTCTCCGATGAATTATTTAGAAACCATTCTTTGGTCCCCTTCATTGGCATGTTTCTGTTTAGCTAAATATGGGAACAGTCCTTGTGACAGGCACGCTGTTAGCATCCTCCATGAGCATGGTGTCATCATCCGGCACTTTCAGGTTGTGAACGACACAAGTATCGAAAATGGTTTGGAACTTCACGAGCCATGGGGGGAGGAGGAGTGACTCACGAAGTAACAGGTACTAGAAGATTGGATCCAGACTGGAAGTGTCGTGTAGTTATATGGAATGTCACCATGAAACCAAATAGAAATATGGTCATACGAAGAATTGCTGCTTCTTCTAAAGTTAATGTTCACTGTTTTATGAAGTCTGTTGCCATGGAGATGCTGATGTTACTATGATGTGCAGAGGTGTGCACTTGTCTTATGAGAGTGATGCCAGTGTTTCAGTGAGACGCCATGTTGGGTGCCTATAAAAACACTGAGATCAAGAGTGGCGCCCAGTAGCAGCTCCAGGGCTACTAAACAACCAGGAGATTTATGGTACTCTATTCCGGGTATTCTCTAGTGGAGGCTTTTCCTGGTCAACTTGGTGGAGTAGTTATCTGTTGTTGACATGCTTGTGCTTGCAGACATCCAACACAGCTAGCATTATTCCAGTATTTGTTAGTTGGTGCAATTTCTGCTTTAAAAAAAAATAATACATTACCACACACATGTGCACGCATGCACACACCACCACCACATGCACACACCATGCACACACCACCACCCCATGCACACACCACCACCCCATGCACACACCACCACCACATGCACACACACACACACAGGTGCTGGAGTGTCAGGACCGGTGTTACTACCAAGCTGCCGTCATTCAAGGACAGCACATTCCCGACTACTTCAGCACACACTTTGATCACCTGCAATATGCTTACTACAAATGTGAGCACAGGTTGATGCACGTCACATTAACCCTGTGACCTATGTATATATTTCCACTGTTGCAGTAGGAAACATTGCCAAGGCAACCGAGTTCGCTTCAACCTTCCTGGAGATCAACCCCTCTCATGTGGATATGTCTAGGAATATCCGCTTCTACTCTTCTGAGTTCAAATCCTCGTCAAAAGATTTAATCCCGGTAATTTTTATGGAGAATTTTGTGGTGAAATGAAGAGCGTATGTGTGGAGCCATGCGAGTTTGGGGTGATGTTGGGAGGGGTGCATGGCATTTCTAGTCAGCCTGACTCCATGTTTTACTCATGAGACAATGACATATGTAGTAGTAGTAGCAGTAGTAGTAGTAGTAGCAGTAGTAGTAGCAGTAGTAGTAACAGTAGTAGTAGCAGTAGTAGTAGCAGTAGTGCAAAGGTAGCAGTAGTAGTGTCCCGTATTTAATTGATTTACTGATTACTATTTTATTTTTATTTTAAAAATGTTGTTTTTGAAATAATCAGAGCTTCCATTTAAAGTGCGCCCTTGCTTGGTTCCTGCTCATTATTCCTGCACAAAAAGCCTGAAAAAAGCAGCACTAGAGCTGGTGCAGCAAAGAGATTCAAGATGACATGTTCCAGCAAAGTTGGAAAGAGCAGTGGCCTTGGCTTCAATATGAGGTAACCAGAATGCTTGTTCCTTTTCCAAGATGATTTTGCCACATCAAATTGCACAGTACTCTGCATTTCACCTAACTACTGTGAAGGAGGCTGTAGCACCATCAAGACATACAAGACAAGCCTCCTCAAAGCTAGAGCACTTGAACATCTACAATTGATCACGCTAAAAGGCCCTTCCCTTGCTGTTGTGCTGTGACCAGGTGAAGGGTAGAAAGAACAGAACAGAATGAGAAGTAACAGTAACATACATATTCATTGCCTTTTGATCAATGGTTTTTATGACATGCTTGAAGTTTGCCCTCCCCCAATTAGTATAATTCTCTCTTAATAAAAGTGGCGATGACTGAAAATGATCCATGGTCAATCCCACAGTCCATCCACCTGTCTTTCTTGCTACAGTGAAGTGAACATTCTGCAGTATAAAACTTCATTATCTCTCTGCAGAGAGCTAGGCAACAACAAAACTAATAAATAAATAAAAGTAAGAGCAAGTATGCAAATACTCTCAAATGGCCTGTAAACTATGTGCAGTGAGTGTGGTTACGTGGTAACCTGGCAAGCGGCATGAGTTTCAGGGAGGGGCCATTGTTCATGGCTTCTCTGACGTGTTATGTGGTTGCTAATTCCACACAACCAGTCCATCATTCGAGTTAAGAAAGTTGAGATACACCACCGGCATTTGAACTCGGTGCTTCCATAAATTCAGATTGTTGATAGAAGCCGATGTGTGGTTGATGTTGTGTATAATCGTGATCAGAAGCTTTTTCCATGTGTGCAGGAATTTGTGGAGATACATCAACGTCACAAGATGGTTGAAAGATTGCTGCAGTTCATCAAGGAGGGCACGATGACAAAGAAAGGTGTGAAGGGGGACATTGGTGAACTTCTTAGTGATTATCGTGATGAACTTTGAAATGACTATGCATCACATTCCTCTCACAAGGCGTGCGTGCTCTCTATAGTCGATACAATAATGTTGTTATATCGCACATATTTAAGAACCAGAGCAAGTGTGTGTACGTGTAGATATGTCCAAGAGCATCACAATGTGTTATGTATGACCCGAAGCTCTGCAGAATTCTGCTAGCATTTCTTTAGTATTTTGCTAGTGCACTTGAGCATTCAAGAATAATGCTGGAATTATAGGTACAGAATTTTTTTTTTTTAAGTGCAGGAATTTGTTGAGATGCATCTATTTCACAAGATGGGTCCGTTTTTATGCCATGAAAAATTGTCTGGTAACAAACTGCCAACCCAGGGACACAAACTCGTTCAGTTATGCCGAAGCATGCGTGAAACCTGCTTATCAGTATGTTGAAGTGAAGTTTGTGAATTACCTAGAAGTAACAGTTTCTTCCTGAAGTAGGCTCATTGCTTCATTCCAGCCACTACCACTCTAGCAACATTGTTTAGCTTCTATTTCAATTATGTCAGTGAAGCATAATTATGACTAGCTACTGCTGATGGGATCTCGACGGAAAGGAAGAAACATACTAGGTGGGTGGAAAAGTCAGGATTGGAATTCCCTAGTTGGGGTAGTGCTGGTATGTCTTCAACCTTCATCTTTTGTTTTGTTGTTGTTGTTCCAAAGAAGCTTCAATGAACAACAAAACACTTGCATGGACAATTGAAATATGCTATAGCGATAGTTAAATAGCGAGAGTTACAAGTGAGAGTTGCAAGTGAGAGGCTCAAGTATTACACAAAAAACTATCTTGACAACGTAAACATGACAACTGAACACGTGATCCAGAGTTCTGTGGTTAACAATAATGATGATGTAATCTAATGATGTAATGAATAATGATGCGATGATAATGATGAAGTGATTAAGTTTAGTTCACTACAATGCCTAATAGTTAGATTATAGTTAGATTTTTGTGTTGTTGTGGCCAACTTAAAAAATATATATATATATTATTATTTTATTATTATTTTTTTAAATAGCACAGTTTTGATTTGCAAGAGGCTTTTTTATTTCATTTATTTTTTAATTAAAATTGTTTAACCTGGCAACATTTGATGCTTTTGTCGAAAGTATAATATAATTATATATATAACCACTTTTTATTTTTTTAATTAATATATAAATGGGTTAATTTTCAAGTATTATTGCTTAATCTTTAAGTAAATTACAAGCATCATGATAAGATAGATATAATAATTATAGGGACTTGCATGAGAGTTGGGGGAGCCTACATAATTAACTTGTTTCACCACCAGATGCTAATCTGCATCCATACGATCACCATTACTACCAACATATTACTAAGAGCAACAACCTCCATGCTTGATTAGCATCTGGAACCCTAATCCACCTCAATCAGTACACAAAGATTACCAGTGCATACAGCATTATACAAGACTAAGTATATTAATTTAAAAAAGAAAAAAAGAGGAAATCCAGTGTGGACCATAAACATTTAAGACCATTTACTTATAAAATATCAGTCAGGGTCTTATGTTTGTGGCAAATTCTTGAAACTAAACAAGTTTGTTTTTCAAGGATACATACATCACTAAAATATGTATTTATGCATCCCCTATGAATTCAGTGGCAATGGGGTGAGGAGCCTTCCACCTCTTTTGTTTGCTTTTTTTTTTGCTTTGTAATACTCGACTGTAATCAGTACAAACTCTAATGGAAGCTCTTCCCCCTCAAGTAGTCAGTTCTTAGATTGTATATTAGGTCACTGGTGGCAGTTGTTTATGCAAGCATTGTTCATCTCAAGATGTTGTAGACTTGTATATAGTTCTTTAGAATGTTGTAGGTGGTGTATATAGCTCTTACATAAGATAGTAGATTGGGTAGAAATCGATGGAATCGCACCCACCCACTTAAAAATTCTGGATCTGCCCTTGATATGATGTAGACATAGATCACAAGTACTTACATAGTTTTGAAGCTATGGGTTGTTGTGATTGTCACAAGAGCAAACTTCTCATTATAAGCTAAGCTCAGAGTCCATGGTATTGTGTAACGACGATCTTTTTCACCCGATCTTTTCACGGATCAAGAAACAGGTAAGTCACTTCAATGCAGTGTGCAATTCAAATGGCTTATTGTAATGTTTAGATGGGGGAAATACCTTGGAGGATAGAATAAATTTCACTATTACTTTTGAGGCTGCCGGTTTTCTACCTTAGTGAAGGGTTCAAGGCACACTGGAAGTATTTTCAAAGCTAGTCACACCAAAACATTGTTTAGGGTATTAAGAATGCTTACCAGAGTGAGTTTTGGCCAGGATATAAGCTTCGTTTGTATCTATATTACCATTTTTGAGATCTAGGGATTGTTACTGCATTTCCGATGAAGATTTGAGTCAACCCAAACTCTGCCCTGCCGTTCAAGTTAAAACCAGTGCTAGACAAACTCTTCTAGTCGAGACAATTGCCTTTGTGGCCATGCCCACCTAGAGATGACAGATGACACCCTAAATGGTCTTTGTGACCTGCACACTAAACCCGCAATTACAAAAGGTTATGCTGCTTCCGTACACACTGCATGCAAATTAAAAACAGTTGGTGATGTGTGAAACATTCCATCAGGACAAAAGACACGTCAGTCAATTTTATGAGGTATCTTCTTGATGTACTTCTTGTGAATGAACACGAGGAGGTGGATGCTGAAGATGATGCCAACACAATGCATCCCCCCACCACTCACTTTAGAAAATACATCCATTCGGGAGGACAGCGCCAGCCGTATGTAAAGTGCAGTTCCCACCAGCATACGAGCACCTATGAACAGTACCAAAAATAACCAGTCTACGACTATCTCTGTTCTCCCTGCATACTTGCCAGTGCGTTTCAAAAACCAGCGTAGCTGAAGTAATGGGTTGGTGTACTCGCTAGCGCCCAATATGGATGTAATTTCACAACCGTAGATGTCGAACCACAGCACGTAGACGAATCCCAACACTGACAATAGGTGATGAACGAGCATTAGAGGTCGTTCAGTTTGCATGTAGAGACACCAGCCAATGTCGAAGATGAAGTAACCCAAGCTGATGGTTATGATGGCACAGTGCAGGTGATTGGGTGGATATCCGATGTGAGTGAAGGGCCACGGTCCTAGGATGAATGCCGAGATGAAGCAGGCAGTTGCTGATACCATTCCATGAAATCCAGCGATGATTCGGCAGTTCCACTCTGCTGATCGTTTCCAGTTAATGGTGCATATGATGTTGTAGAGGTTTAGCCATAATAATAATGAACCTAGCAGTGACAGCGCCACACCTTGGCAGCTAAATCCACAGGCACATTGACACGTTCTGCTCGAGTTGTTCATCCACGGATAACACATCTTCACCTACAATTAAGAAACCATATTTGCAGTCAATATGTATGCATATGTCCATAAGTTAGTGTTCTCCTTGAAAAAGAAAAAAGAAGAAGGGGGAAAAAAGAGTTCCAAAGCATTCAGATCACCCCAGCTGTAAATAATGCACGCATAACTGGTCAAACAGGCTTGGCTAGAGTATCTAGCCAAAGAGACAATTTCAAGTTGAGTGTCATTGTAATTCAACTGAGAGTTCGTTGAGAATTTATAAGGACTTGACAAGAATAGAATCATTGGGATACTTCTTACAACAATAACCATATAATTATACACATACTAGAATCACCTGCTACAAATTTAGAGTGACCACTGCATCTACGAACTTCGCTATGTAGCAACCACAGCCAAATGAAAGATTAGTGACACTGAGTGAGCTTAGCAGAAAAGTTTTCTTGAGAGTATAGGAAATTTTTCCTTATAGTTTAGGAAGTCTTTCTAGCTCCCATCCTAATTATACAACATCTTAGACGGCATTCTAACCTAAATCCTTAAATTCAGAATTTACAACACAGCATTACATTTTAGCCACTTCACACATTTACCATTCCCATAAACAGGGGAAGGGTTTGGGAATTTTCTGATACCATTGATACACGACAGCCACCAATAGTGAAGTGCCCGACTACCACAATCAATGTTTTGTTTTAACTGCGAGCAGTCATGAAATCAAGTCCTCTCGGTGAGCTTGGAGACACGTGATAAAGCACGGCTTCATTTAGGGGGACAGGGGGTGGCAGCTGCCCCCTGCTCCCCCCTTGGAACTTTTTTGTCCCCCTTGGAAATTGTATTAAATATTAAAATTCATTATTGATGTTGATAAGTGCTTGACAAAGTGCATGAGCAGTGAGAGTATGCATATGTGAGATAGGAGTCTGAATGAGAGTTTACACAGCAATCCGTCTACCTTTTCTTTGACAGGATAGAAGGTGCACTTCACTTTTTGAATGTGATTTCACTTTCTAAGTTGCCTTCTTCCAGTTAGTGAATGGTTTGGTAATCCAAGCCCCACCAGTCCTCTGAAGAGATCTTTCACCTTTTTTTGCATAATTTGCAGAACGCACCCTGTAAATTTTCATCAAACTCTAGCCAGGGAAAAGTTTCTTCCCACTTTTTGTTGTATCTCCTGATTTCAGATCCTGATTTGGAAGGTGCTTTAGAAGTAGAACTTGAGGAATGCTTCTTAGGAGGATTGGGCTGTACATCAATCTCAGACTCAATACCATCCTCAGAATTAGTAGAGCTAGAAACTACCGAAGACTTGGATGCACTCCTGAAATACGAATGAATATCCATTTTTATGTTTTGTTTCTCTCTGCGCTTCAATTTATATACCACTCAATAATAATTATGATGATGCAAGTGTCTAGTATTAGTCCATGGGTTGTTAAATTTATCGTATCAATTTAGTGGCAAATAGTGTTTGGTATCATTGCAAAGGTATTGATATGTAGCAAGCTCAAACTTACAGCTTAACCCTTTCCCAGGTGAATTATTTCGGGTTCTGAAGTATAATAACTTTAAAATCCAGGATTTATTTAAATATCTAACAAACATATATATATTAGATGAAAGCCAACGAGTTGAAGTATTTTATGGTGCATTTTGGTAGCTTTAAGCTTTAAAATATATATACTATGTGGAAGTACCTGATAAAAGGACCAAAAATGTCTTGGGAAAAGTGTTTATAATGATATTTCCAACCCAGCAATGCTGAGAGATCAAGATTCCTGGACATCCTGGACTGGCTTCAACATTCAAGTGCATACATAGACAAGAAGACATCAATGAAAATATTATTGAGTACCTTCCAACCAATAATGCTCCAGCTACAGATATGTCAACAGTACATGAAATACTGACAAGATCTGAATATGTTCGAAGCTCTTTGAAGTTGTCCAGCATTGTAGATGTATTTGACATGGCTAAGGCTGCAGAAATAAAATGGAAACATATGGACAAATTTGAAAAAATTGTTCTTAGAATGGGAGCTTTCGGCTTTCCATACAATCTGCAATTTGCTGGGAATTATTGGAAAAAGATTTGGCTATGCAGGCCTGAGGGAGATGGGAATTGAAGCAGTGAAGCTTGGTTCTATGACTGGAATTCTGGAAGGGAAAAGGTATAACAGAGCAGTGAGAATGCACAAATTAGCGTATGAGGCTCTGAGTCGTATTGCCTGGGACAGTTTTCTAGAAAAAGTGGATGAAAAGGAAGATTATTTTGAGGAACTTAGCGACTGCATTGAAGAATTAACCAACGATGTCAACTATGAAACATTTAATGATGTACTAAGAAAGCCTGTCTATGCTGAAGTAACTCGCCAATATGAAGAGCACCTTGACTTTCTATGCAATGACAATGGAGACCTCACAGCATTCTGAATATCCTACTTTGATATTGTTGCGGTAATGCTCAACTTGTTGAGAGCTTCAAGAGAAGGTAACTGGGAGTTGCATCTGGCCTCCATCAAAGCCATGATTCCATGGTGTTTTGCAGGAATTATGCTAAGTATATGTCAGTCTATTACCAAGACATACACTTCTCCCTCTGGAACATCCAGAAATTGATGAATATATGAAGAATGGTTGGTTTAGTGTCCAGATCTCTACATCCACTTTTGGCAGGATTCCTGTTGATCAGACGGTTGAGGAAACTGTCAACAAGGACACTCAGACATCTGGCACAAGAGGATTCAGCTTGAAGCCTATGGCTGTTTAGAAATTTTACATTACAACTGAATACAGAACCCAGTTTCTTCGAAGCATGAGGCAGATGGTGTCACTGAAACGATCAGATCCTGATCCTGATTTACATACACCACGGATACAGAAAGATGAAGTAATTGTGAAATCTATCGCAGAGCTTGTATCAAGTTGGATCAACCCATTTCAGCTGAAAGAGCAGGCACACGTGAGAATTTCTTCAGGAATAGCTGCCCCAGAAGCCATTAGACAAGATCTGTTACATGCATTTAACATTGGTGCACAAGCCTACAATGCTTTCAAAGGGAGACTGTCAGATCCAGATTGTCTCAAATTCACTGACCCACTCACAAGTTGCAAGTTAAAGACCTTTAAGCACATTGCTAAAACTGCCACCATCAAAGTAAAAAATGCAGAGAAGATAATACGGGCAAACAGAAACCTCTTCGCACAAATGGTACTGATGGCAGAGAACAGGAAACTTCAAATGGAGGTGGTGCTTTGTCATCCACTAGGACCATTGCCTTGGTCTCTTGCTACGAGTGATGGTCTTATGAGAAAAACCAACAAAGCTACGCTAGGGAACCACATTGTGACAAACATCAGTGCCATTGCAAATATCCCACAGCCACATGCATCTCTGATAGATGGAATGGCTCTTGTGCAGAAAATGAACTGTGACAACAAAACATTTACAGAGATAGCTCTAGCAATTCTTGACCAGATTCTTAGAGTTGGAGATAAAAGTAAAAGAATTGATGTTGTCTTTGACGTCTACATTAAAGACTCAATAAAAAATGCTGAGAGGATTCTTCGAGGAGAGGGTACTGGAGTAACCTACACAGAAATAGTTCCTTCTCATAAAATGAAACAGTGGAGCATATAACAAGACAAAGTTGATATCATATCTTGTTTCTGTGTGGAAATCCAGAAATGTCCGTGAAGTCCTTGACAGCAAAATGCTCTATGTTACTTGCGGAGAGTTGTGCTACAAGATTACAAAAAATTCTGTAGAATCAGTGGATGAATTGAAATCGAATCATGAAGAGGCAGACACCAGGCTCTTTCTCCATGCAGATCACATCGCCCAGTCAAATTATGCAGCAGTTGTTATTCATGCTGAGGATACTGATGTCCGCCTTTTAGCAGTAGCCAATGCACCACGCTATGGAATACCATTGTTCCAGAGGAGTTCTACTCGAAACAGATTGAAGTACATTGACATAAACAAAGTGCACAGTGTGCTTGGTCCAGTGTTGCATCAGCTTTGCCAGGTCTGCACAGTTTCACTGGATGTGACACTGTCAGTGCTTTTGCTGGGAAAGGAAAACTGGCTGCTCTTAAATTAGTAAGCCAATCCAAATTTCCAAGATCTCTTCTATAAATTTGGAGAGGTGTTTGAACTGGATGATGAAACTTTTTCAGCTCTTGAGGAGTTTACATCCTTACTTTATGGGTCCAAAAATGGTACAGCCAACATCAATCAGTTTAGATACGAGCTATTTTCATCCAAGAACAGTAAAATCGCCAGTTATATGCTACCGCCTTGCCAGGATACACTCCGAAAGCATGCTGTGACAGCATGCTATCAAGCTGCCATATGGAAACATTGCTTTTACAGAACCATGGAGATGCCTAGTTCTGTAGAACATGGATGGAAGATGGATGATGGTCAGCTTGTTGTAGATTGGATGAATGGGCCACCCGCTCCAGATGCAGTGGTTGAACTGATGTCATGCACATGCTCAAGGAAGTGTGTATTGCCTGACTGCACATGCCTTCAGAATAACATGAAGTGTACTGATATGTGCAAATTTAAAACTTGCACTAACCAGAAGTCAGTGGTGGATAGTGATGCAGATGCTTCAGATAGTGAGGACGAAGATGAGGAAGAGAATGAAGTTGAATGAACTGCAGTGTAATAAAAAGTGACAGGAACTTTACATGTTTTGTTCCTGTATTTGATTGTTATTGTAAGCTAAATAGTCAGCTGCTGCAATTATATAATTAAAATAATGTTTGCAAAATAATATTTGCACTAACAAACAAAACAACAGATAAGGCAAATTTGACAGGTCCATTCCTTCTAAGACTTACATCATTGCGTTGCCGCATTTTCATTACGGTATTGTTATATATCCTTCATTTATGACCATAAAGCTGCATATTTGGCCTTGCTATCATACATTTCCAAAAAGTAGATGGAATAAGCTTTCCAAAAATGTATGATAGCATCTGCCACCAATTTGATACCGTTTTCTTGAAAACACTGGTCTGGCCCATGGATGACTATATTGTTCCCTTCTATAAATAGATCACATGGACAGCATTTCTACACACCAGTTTACCTTTCAACCTTTGTGTCAACTGTTAGAGTTCCACATTATAGTCCTCAAGTATATCCAGGCAGAAGCCACCTCAGCCAACCCAAAACAAAAAATGCAGTGGAGTCGACACACACCAGGGTGTCATCATTTAGGGGGAGGGGGAGGGAAGCCCTGGGATCTCCCCAAAGACCAGTTTATCCCCCCCCCCCCAAAAAAAAACACCAGCTTTCCCCTCACCCCCCACCCCCCTAAAAATGTTTCTTTTCCTTAACAATTCTATATTAAAGCGATTAACAAAGGAATATAGTGCATACAAAGTAGTAAGACAAACCGACACAACCCAAATAAAACTGAGTCTGGCTGTGTAGACTCTCTTTTAGAACTGACTACTGGTACCCCCAGAATGCCTCAGAATCAATCTCAGAGCATCTTTTTTTTTAATGCTCCCCTAGACCCCCGGGAGCACCCCCTAGTTGTTATGTGCTATACACCCCCCCCCCCCCCCCTTCCACGTCAACACCAAACTTTGGAGTTCCTCCCCCCTCCCAAAACTCAAAATCCTGTATGAAACCCTGCACACACACCCACACATTCAAGCATACACCAAGATGGTGTTTGTGAAACTTTGTCACATCTTTAACCATCATGCTCCCACTTAAAATCCAGATTCCTCCAGTTCCCCCCCCTGGACAATTTTATAAATGAAACCCTGTAAAGGGAATGTCAACATGGACACTGCAAGTAACCGTCGTTGTTCACTTGTGCACATACTAGTGTTACAAGCAAGCACGTTAAGACTGACTTGACCTGTTTTTTTCCTTCTAATATAACTGCAAAAAAATCCTGTTCTGCAGTTTGGTTTAAGAATCGATTCCAAACAAAAGCTTTGCCTGAATCACGTCTACAACAATACATACTTGTGCCGAAGGAAATCCATCCAGAAGTGCCACTTTTTAAGAGCAATTGGTCGATCCACAAAGCATTCATCACCTGGTGTTAAAAATGCTTTAAAAACTAATTTGTCTTGTAGTGGTCATCGAGTCAAATTCATTTATTTTAAAGTAGTTTCTTGTGCAATTATCTCCAATAAATCAGCTCAGGAACATCCTATTAAAACAAACCACATAATTGAGTCGTATCCATGTATCTGTTTTGCACCAGAATGATAATGATAATAATAATTTTTTTATTTTAAATCCTGCAAAGCCAAGTTCCACATATATTTCTGCTTTGGTCTATGACTGGCCTTGTCTAGTTGACGTTGCTAGCTGTAATAAAGCTACCAACCGAGTGGAAGATTTTAGCTAAGTCCTTCATCACTGGTCAGAGCAGACTCCATCCATGTTTCCTCACTTGTGAGTAGCTCCTCCAAATATGCGAGTGCATGGGACCTCCAAGCCTCCTTGCACCATGTCTCGCAATTAGAACTAGTGATAAAACAAATGGTCAAGCCTCCTCTAAGATTTTTCAGGGAAGATGACTCGTGCTGTCACTTCTTTACTTTATAGCAGCTGCATAGCAGAGGGAACAGTTGTCAGCCTAGCCCTCTAGCTGCCACACACCCGTATGGTTGCCTCTAACCGCTGCCTCCACACAAATCTACACTCTTTGAACTGAGGGGTTCCAACCTTAGGAATGGTTGTCAATGAAATAAGGCATTCTTGACCGAAACAAAAATTAGATTCTAGGATGTGCTTAAACCCAACCTCAAATAACGAGAAGAGCTTGGAGCAATCAGTGACCTGACAAAGGACCAGACCTTTTGCAACTGTGATATACACAGGAGGAAATCTGCCTTCTTTTCAATACCCTCCATTAAAAACAACAACATGGAATATCAACTGCCAATAATGCAGCAAGAGATGTCATAAGGAAGTCTAATTAATTAGCTAATTTGCCAGTGTGTGGATTGCCAAAATTGGCACCTTTCTAACTTCTTTTTTTTTGTTGCTGTCATTGGAAACATTGGAAATCATAATTCCAATACAGCCGAGATAGCTGGCCCTAGACATTTGATTTCCTCACATTGATTTCCTCACATCATAGGGAGAAGGGGTTTAAGAAGGTAACCACCCTCCAACTTATATCAGCTTTGACATTTATTTATTTTTGAGATGACAACTTGAAAGTGTCATCCCACCCCAACCCAAAATTGATTTGGCCCAAGCCTGCAGTTCCCTAGAGGAGGGCACTACAATAGCTAATCAAAGCTCCTCACATTATTATGTCCAAGTAGAATCCTCGCACTCAAACTGCACCGACCAAATCAATATCACCTAAGCTACCAGCCGTCACAAGGCGGCATGCTGGGACACCCCCGACCATCCTGAGTAGCCGACCCTTTGCCTGCCTACATCAGCGCGCGATTAGCCGAAACGAAAGTATTAATTACAATTGGTGTTGGTCAGAATGAAGTCAAAGTTCATCGCGTCATAGATTTCGCGTCTTTTACGACAAAGAGAGAGATAATTATACAAGTCCATACAGTGAAGCATGCAAAATCTATGGAGCTCTGATTTCCAGCTGACAGAATAATGGACAGTAAGACTGACAGCCAAATTAGCTAATGAAGCAAGGTGTGGGAGGGTGGTAGAACATTTTCAAAAGCTATATAGGTAGTTATTTACATTGACCTTAATACTATTCAGGTGTGACTATCGAGCTGCTTGGAAGATGCCTGGACTGCGTTATTGGAAAAAGAAGTGCAAAGTACTGTCATAGTTGCACACTCGGCCTAAGGCATCTCCAGTGTTTGAAGTGCTATAATGCATATATATACTAGCACATCCAAATGTAGGCAAGAATTCCACCACCTGGATTCAAGTGGAATAAATTGTACTCTTGTGAGAAGCTTTTTTGAATCTTCCAAAATCATGTAGAGAACTGAATAGTTTGAGCATTACTGTTTTAGTGGACACAGATGCCACTAATCTTTCTAGTGTGAAATATGCCACTGGATATCTTCTGCAACATTCTGCGGCGAAATTTGATGGCTTGTTTAATAAATACTGTAAGCAGTCAAATACCAGGTTGTCTATTCAAACTGGTAAGCAGGACAATGCCAAGCTAGAGCATGAGTCTCTCTATAAATGGAAAGTATGAAGCATTCAGGGTAAAATGGACGAAGTCTTAGAATTGTTTTCGAGCTGGAAAAGGATGGTTGAAGGCAAAAATAAAGGATCCTCCAAGGAGAAGAAATGACTCGTTCCTGTGCATGTCCTGCAGCCATTCATATTTGACCATATTTGACTTCTAATTCTACATTGAATTACTAGAAGTTCAAGTTCCCTATCTTCAGCTCATGAGAATCATACTTCTACTTCTGTACCCGACCAGCTCTGCAACAGACCGCTTCCTGAAATTGAAAGCAAAGTTGAATCTTTGGTAAATGATGTTAGGTTAATGCCTGTCAGTTTGAAAATAGCAAATGACAGGGTAAGAAAGGAACTTATACCACAACACCTCAAAGAAGGCACACTTGAACATCCACCCCAGATATTCTTCTTTTCCAACCAATAAAGACTTACGTAACATTGCAGCACATACTGCTATTGTGAAAAAGAGGCATTCTCTCTGCTCTTGAACAACTCTTGAAGAGCAAGCACAGAGCAAAGACCTGAAACATTTCGTTCTGAAGAAGTAAAGCTGAAAAGCCAAGAAGTAGTAACAACAAGGTATGTTGGTCAGTAAGGGACCGGTATATAACTAGCTCTTTGTGAGAGAATGTTCAGATCGCATGACTTGTTAGTTTAGAGGCACTTCGTTGGTTACAGGGTATAAAATATACCGGTTCTAGGACATATACCCCCCGGACAATTACCCCCCCCCCCAGATGGTTACCTCCCAGACAAATACCCCCATGCCAAATACCCCCCGGACAATTACCCCCCCCCCCCCCAGATGGTTACCTCCCGGACAAATACCCCCATGCCAAATACCCCTGAACATTTACCCACCTATATCACATATAGGATTTTATTATAAATCATTTTATTTTTTGTTGTTGTTGGATGTTTGAATTTGCCCTAGCCCTATATTGTATTATTCAGACTTTTATATAATATGTTACTCATGAAATTATTAATAATTTCATTTACTCCCCCCCCCCCCCCCCCCCCCCCCCCCACCCCCCCAAAAAAACACATTTTCAAAAAAAAAAAAAAAATTTAAGTGGGTAATTGGCATGGTTTTTTGGGGCCAGAGGATTTTTGTCCAGGGGGTAATTGTCTGTGGGTATATGTCGGGGGGGGGAGGGAGCGGGGTATAGTCCTGATAGGAAATATACTATTTCAGCCTATTTTGGTGATCTACTATTACCTAACTACTGAAGGCTAATGTAACCTTGCCTTTCTTCTCAATAATCTAGTGTAGTGCTGACTCCTCAAATGATGATTGCCTGATGGATGAAATACAGACTGCAGTGAACCAACTGGAGAAAGATTCGATTATTGAAGATTCCTCTCCTGAGTTAGCACCCAAACAGTTTCTTCTTGTTGACCAAACACCACAGCAGCAGAAGTGGTTGACAACTTATGGAAGTGTTGTAACATGTATGGATGCAATATACAAGACCAACAGATACATGTTCCCTTGTTTTTTCTTGGTAGTGAAGGTAAGGGAAGAGTAGTGGGTACTGTCACCCCCCAGTTCAGGACAACAGATTTAATTGCTAAAGGTTTACAGATTCTCAAGTCTTGGAATCCATCATAGAATCCTAAGTTCTTTATGACTGACAAAAGTGCAGCTGAACTTGAAGGAATAGGTACTACACTTCCTTCTACCATCCGCTTCATTTTTTAGTCACATATAGTAAATTTCTTACTTACGCTATTTTTTATGATATTTATTATATATTTATCTGCAACAACAACAAAAATATATAAAAAAGAATTTTGGAAGAGTTATGCCTCCTGCACTAATACCGCTAACTGGAGTGGATTCCAAAATATTATGTAATGGGTGCAGTTCGCAACTCATTTGTGTTGTTCTTCTGGCTCAGGGGTGGAGCTGCAAACTATGTTGGATGTGGTACAGGCGTATGTATTTAGGTAGAAGATGAAATTTAATAGCAAGAAGAGCAAGGTCATGGTAGTAGGGAAGAAGGGAGCAGAAGTGCATTGGAGGATTGGTGAGGAGATATTGGAAGAGGTCAAAGAATTCAAGTGCTTAGGAATATGGTTTGATAGGAAGCTAAGGGTAATGTTCAGTTAGAGAAGATGGCAAAGAAGGCAGAAGAGTGGGTTGGAAAGGTGATATGGATGAGTAGAGTGAATGGGCAGGTGGAAGTAGACAGAGGAAGAATGGTGTGGGAGCTTCTAGCAAGACCTAGTATGGAGCATGCAGCCGAAGTATGGTGGACAGGAGGACGGAATGCTTGAAGTTAGAGTTAGCACAGATGAGAGTGGGTAGGAGACTGTTGGGGGCAAGTAACACAGTAGCAGGAGTGGAAATACAGGGAGATATGGGGTGGAGGAAGCTAGAGGAGAGGAGGGAAGAGATGAAGGTTTTGTTTGGCAAGAGATTAGAGGTGTTGGAACAGAGCAGATTGGTAAAAGTTGTTGTCAATAAACTAAGAGATGGAGGAATTGGATGGTGGGAAGAATATGAGATCTTGAGGAGAAAGTACGAGATAAACAACGAGATTGGATCAGTGTGCAAGTGGAAGGTGAAAGTGAAGGTGAAAAATGAGAAGGACTGGGAGGAGGAAGTAAATGGAAAGAGTATGCTGAATTTTTATAAATCGGCAAACAATGGTGCAGGGGTGGAGAGATATGTGAGGTCCATCCATGGTCAGGAAGGTGTGCGGTTGCAATTTTGACTGAGGACTGCATCAGCTGGGTTGTTAGAGGATAAGAAGAGATGTGGGATAGTTAGGGATGAGAGGTATATAATGTGTGATAGTGGAGCAGGGGAGGATGTGGAACATTTCTTGGTGATATGTGGGGGATTTGAGAGGGATCAGCTGGTACTGATGGATGAGGTGCGCAGAATTGTAGGGGCAGAGTGTGGCTGGATGAATTTAGAAGAGTGGGTAAGGATGGAAAGGTGGCATTGCTTTTGGGGAAAGATGTGGAGGGAGTAAGTGATGCAGTGATGGGGGAGGTGGGAGAGCGTGTTATGTATTGGGTAGGAGGGAAGTGGTGGCAGAGGAGAAAGGAACTGTTGTATGGTGAGCTGGGGAATGATCTTTGGTCCCCTCCCGTCCCCCCCTCCTTGAGCAGCGGGACACTTGTAACTTAATATTGGGGATAATTTTATTAACTAAGTACTCTCTATTTTTTTATATAGATTGTTATTAGGTTAGTTACTAAATAGTCCCACATTGGGCTGTAATATATATGTGATGGCCTTAACAAGCTCAGCAATATCAAGATTAAATCATAAATGGCTGCATGTGCCATAAAAACTAGCAAGTGCAACTCTTCGTGTTTGAAAAGGTTGAAAGAGAAAAGGTTGAATTTTGCAAGCGAGTCTTGGAGTTCTGTGATAGATACACCTTGGAGTAAGAAGAGGAAAGCCACGGCTAGGGCTTTGAAAATGCTTGAGGCTTAAGAAGAAGATGAAAAGGATGCCTGGATATCGTTCTGGTGACGATGGTGTTGGCGGTGTCTCTGGAGCTTCTCCAACAGCTTCTTTGCCGCAGCAGGCCTTTCCTCCCAAGTCAGTCGAGCATGTATCTATTGTCCATGAGGAAGACGATCCTAGAGATGGAGGCAATGCCGTGGAGGAGGATGAAATGGCGAGGACACTCATAACCAGAGTGATGGAGAGTCAACTAGTAAGTTTTACTCTATCTAGTTATTTAGCTGCAACTAGGTAGTTAAGCATTCTAGCTGTAATACTAACTTTTTAATATCTAGGTTTCACTGAGGAGGATGTCCAGGAGTGTTTGGACGATTTTGTACAATGCCTTTAGATACCCGTAGAATGCTGTCAGTGGTGATTATGAAAAGCTTTCAAGTTCGTCAAAAGTATAATAAAATAAAATCTGCTACAGAAGCTGCCTCCATGCTAGGTTTTAGCAAAAAGACAGTTCGAAAGTATATGAATCAGAATAAAGGTGAACTACCTGAAAGCAAGCAGGGAAAATATGAAAGAATGACTGTTTATCATGATGAGAAGGTCAGTAACAATTTTGTTAATATGAAGTTCAATCTGTGGTTTTGTGTGTATGTCCATGTGTGGTGTGTGTACATCCATGTGTGGTTTGTGTGTACATCCCAGTCCCTGTGTGGTGTGTGCATGTGTTGTGTGTGTGTGTATGTCTGTGTGCATGTGTGGTGTGTGTGTATGTCCCTGTGTGGTGTGTGCATGCGTGGTGTGTCTGTATGCCCCTGTGTGGTGTGTGTGGTGTACGCATAATGTATGTCTTATTATAATAATAAGACATACATTACGTCCCCATACCCGCTCAATTGGGTTTAGTTCACAATGAAACTTGGGTGTGAAGTAACATTTCATCCTCCAATTAGCAACGGTATGGGGTTTTCATCCCTAAAATCTTGATGGTTTGATAGAATAGTTCGCAAATCATCTGTCAAAAAGTTTCCTGCATTGACTCCTCTCTCTCTCAAAATAGTTAGTAGTCCCTTTGCAGTTCCATCTGGGTACACCATCGATTGGAAATTCCCATTTCCCCACTCTGTGTCCCCTGACTCTTCGTGGTCTTCAAAATGTTTTTGGCAGAAAGAGCTAATGCAGCATATTTGGTATGACACTGCTTTGATCTAGGATAAAGACAACTCCGAGGGTATTTATAATCTGGAAATAATCTGGTACAGGCTATATATATCCATCTGCTTGTTAAACTTGTCTCCAGTCCAGTATCCCCATCGTGTTCAACCCCGTATTCAAACTGAACTCTTGCATGCTGAGATATTTCAGGATTTATTATTCCTGATGAAGACTAGAGCATCTAGTCGAAATGTCCAGTGAATAAAATTTGAAGTTGATTATATTGAGAAGGTGATTTTAATTTAATGTTTTAGACTGTCGGTATTGTTGATCAGTTAGCCATTATGCTCATCTACAAAGTCAGACACCATAACCCCACTACCTTTTGTCTTAGGTAAGAGGGCTGGATGTTCATCTTCTCCCCACATCCAAGTCTGACCTTCGTTCGTGTTGTATATTTATTCGTCATTGATATAGAAGGACGAGTTTCTTTTTTCCCTCATCTGCTTCATCATGAACTCAAGGTCGGTCATCTGAACATAGAGGGGTTGGCGGAAAATCTCTTTGCCATCTTGTCTTGCCGTACTAAGTGAAATACATCTTGGATATTGAGGAGAAAGGTGGCAGGATGGTAACAACTGGTCATTTGCCCCAAAACAGACCGTCATATTGGCTTCACCCTTCTTAAATGCATTTTCCCGAACCCATTCAGCTGCTTTGAGGTTGATCTAAATAATAAACATAGATACCCACACATAATATTTATTATCAGTGGCGTAGGAAGGGGGGGGCTCCAGGGGCTGGAGCCCCCCCATAATTTCTCATTAATGCAAAATGTGGTTAGCTATGCTTTCTGGTCAATTCAAGACACTTTGTCATTGTAGCTATAATTATAGTAGATTTTAGTTAGTCATTCAATCATAAAATATCAATAAAATCTTAATAGCTAGTGCTATCTACTATGACTCAGTCTCACTCTCATTAGAACTATTCTAGCAATCAACAAGGAATGATATCAGGAGAGTGCATGAAGTGAGTTCATATGAACCACAATCATTAATGAGATCAACCACTACCACAACCCATCTAGTGTACTACTGTACCCTATCAGGCATGCCATGTGCTCAATTTGGAACCCATCTTGAAAGCTATGACCCAAGCTAAGATTTCAACTTTCTTTGCTTCAAAAAGCAAGGATCATTGCTCTGGCTCTACTGGTGGTAAGTAGTCTACCTAGTAGTTAACTAGCTAACCACAGAATACTCTCGAATATAGATCCTTCTGATCCTCACCAATCTCCGTCATCAAGCACAAGAAGTTCCCAGAATGACAGTGATCAAGAATGTGCTCACTCATCTGTGTTAGATACATGCTCTCAGTGTGAGTGTCCTTGCTGTACAGGGAAAGGCCCACCCAGTCAACCAGTTGATGCTGAGGAATCCTCTAGGCATGTTTATTCGCATCACAGCCAGCAGTTGAACAAGAAGAAAACCTATAGTCGATCGGGGGGGGGGGGGGGGGGGGGAACAGCACATTCAAAGTGGGGGGGGGGGGGGGGCTGAAAAAAAGTTTCATATATCAATCACGTCCTGTTCTTTCCAGGGTAGTCTGAAGGTAACCCCCAACCCCCAAGAATTTTTTCGACATGAAATAACAGTGTGAGAGGAAAATTAGAGTATTACTTATATACATTGAATACTAAAAGTGCCCCAGAAACTTCATTCGTTCATCATTGTTGACAAATTGTTTTGCCACCATACATAAGTCCAGAGAATCTGTTAGTTCCTTGTGGATGTGAAGAAGTAGGCAGTTATTAAGCCTTACTTCTGTCATAGTTGAACGGACACGCACTTTAGAATTGAGAATGTCCTTTCAGAAGTTGCAGACGTGACCGGAATTGTTAGATACAGACGTAGAAGTTGGTGCACTGTTGGAAACATTTGTTTAACGATCTCTCTCTTATTCATTAGATCACATATTGTGAGTATGGAAGTGACTTCTTTCACCTCTGGGGACTACCCTGTTTGACTATATCCTGTAACAGACTAGCTAATGCAGGCATGTCAACATCATCTTTATATATAGCAGGACTCCTTCAGATCCTTCAAGGTGTCTTCATAATCTTGACCATTAGCTGCACTTATGAGGGGTTTTTTCAATTGCAATGACAGCTTGTCACTCTCGAGCTCACCACAAAGTAGGTCACAAGCTTCAAAATACATTTGACGAAAGTAGGCCTTTGCAGATGTAAATAAATTTGGAGCACTTCCGATCTCAAACCTTGAAGGACATCTTCTGTAGCGAGGCAACTCTGGCTTACCGATGTTGTGTTCCTGGGCAGTGGAGACTATCATGTCGTAAAACCTTTCAACATTTTCAGTAGACCTTCTTCTCTTGAAAAACTCCTTGGCTGCATCAACAGCAGAGAGAGGATCATTCAAGGCTATATCTTTCCTTTGTAGTGTGAATGAAACTTGCTCTGCTGCACTGAACAAGAGATGGCTGAGTCGAAATCCAAATAATGTGCTAAATTTTTCCAATGAATGCAACAATCCACTTGCCTTTAGACCATACTCATCATGTGTAGTTGAGTGCATTTCATCCAAAGTTTCCAACAGCAAGGTATAGTCAGTGAGAATAACTTCTATGGCAGTAGTTCTTGCTATTCATTGGGTTGGACATAATGGCTTCAAAGTAACGCAATCTTCAGCTGATTCCTGCATCTTTGATGAAAAGAGATGTGATCGTTTTGGAGAATATCGAATTAGTTTGCTTATTTCTTTTTACTGTTTCTAAAGCATCCCGAATACACGGCAGCTTCCTTCCAATGTCTTGTAGACGAAGGTTCAACGAATGTGCACAACAATGTACAGCAATTGCAGCTGGATTTTCATTTTTAAATCTTGTTGCAACACCTGATCTTCTTCCCTGCATCTTGGAAGCCTCATCGTATGCCTGTTCACTGCACAATGATATTGGGAGGTTCACCTGATCAAAGCCTTTAATACACTGAACAGGGTCTCAGCTTTAGTGTCTGGAACTCGAAACAAGCCAATGGGATCTTCTTGTACAGTGTAATCAGCATTAACCCAATGAATAGATAAGTTCAGCTGTTCACTATTGGTCACATCTGTTGCTTCATCGGCAATAATTGAAAACTATGAAGGTTTTGTGGCTTTAATTTTCTTTAAAAAGTTACGCAGTACCATCTGCCCAAGAATAGTAATTTGCTCATTTACTGCTTGATGCGAGGTGAACCGATTTTCTTTGATCCAGTTCTTGATACATTCATTGTCCTCGCTCCATGTTAACAGAAGCTGTTGTAAATTACCTTCTTCTTCATGATTACCTCGTATTGCTATCCCTTGACAAGTAAGGTATTTTAAACCTTTCAGCTGCATTTCAAGGCCTTCCCTTTGGATTTTTTAAACTCGTTCAGTTTGGAAATTCAGCTGGCTTGCAATTGTCGGCATCCCTCGAGCCATCTTGGCTTCTTTACGAGTACGTGAAGTTTCATGGACAGTAAACTTTTCTAGGGCCTTTTTCCAGTTAATTTAGTAAACACACTTTGCTAAACTGCGATTGCTACCGTAACGGCAGTAAAGACAAAATATGTAACACAAACACTCAGCCATGGATATTATTTATACCATTTGGAATGAAAATTTCTCTGTCTGAACGATAGTACTGTACTGATAATGTTGCTTTATCCACTGGTTGAAAAGCTTCTTCATCAGTACTACAACATTGAGTATACAAGGCTCACTTGAATGCTCTGGACATGGTAAAACAAGAGGATTTACAGTTTCATCCATGATATCATATGCTTGATTACTGCCAGCATAATCTTGAATACTGGTATCATCACTTAGTGTGTCTTCTAATTGAGAAGGGACTACTCCACTATTACACTCAGGCAATCTCTCATTTGAAATCCTTGCTTGGCTAGCTTGAGAACAAAGTAACTTGTCTTTTGGACATGATGAAGAATATTACTAACATTCAAAGCTGCTGTCATGTCCTAGTAAGGCTGTCACATAGATATAATTATAGCCGAGACAAGAAGCTGTAAATCTAGCGTCTATTAGTAATTAGTTATGGTAATTGGTTATGCTAGTTAGCTGCGTAATTATGCATGTCAAATTTTGGTATATAAATGTACTATAGTGCAACATGGCATTAGCTTCCATAATGTAATTTTATTGGGAATAAATCAGAATGTTTGTAGATAAATTCTTAAACTTTGAGGAAGTGATCTATATATATATTGGGCCCCATTAACCAATCGTTGCCATGGTAACCATGAGGTCATACCAAAATGTCTGCCGAAATGTTATTACAATAAAATCAATGAATAAAGAAAGTATAGACAAGATTACTCTGATTCTTTAGATGTTGCTTTATATATTTTTTTATTGATAAATATACCCTATGCTATGACATTACAGAGAGTTTTAGTAAGTAAGTCATTTCAGTGACTTTTTAGTAATATGTGACAGGCTCTGGGAAAAGGGCCCACTTCGCGCAGATATTGAAATTGAGATACAACTTAAAACAATGCCTAGGCCAAAATTTTATAAAATCCATTTTATTAGCTTATAAGTATCTATTATCTTTTAGCTAACTTTCTGTGAAGTTTGATGACCTAAAAGCGTCTGCTTCTTGCCGAGCGTAGCCTTAGACTCGGACTCAATTCTTCTCTACGCGTAACCGAATTAATTATTGTTCTTACTTACTTACTTAAAAGGACGTTGTACTCTATACTGCATTGTATTGTCTGCATGTTTTATTTTAATTCAGATTGAAGTTTAACTGCCGGCGGAAGAATACTACGTACACAGGGAAGTATGGGAGTTACCCGCGCGCCTTTATAACTCGTTACCACAGTAACAACAGCTGCAGAATGACTTTTCAAACTAGTACTAGAGAAGCTGCTAGAGCTGTGAATGGTTTGCTTCACTTTTGTGAGAAAGACCAACAACCCTTGCTGGATATCTTACAAGACTACTTCAACACTCCTTTTGAAGGAGAAATGGACAGTGATGATGTGACTGGAGCAGCAAATCATGGTAAGTTTAGTGAAGACCATAGCCAAAAAAAAAATATCATCTACTGAATAGCTGAATAGCAAAATATACACTGTATTGACAAAAATTTGTATTTAGGAGTAATGTGGAGTAATGTGTTGGAATTATAGTACATCTGTGTGCATACTATTTACAGAGACAGAACTTTTGTGCAATAGCAGAGTGGTAGAGGTTGGCCAGATGGGTGTGGAGGAGGAGATCAGTGAGGATGAAGAAATTAAGAAATTGAGGAGGAAGATTTGGACCGAGATGAGCAAGTGAGTGAAGCCCTGGAGAATCTTCACATGATTGATGGCATCGAACCAACTCTTTCCGACATCGAGGAAAATAAGCAAGTTGGAGATTTCTTGGATGCTGGATGTGGTTGTCGTCTTCGTGATGGGGGAAGTTTCTCTCTCCCATTTTCCTTGACAGCATGTCTTTGATTTCGCTCACACTGCAATTCCCAGACACACAATGAGTTGGACATCTTGCTTGGGCAGCTCATGGCTACCTCAAATTCGATGGAGATGGTTCGGCATTCACTGTTGAGTCGACAGAAAAAGTACACAAAAGATTACCATCAGGGGCAACCAGTGTGTCCTTCCATGTTTCGTTACCTTCACACTGTTGGCGAGAAACGAATGAAGAACTTGGTGACACACTTCAAGGACAATGGGCTTGCACCACGTGTCCATGGAAACACCAGGCGTCTTCCTCACAATGCCCTTGCATTTGCTTAGGTAGAGTTTATTGTCAGATTCTTACTAAACTCTGCTGATCAGAATGGCCTGCTCCTTCCTGGTCGCATACCAGGTTATAGCAGATCTGACATCAAGCTGCTACCTTCTAGCGTGTCCAAGAGAGGGATCCGGAGGGTGTATTGTGAAGCTGCTAACTCCACACCCTGTGCATGTCCTGCTGCATACTCCACCTTCAATAAGCTCTGGCAGTCACTGCTTCCATCCATTATTATTATGAAACCTATGTCTGACTTGTGCTGGCAATGCCAACAGAACAGTACAGCTATCCTCCGAGCTGCTAACTGTCCTGATGTGGAGAAATGTGCTACTATAAAAGCAGCAGAAGAGCACCTTCAAATTGTGCAGCTGGAAAGGTCGTTCTACAAAACCACCTGTGACGAGTGCTGGCGAGAAGTCCGGGAGTACTTCACCTGAAGATGAGAAGGATAGTACCTGTCCTTTGCCAGCTGTCCCCAAGCCTTCCAGCACTCCCTCCTCACCAACTGGTAATCAGAATAAAGAGGATTATCTTCCCTCTGCCAAGAAACGCACTTGTATGATCTGCAGAAAGGAGGGACATAACAGTAGATCAGCAACAATAAGTCTTTAACCAATGTTGTTGTAACACTGTATAATAATTATTATTCTTGTCCTACTTTTTATCTAATAATAGTTTGTTCTAACAACAACAAAAGAGAGAAAACTGGGTTAGGACAAGTAGCCGGCTTACTGCTGACCTGAAACTAAGTTTAATAAACACTAACTGTAGGCTAGAAACAAGTTAACTATGGGCTAGAAACTAAACACTAACTATGGGCTAAATAAATAAAGGTTAACTGTGGGCTAGAAAACAAGTTAAACAAAGGCTACCTGTGAACAAAGGCTAACTGTGGGCTAGAAAACAAGTTAAATAAAGGCTAACTGTGGGCTAGAAAACAAGTTAAATAAAGGCTAACTGTGGGCTAGAAAACAAGTTAAATAAAGGCTAACTGTGGGCTAGAAAACAAGTTAAATAAAGGCTAACTGTGGGCTAGAAAACAAGTTAAACAAAGGCTAACTGTGGGTTAGAAAAGAAGTTCAATAAAGGCTAACTGTGGGCTAGAAAACAAGTTAAATAAAGGCTAACTGTGGGCTAGAAAACAAGTTAAATAAAGGCTAACTATGGGCTAGAAAACAGGTTAAATAAAGGCTAACTGTGGGCTAGAAAACGAGTTAAACAAATGCTACCTGTGAACAAAGGCTAACTGTAGGATAGAAAGCAAGTTAAACAAAGGCTAACTGTGGGCTTCTTAGAAAACAAGTTAAACAAAGGCCAACTGTGAGCTAGAGAACAAGTTAAACAAAAAAGTTACAGTTGGTGGGCTAGTACTATCTCTCACCTGCTTTTCCTCCCAAGAATAGCTGCTTGATTCGTGGAGGCACGAAGTTTTGGGGGGTCTAGTGGTGTTCTAAGTCCTTGGCTGCGCCGTGGAAGCGAAGAAAAGCTCCTCCAAGAAGTGTGTGACTTCTCCACGAACTATGAAGGGCGTATCTTGTAGAATCACGTGCTACCTCAAAACGCGTGACGCGGAAGATTACGGAAATAGAAAATTTCCCCGTAAGTAAACATTGAAAGACCGTTTTCATGGAATTATGGCCTTGTACTTAGCTGTGTTAGATCGGTCGTAGCTCAGCAAACCAACTAGCTATGGTGACGCTTCTTAGACCATTTTGAAGGTAATAAGTTGTGCTATATCTTAGTGCCAATAACTAAAATTTTATATCTTGCGCGAAGTGGGCCCTTTTCGCAGAGCCTGTCACATATTTTGTTTATTAAAAAATAAAAGTATATGTCACAAAATAATATTTACTAAAATTTATATAGAAGGTAAACATCAAGTGTAATAACATTACATTAAAAAATTGTAAAATAAGACAATTTGTGCACTGAGGAATCACTATAATATGTGTACAAGCTATTCATGTACACCCACTCGTCGATGGGATTTATATTGTTTCTTGTTTAATTTAACCTTATTCTCTAGTTCTTGGCCTGCATTATGACCCTCTAGGTATCCAAATATATATTGACGTGCCTTGCGGAAAAAATTCTTAATATTTTCGACTGACACAAAGTCTAAGCCTTCAGGTATATTGGTATTGTGTAGAGCTACTAGTACACACCTAGTGTATGTGAGCTACTAGTAGTTAGCGTACGCCCTTGTGTATCTTTTGGCCTGCCCCCAGCACCTTTCTATGGGGTTTAATTCACAATGGAATTTTGGGAGCATGATGCAAGCATGTCCGTGATCATTCAAAAAATGTTCCAACTTCGTTCTTTCGTTTTCAAAGTCAGGATGACTGGCAATCTCCTTCCTCATGTCCTCTAATCTCATTGACCTGTAATACTTACGTCTCTCAGTCAGTACTTGAATTAGGCCCTTCGGTACACCGATATTGAATATCAAATGTTGAACTTTTCCCTGCCACATTGTGTCATGCATCCGTGGTTGTTTTCCACCTGGCTTGGCATTCATACGAGAAGCATTAAGGGCATCCTCTGCATAAGCATTGTGACAACTGCTGTTGTCAAATACCCATGTCACATGTCACACGATAGCCATCTGCGCGAGGATACTTTACATCAGCAATTTTTACAGCATCAACCATTTGAGAAATAAACTTTTCTGACGTAAAATATCCATCCTTGTTCTCACCATATTCAAGAAACAAACGAGCCTGAGTTTTTGTATTGGATCCATACTTTGCTTGAGCAATAATAAGTTCACCATCAGTCAGGCATAGTATCCATTAACTTCATCCACAAAGTCTGAAACCATGATACCAGTGCCCTTGCTTTTTGGCCTGATAACATTCACCTTACTGCCCCACTGACGTCTTTGATCTTCATTTGCAGAAAAAATGGATTCATCATGAAAAATGACAATTGATTTCTCCAACTTTTCACCCGACAACCCAAGATCTTCTGGAAGGGTCTGAGCAGCCTCAAGAGTAGGTGCATTTTCTTTATTTAAAAATCCAACACCAACCATCTTACGAAGGAACTTTTTCCTGTACTCGACGACATCTTTACGTTCATGACCATCTATGTAGACACCCTTTTTATGATCAAGAATATGAAACTCAAGATGGTGCAGCCACTTGCGAGCCAGCTCAATACTAATCCTGCGAGGATATCCAGGATCTAGTGCCTCATTGGGGAGGAGATCATCATTCACCCAGTGACAAAAAGAATGGGCAGTCATATTGGGTCTACCCTTTACAAACGCATTCTCCCGAACATATTTGCGTGCACATCGATTTAGCTCCTCATTGTGCCACAGGACACCTTGTCGCTGATACTTTCCCTGCAAAGAGTCTGGAAAGCTATTACCATTAGTTAGAAATGTACCTCTCCATTCACGAATTGTGCGGTCAGACCTCCCAACAATTTCACCAATGAGTTTAGCTGCATTGGTTGACAATATATTCATACGATGAACCAAAAGATGATGAAGAAGTGACAGTGACATTATGTCATCACGGTGCAGAGATTCAACCCATTCACATGAATGCTGATGAATAGCTGCCTCTTCATCCAAATCTTCTGTGGATGGATTGTAAGTAGAATCTTCATCAGACTCGTATTCACTGAAAGTGGGGATATCATTTTCCTTACCTAGTACCGCTGCAGATACAGGTCTTGCACTCTCATTCTCCAAGAATTTTTGCTGTTTTAGAGACCTAGCACATGCCAATTGAGACTTTCTCTTCTTGGGTGGCATGGTAAAAGTAACTAAATCTCTAACAAATGAACTCTCAAAATCAATGGAAACAGGAGAACATACTTTTTTGGTGTGCGTTAATTAGAGAAAAACGCAATTAAATGAGTGGGTGCTATGCAGGAATCCCTTTCCTGATTGGTCAGTCCATAGCAACCAAAAAATAATGTAGAATCAGCATGATTTTTTTTTACGGATAGGGAATTGAAAAAGAGAAATGAAGTAATATTGGTTGCCATGTGCTAAAGTTCATTAATCTTTTGTTATTATTATGGTAATTTTTGGAAGTTAATGCCATGGTGCACTATATATAAGCTAGTGACTTTAAAATTAGGGGAGCAACCGCTAACTCCCTCCAAGTGTAACCTACACCAAGAACCACCATAGTCGCGCTAACTTCAAGATGAATTTCAGTCCCGATTTTTGTAAGGCATTGAAGTCTGTCAACATTCAGACTGTGATCTCTAGCAAGCACCGAACTGCTGCAAGTGCCAAGATTGGAGAGAACCATACACGTTTTGTATAACGGTCAGATCCTAAAAATGCCCGACATGTAGACCTATATGGAAAGTTTTTGGCATCTGGAAGCAACTACTTCCACTGCCTCGAAGCCAAAATAAATGTACCCCTCCCCAGATCCCTGGAAGGCGCGCGAGCGTCCACGCTCCCGAATTTCCGTGGGGAAAAAATAATAAATAAATAAATAAAATAAATAAATAAAAATAAAAATCCGCTATCAAACTTACCACAAAATTAATTTGTACTTTCTATGCATATTCAGCCAGGTTTTTTGGGGGGGGGGGGGTTTAAACCCCCTCCTTCAGTCTATAAATGTATAAAATTAATTATGTTCTTGAATGAAGAAAGAGCTGTCACAACATAACCACAATTTTTATTTTCTTTCTATTTTGTAATTTTATTTATTTATTTATTTATTTATTTATTTATTTTATTTTTTTTACTTCAGAACAATCATTTATCAAATTTATCAAACCCATCTACTGTCCCCATTGTCCCCAAAACAGAACTTGCATTTCCCCTCTGAATTGCGACTGAGATCCTCTGTAGCAGGTACTGATCTATCTTCAGTAGCTGTCTTGAGGCGACGTCCAAGTTCTCGTATAAAGACCTTTGTTTTGGGGCCAAAAAGACCACAGGTCTCCACTGCCACTGGCATGAACAGGTAGGATGAGTCTAGGTTGCAGCACTTTGACATCTTCATATCCTCTGCTTTTGCTGCTACTGCACCGAGTTTGTTTACCGCCAGCCTGATATTTGAAGCCGCAAAAGTATCTGCACATGTAGCATCCCAGACCAGGAGCTTCCTTCTTGACCATGGAACAATGGACATGCCATCAGGTCTCTTCCCGTTCTGATCTCATTAGGCCCAAGGATTCAAGGTGGGAAGGGATCTTAGCAGACACCAGTGATCGATGTAGTACATCATTGATGGCAGCATGTCGAGAGTGCCTGCCCTGACTCATTTTGCAACTAAGCCCATGGGTAGCCAGATGGTCCACGGCATCTCCACAATGTTCACATTGATGGGGTTGACATAAGGCTCCAAGTCTGAGGCCTATGACAATGCGGATGGAGTTCTTTAATGAACACATTACATGGCTTAAATACTTTCTTGGTCTATTTAGTGTAGTGGCAAAACATTTTTGCATGTAGACTAGCAAATCTGTATAAGGTAAAGTGCACTGTGGTTAGTGGTCTTATGCTAGCAACCACATGATGAATGTGCTGTGGCAATTGGCAACCACATGGTTTAATATGTTCAGATCAGAACTCAGAGAAGAGACTACGTCAGTGTTCCTTGTCATCCTTTGGAGTTACTTCTGGCTCTGAACATGACCATTCCATAATAGTGCTGCAGCAAGGGCCAAAAAAGAGCCTTATTTTTCGAGATACCCAAACCAGCAGTACCACGTTTTCTAATGTGGCTAATTTTGATCCCTGTCTATGAAAACCAATGATGACAATGCAGGAAATGGTGGCATTCTGAGAAAAATGCGATAATTAACCCTGTCCCACTTTACATCAGATTGTCGCTTTGTTTTTAAATCATGTATATTTGTACCATGCATGCCATTTAGTATCACAAATTTAGTTTTCCATAATCAGGTGAATATTTCTAACTGTCAATGAATGTATTATGCATTCACATGGATATTTATTTTGGGAAAATTCCAAAATGTTGTTTTTAATTACGTTATTTCAATTTATTTGGTGTATGTCAATGATTCTAAAAATTGACATACACTGTCTACAAGAACATACACTGTCTATATACAAGATATGTAAAAGATCTTATTTTCCCCAATCTAGTTTAGATAGTCTAGCTACCTGCTTATTCTTGATGCTTAGTAGCATCATTTCCCCCAAAAACTATGCTTAGCATAATCTACCATGGCCTAATCATTTGGCAAATTGATGGTGATCAACATTATTTGTACTTGCAGGAAGATCTACCTGTAGTCTAGACAAGTCCACCAGCACTGAATAGACAAGATGGATGTAGAATTCGACACAGCTTCTGTTGCCAAGAAAGCTAGGGAGGATCCCATTAACCCTAATAACTGTGTATTTTGCGCAAAACCGTTTTCAGCAAAGAACAGAGCAGTCACTCCAGTTCGGACCAAGCTACAGTCTTTATTCTCAGCATGCAGAAAAAGGAATAACTCGGTTGGTCTGAAACTTTTGGCCCAAGAATCTGATATAATTTCTGGAAAAATAGCATTCAGATATCATAGAGATTGCAGATCAATATATGTAAGCCAAGTGTACACATCAGAAGAGCTATAGAAGCAGTTGTTATCCCTGATTTGGTTATGGTTGATGGTGGCAGTGGTAGTAAAGAGACCAGAACCCAAATTTGAACCTCCAGTGTCCTCTGAGGACATTAAACTGCAGAATAATTCACCTGGTATTGCAAAAGCAAAGGCAGTTGAACTAGCCTATGTCCTTGCAAGGAGTGGCCTCTTCCACCACAAATGCTTATGACCATGAATGTCCTCCATTGGGCCCATTCCATGCAACTATGGAGTCAGAAATCTCGACTTCTCTCTCAACTGTGGCTTTCAATCCAATATTAATGGCCAAACCAACGGACCCAAGTACTGTACACAACCCTAAAGAGAGCGAAGGAAGCAGTTAATTCACTGGAGCAGCAGCACATCCCCATCTTCTTTGACATGGGATTATTGACCAAGGCCTATGAAATTGCATGGGCTCAGCCTGATGACTTGGATGGCATCATACCATGTGAAGGAGGAATGCACTTACTGATGTCAGTCTTCTCAGCTGTTGGGTGCATCTATGGAGATGCAGGCCTGAAGCAGCTACTTTCTGAATCTGGGGTGTATGCTCCTGGCAGCATACAGCAGATGTTGTCTGGGAAAGATTTCGACAGAGCACTACATGGTCTTCAACTGGTGGATGAGGCATTGAACAAACGATTTCTGCTTCAGTTCAAAAGTTGGCGTGAGGAAAAAAATCACCTGATCCCAGATGAAGTCAGTGAAGTGTTCTCAGACATTTCAGAAGACATCTCGATGTCAGAAGTTGTAACACAGCTCACAGAAGTCATCACAGGCAGGTTCAGCGAACTCATCAAGCTCTTTTGGGAGCATGGAAGATCTTCCTCCCCAACTTTCCAGTTTTGGGATGATTTTTTGGTGAAAGTGATGACCCCCCACTTAAGGTGTTCCTGAGTACAACCAGAAATGGGCTCTGGCATGAGAATCAAGCTGAGTTTCTACCTCTCTTGTTTGCAACTAATCGCACAAACTACTCTCGTTACCTCCCAGTCTCACTACTGATGATGAGCAGGCTACCAGCCGAGGCGGAGGCAGCATTTGAACAGGGAGAGTTTGTAGCCAAGCTATCCTAGGGTAAGTTCAATGCTGTCTGGATGGACTACACTCTGGAGGCAACTGAAAACAAAGCGCTGAAAGGGACTGGAGGAATCATTGGTCTGACATTGTGAGGTCCTGCTCTAGCAAGATGGTTTCTTTCTCGTCCCGTGACAGCACAGTACTCCACAAAGATCCTAGAAGGCATCTGCTTTGCAGGTCAGAAAAGCAAGAGCAAACAGCCTCACAAACACCGTTGCTGGAAATGCTGCCAGAAAAGGTGGAATGCAGATGTGGAGAAGATGGCATATATGTTTGATAGAGCTTATGTTGATCCATTCGAACTATCTGCAGACTCCTCAGCACACCTAGTCAACTTTGCCACTGGAGCAGTTGCACCACCACTGGTTCAGGAGAGCATGACTAGTGCCTTGTCCAAGGGAGCAACAATGGCAATTTTTTATTTATTGCCGAGCGCTTCTTCATAGTACCTGAAGGAGCAGATGTTCCCAAGAAGAGCCTGATGATGCCATCCCAAGATCAACAATCAAGACTATGACAGACATGCATAGGAAAGTAAAAGTGCAGCACAAGGATGTGACAATTAAGTGATGTATTTGAGGCTGCTTGCAGTCAATGTTAACAAGAAGGTGTCACTGAAACGAGTCTTGTCATTCGAGAACTCTCCAGTGCCCCTGAGCTTATTCACAGAGGATGAAAACATGATGACCTGTGCAAAATCAGAGTTCATGCACAAGCTTGAAGAGATGATACCTGGAGAGAAAAGGATGTCAATACAGAGACGCGATGTTGTTATCTTTGATGGACATGCATCCATCCAGATGCTTGGTGTTCTAAATACAGTGGAGAAGGCAACTTTCAAGATTATGACACAAAGGTTCCTTTCCCACATTCTTCAGAGCAGTAAGAACATTTCAGCCAGCAGTAGCCTCATTCAGCAAGTACACATTGTCTTTGACAAGTACTCCAAGGATAGCATCAAAGCTGAAACCCGTGCAAGGAGAGGTGAAGGACAAGGCTATGTCTACCATGTTAAAGGTGATGCACTCATTCCTCAGAACTGGAAACAGTTTTTGACCCATGGAGAGAATAAGGCAAACTTGGCACGGTATTACACAGAGTATATCACAGAAAATGCACCAGGGATGCTGAAGGAAGAACATACTGTTTTTGTCAGTGGTGGTCAAGAAGATCAAGCCTCTTCAATTACAAATGAAGAAGTGAAAGAAGTCAGTTCTTTGTGCTCCAACCAAGAGGAAGCAGACATAAGAATCATCCTCTATGCTGTAGCTGCAGCGGCAAATACTATTGTGGTGCGCAGCCCTGACACCGATGTTCTTGTCCTCTTAATACACCACAGACCAGCAATAATTTTTTTTTGACAGGCCGCATTGGCAAGCATACACAGCTAACTCGCTACATACCTGTGCACACCATCTCTGATGCACTCAGCACAGAGCACGATTCTGCTGTCAGTCTACTGCCTAACCGGGTGTGATACAGTGGGTGCTTTTTTCTGCCATTGAAAGTGCACTGCCTTTAGGATACTGATGTAAAGCTGACCAGTTCCAGCTTCTTGCTTTGCTAGGATCTGATGAGGAATGCATTTCAAAGGAGGTGGAAATGGCATTCACAAAGTTTGTTGGCAACATGTACAATGGCAAGACAAACTGCACATCACTGAATGCCCTGAGGTGTCAGAAGGCTGGAAAGGGAAATATCCAGGTAAGAAACTACCACCAACTGAAGACACTTTCAGTCTGCACCTCCTTCGCTCTGCTTATCAGCTGCTTATATGGAGACAAGCTGTTAACCATCTGCAATCCTTCCTGATGCATATGGCTTCGAACGCCATCCAGATTGCACAGGTCTCCAGCTTCAATTGATGAATCAGCAGCCAGCTGTTCCAGAGTTGCTGAACAAGCTTGTGTGTAACTGTCAGCCAGATGCTTGTGCAGATGAGTGTGTTCTTGCTTGGAGAATGGCCAACCATGCACAGCAGCATACATCTGCGAAGCCTCGGTGGATGGAGAGGGTGGACTGTGTGCTAATCCTCTTACTCTCTCTGTCTTTTACAATGATACTTCTGACTCTGATGTAGACTAGACAAAAAAAAGTCGCTAGCTAAGTTAGCTCATGGCATTCATAAAAATGATCTTTACAAAATGAAGAGGTTATACAAATAGAAATGGGTATACTTATGATCATTTAATTGGTCATTTAATTGAGGTAAATATTAAAATTTCGCATTTTTTTAACCTCAGAAAGGAGTAACTGGTTTATTTCATTTTCTCCAATAATTTTATCTCTAAACTAGTCCCAAAACCACCTGTATTTCAAGCCAAAATGGTCACCATCATCTTTGGATTATGCTAGGAGGTGGGAGAACAAAACATGGATTTTCTCCAAACGCCCCAACTTCCAGCAATGTCATCATGCATTTTCATAATCACCAATGATGGGTCTTTAAATCTGACCACAAGGAAAACGTGGTCTGCTGGTTTGGGTACCGCCCTCTTTTGGTGGCTCTACTATAAGTGATATCATAGTTTGTCAGACCCTGAGAGACTACATCAGTGCTCTTTCTCTTCTTCTGGAGATACTTCAGGACCACATCAAGAGGCAACAAAAAATAGCATTTCTGGCCCTGCTCATGCCAGTTCAGATGGATTTAGTGGGATGTGAGGTTATCATGAGACCTCAAGAAGGTGTTAAAGAAACTGACATTGTGTGCCAGTCCATTCCTTCAGATTCTAATGATGCTATATAGTTCTTTGCAAACAGCTTTCATGGAAACGGGAAGTAGAAGTACAGGTATCAATGATATTGGACTTGTTGCTTCTGGTAGGATACCAATCAGTTCCTGTCAGATATTGACAAACATGAATTTTTGAAGAGTGAAGGCAAACATTAACCTTTGAAGTGATAAAAAAGGGAAAGAAATTACCATTAACGTTTCAGAAGTCATGGCTAAAAGAGTTTGAATGGTTGTCATATTCACCCTCACATGAAGGAGTTTACTGTAAATATTGTGTATATACTGTTTGGACAAATTATGAAGGGTTATTTGGGAATTCTAGTGAAAAAAATGTCAGCAAAGCAAAGGGTAAAAATGATGGGTATTTAACTAATGGGGATTTTCAATATAACCAAGATGCTTTACATGCTGCAAAATTATTCCTGACGACATTAAAAAATCCAGAAACCAGAATAGATTGTCAAATCCAGCTAACACAACTTCCAACCAAAATAAACACATCCTCTCAGCTATTGTTGATGCTGTTAAATTTTGCAGCATGCAGGGGCTTCCTATGCAGGGCCATAAAGAGAGCATGACATCAAATTCTGGAAATAGAGGTAACTTTCTAGCTTTGCTCGAATATGTTGCCAAGTACGATCCAATAATACGGGATCATCTTGAACTAGGAGAGAAATACACATCTAAAGTAATACAAAATGAAATTATAAGTATTATGGCAGATTTATGTGTTTTTTTAAACAAACAACCAACAATATATATATATATATATATTTTTATTATTAAAATTACATATGACAGAGAACAACATGCCATACCTCAAGTTAAAAAGTTAAAAAGTTCATTTGGTAGCAGATTTATTGCGTGAAAAGCTTTTAAGTCCCTGCTGGTATTATTGTAAGCATGGTATTGAAGTTGACGATATGAGAGGACAGTCATAATTATGATGGAGCTTCAGCAATGGCTGGCACAAGAAGAGGGACTCAGGCTTTTATCAAGAAGAAGAATGACTTGCTTTGTACACTCATTGTTACCCACATGTTTTAAATTTGGTAGCAAAATCATGCTCTGTGCCTGATATTCGAAATACAATTGATGTCATAAATGATCTATTTTAATCCGTCTCCAAAGAGACAGCGATTTCTTGAGTTAATTTTGTACACTTTTGCTCCAGTGAAGGGTCTATGTAAAACTAGGTGGGCAGGAAGGCATGAATGTTTAGAACTATTTCTCTCTCAATATATAGTAACATGTATTGATGCCATGTTACATTTTGATGAGTCTTGCAAACTCATGGTTCAGAAAATTGGGACTGGGATGCAAATACATGGACTAAAGCTCAAGGATTTTTACACTCCTAACTTCTGGTAGAACTATAATTACTTTAGTTATTCTAAATCATGTTCTTGATTCAGTTAAAGGACTGAGTGCAAAGCTTCAAAAACATGATGCGGATGTGGTTATGACATATAAGTACATTGATCTGCTAGAAATGAGATTCATGATCTCAGAACTACCTTGACACAATTTGGAATGATTGGTACAGGGAAGCAGAAGTTATAGTTGGGAGTGAATTAAAAGTACAGAGTAACCATACACCAGCAGCACTGCCCACACCTTCTGAAAACACCAGTCAATACTTGTTTGTATCCCATTTATTGACAACTTTTCTCGGCAGTTGGATGAAAGATTTTCAACAGACAATCACACTATACAGTCACTTTTGTCTCTTGTTCCAAAAGTAGTGGTCAGTCTCAATGATGGTGGTATGGATCTGCTGGTGGAAAAGCTACTTTTCTGGGGAAAACACTTTTCTTCTTCAATTTCACTAAGGAATGAACTATATAGTTCGTTGGAAGAGATATTGGGAAGAGGAAGAGAACAGAGATAACTTACCTGACAATCTAATTAATGCACTGATGTATGCTGATCCCGATAAATTTGAGAGCTTGTTCTTGTTGGATGTACATCTCCAATCAGATCATGTGAGGCAGAGATCTTTCTCAGTAGTAAGACGCCTCAAGACACATTTACGTTCTACTACGAGTGAAGGCTTGCAAGCTTAGCACTGATGGCTATGCATTATGATACCTGTAAGCAATTAGAAACTGAAGCGTTTTATTCAGGCTCATCCACGAAGAATGTTCTGTAACTCAATATTATTTGACTAATTGTCACTTGTATTATTGTCTTATTGAATGTTTGTCACTGAAACTATGTCAGCTTTTTTTTGATCACAATATTCCACTTGTTTGACTTATAATTATACTAGTGTTACTTCTATAATATTGTCATTTACCACATGTATTATTATGAAAAACTTGTCACTGAAACTATACAAGTGATACTATTGCCATAAACATTGCATAAACATAAGAAGTCACGTGATAATCCAGATCGACTTTAAGATCCAAATTTGGTTGTGTTCATTGTTATGGTGTTTACAAGCAACTTTAATAACAGGCCTTGTATTTTTGTTGGAGCACCTGGTACAATGAAAATCTTGTTAGTAGCTTATTATCAGATGCCTATCATTTTAAAAATAACTTGATATTTGAAAAAATAGATCCCAGAAAAAGTATAAAAAATGTCTTGAAACACTAATTACAATGAAAATGTTATATATTATACAAAGAGAATGTCCAATAACCAAACATAGTTGATGCTTTTGATATTTAAAAATGCTATATATATAGCAATCACCTTAATCTACAAATGAGGTAAATGACAAATTTCACTAACGCTCCAAGAATAAACCCTCCCCTTACTGATACTCTAGATCTGCCCATGGTATATATGTATTCATGTAACTTTGTTTGGAATACCTTTACAGTTACCATTCCCTTCCCCACAGAACCTTCCCACCAATAATATCACATTTTTCCTGACCACACACTTAAAAAAACCCTCTCCCTATATGCTTTGAAGCTGTTCTCATCCCCACTCATCCAATGCACACACACACACACACACACACACACACACACACACACACACACACACACACACACACACACACACTAGTTCCACATAATTCAAGGGTAGTCATTATGACATAGACAATAAGGTTATACAATAAGGTTAACATAAAAAATTATTTTGTCTCGTCTACAACTTCTTTTTGATATGTTTCTTGTAATAAAATAAAACTAGTTGAATACCAAAAATAACACTAATAATGTAAAATGCCTGGCCACCTCCCTTTACCATGAGACCCAGCTTGGGGGACGTTTGACACACATAATGGAACACACTTCCCACACCGAGTCTAAGAAACAAAAATAGAAAAACAAAAACAGAATCTATAATCCTAGCCAGCCGTCCTCGGTAGAGACCAGTCTCCTTAAAAAACCACCGAAGCTGCAGCAAAGGGTTTGTTAATTCACTCGCACCCATGACTGCCGTTAATTCGCAGCCTGCCCTGCCAGTGTAGAGGCTGTGCACGAGTCCTAAGATGGACACGACATGGTGAGCAAGCATGACGTTGCTCTCAGTCCGCATGTACAAGCTCCACATGAAGTCAAACAAGAAGTAGCCCAGGCTGACCACCATTATCGTGGTGTGCAGTCCGGTATTGGGTTCACCGACATGACTGAATGGCCAGGGCCCGACGATCACGGCCGATACGATGCAGAGAGTGGTGGAAATGACAGCGTGCGCAACTGCCACGAGTCTGCAGTTCCATTCGGCAGAGCGACTTCGGTTGAACATGTGGAGAATGAAGTACGAATCGGTCCAGGCTAAGAAGCTTCCGATTGCGGCAAAACTGAGTTCATGCTGGGAGGCTGTTCGTGACACCATGTCGCCAACTTGGAGAGCAGCTTGCACAATTCTGTGCTGTGAATCATACAGCTGCAAAGAGAGAACCAGAAAAATTGTTAATGACTGCACACCACCACCTAAAAAGCATGAATATTGTTGGGAAGAGTGGGCGAGTGTCACTCTAGTCGGCTAGTATAATGCACAGCTGGGGGACTTGTGTCACGCTAGTCGGCTATTAATCACAGCTGGGGGGCTTCTGTCATGCTAGTCGGCCAGTGATACACAGCTGGGGGGCTTGTGTCATGCTAGTCGGCTAGTAATGCACAGCTGGGGGGATTGTATCACGTTAGTCGGCCAGTGATACACAGTTGGGGGGCTTGTGTCACGCTAGTCATACACAGCTTGGGCTTATGTGACTCTAGTGGCTAGTAATGCACACCCCACACCACAAGGCTCTACTTGGAGGTCCTCAATATTGTAGCAATATGGAACAAACTGGTCTCCACTCGGGGACTTGATGCCATTACTGTGAACCACACACACACCTAACTATGATTTCATCATTTTGTAGTTCATTAACTTCACGCATGCTTTATGTGACAATTCATTGTACGTAGTAACTTCGCATATGCTTAGTCTGTTCGTAGCTTAGTGTTGTGGGCTGCAGTTGTTGCTTGCCTTTAAGGGTGTCAGCTTTTGTTGAAGAATAAACCACACTTGTGAAACTGTCAAACCTCTCCAGTTCACAGTGAATTCAATCATAGCTACATGCTAAGCATCATTTAATTGCCAGCCAGGTTTGTTGCTTTAAATGCTCCAAATCTCAATGTGAAATGCTGGTTAACGAGTCTGCGCTGGGCATTATTTAGAGTAGTGGTTGTTGGGTTTGGTTGATTTAATTAGATCACAAGCACTAATACACAGACCAGGAAGTGACACGGCACACAGATGTGTGTAAGCGGCTGGCCAAACCCTTACTCTTTTTCAAGGGGAAAGGTGTTCTGACTAATAGACTGCCACAAGCGATTAAAGCTGACACCATTCACCAAAAATTGTAAAAAAAAAAAAAGAATTTATTATTATTTTTTTAAACTGTGAATGTCACAAGTAGACGGCTGCATTGTTATAAAATAATTACTTCCGATTTGATGGGGTGAGCATAAATTAATTTAATGGTTAACAAATGCAACTGCCACCATAAACAGTCTCTTCCATTCCTTTACTGCTGTTTCCGGAAGCCCTGGAGAAAAGCTGCACAGGTACTGTTGCTTACTTAAAATAGTTCCGAATTCCTTTGCTCGTGAGAAGTGAGGCGCTTCTGGATAGATTTCCTTGGTGAAATTTGCTGTCGATGTATGTGCTTTTGTTGGTTTACCTCAATGGAGCTTATTCTTATAGCAAAGCAAACTGCAACTTTTGTATTTTCATTCTAATAATTTGACATGATAAAGTTGACCTTGAAAACAAAGTCAAAGCTATAAATGTCAAGGTAGCAGAAAACAACAGATAAAGTCGGCGGCCAGTCAGAGACTCCGCCTTGTTATGATGTTGTTATGATGAGTGTAAAGAGCGTAGAGCCTGAAACCTCACCAGAGAATTAAATTTGGCGCATTTGACATTTGATGGTCAAAGACCATAACCTTCATATACAATAAAAGTAGTATTCCTCTACTATCCCATAACAATTCGTGTTTCTTTCTGTTTGTTTGCTCAAGTATAAAGTAGAGGTCAGCTCTGATGGTTCTAGGATGGTCTAATATATGGTGGCCTCTCGCACAACCAGTATGGTCTATATGGAGGCCTCTCACACAACTAGTAGTTCCGATGTCCTTGTGTTCTCGCATACACCAACTACGTAGATATTTTTCTGTCCATAGAGAGCAGCAATATGTGTGTGTTTTTACCTTGCCAAGGTTGACAATGGTTTCTGCATCGTCATGACAAAAATGGCTCATCCACATCCTTAGCTAGAGCATGCTGATAAATTGAGTAGTATGTCAGAACAAAGCTCAATCATCCTTACTTGTCAGCTATTAACCACGCAGGACATTCTCGATTTTTCTTCTAGCTTCGAATCTGTGGCCATTTTCTCGATCTTTCTCCCCATATAACGATCATTTGTGGCTTACATAAGCCCGCTATATTTGAGCGGGTGACGAGTTTATATTTCTTTTATGGGAGAACATTCAGTGAATATATATATATATATAGAAAACATGCATAGCTATGCTATGTACAAGAAGGCCAAGTTTTCCATCCAACTCCCCACTGGGGGGCTAGCTTCACTTGCCAATAATACACTATGTACATAGATTAGTTTACAAAAACTGGCTAGGGAACTAGAGATGGCTAGAGAGGAAGGCCGAGAGTAATGGCTAGGGCTAGAGCTATGGCTAGGGTTAGGACTAGATTTATGGCCAGGGCTAGGGCTAGGGCTGAAAATAAAGGAATGATCAATCAAGAGCTAGGGCTAGAGCTTAAAACTATGGCTGGGCTAAGGTTAGGGCCAGGGCCAGGACTAGGGCTAGGTAGAGCTAGAACTAGGACTAGAGCTGGCTATAGCTATGGCTAGGGCCAGAGCTATGGCTGGGCTAGGACTAGGGCTTGGACAACAGGGCTTCCTTTAGAAACATCTCCAATGGGGATGGGGCACATGGTTCTTGGTAAAACGTAGTGAACCAAGGGAGTAGTCTCACCTGGCAGATTCTAACACATGAACACTGCTACAAGTCTCAAGACTAGATACTTTTTTAGCTTGTTATCTTAAGAACTCTAGTTTCGCAAAAATGTCCACACATGCTTTGACTCAAGTTTAAATATTTTGGCGCAAGTTTTTTTTGAATAATGAAATATAATTTGTGAAATTATTTTTGTAGAAAACGCTTTTAGAGGATGTGAAAATTGTTGTATTGCCGTGCATGGCTGCATCTTTGTTTGTTTCCATCTATAGGTGAACAAACTATTTCATAAATGTCACTTATATAGCTTATGTATATTATTATTTGCCATATTTGCCAGAATATAGGTTAAAAAATGCTATAATTGCCAGAGTGTAAGTCGCACACTAAATAGAGCTCCTGCATGTGCAGGAGCTCGAGTAACCTCTGACCTCAACTCAATGTGATCTGGCTGACCTTGGTAGCGTTGCCAACTCAATCTTTTCTCTCCAGTCTAGTACGAAGCTATTCGCTTCCTCTTCAGGACTTCTGTCCCAGAGTTCTCCGCAAATTCAACAACTTTTACAGGATAGCTCATACATTTAGTTCCACACACATACACACAAATCAATCTGCTAAGTGAAAGGTCACATACTCCCCTTGTGATCACACCCAGTGATTCACTGCGACTTATATCAAGTAAATGGGGTGGAGCCGCTAGTGCGCCCTACACTCCAGCGAATACAGCAGTCTCTGGTCTTGTAGCTCTGTACATTCATACAAAACAAGACTCTTGTCCCTACCCAGTCAGTACACTGATGCAGTTGCGCTCATGATCACACATGGACAATTTCACATTCTTCATTTACATGCTGAAATGCTACACTTGTACCCGTACACTTCCTCTGGGATCACGAAAACCTTGCAATGCTCACCTGATGTTGTATATCGTTCCCAGGAGTTTTCTAAAATGTCTGGCCTATTCTAACCGGACAACTGGTTCCTTAATTAGCAAGCCAATACAATGTCATCCACGCACAATCAGCTACAGTGGTTCTCCCAGGCAATAAGTTAAAGTGCAAGCATTCTACTGCATGTGAACCACTTAGAATGTGGTCACGTGCTTTGCATGCAGTGAACGTCTCCCAGAGACGAAACTTGAATGTGTTAGAGTTCTGAAGCTCAATGTCTTGAAGTCTTCGTAACTATAATTCAACTTCATTGCACCAGTAATGTCCAGGACTTGGGTATAAAATTTGTTTTATGCTAGGAAATTATACATGATAACTAGCTGGCCAGGTATGTCCTTCAAGTCTGGCACATCCCTGAGTGCTAACTGGTGTACATTGCCTTGAAGGTCGAGGTAGGTGGGACTGCTGGTGTAGCAGCACTGTGAGGTGGAGGATGACCGAGGAAAGGGAAAGGTAGTACACTTTCCGGCAAGTTGGGGTCCATGTTACGTACCGTGTTGGTCAGGTCATGTCCAGGTACCGGTCATGTCCAGGTACCGTGTTGGTCAGGTCATGTCCAGGTACCGTGTTGGTCAGGTCATGTCCAGGTACCGTGTTGGTCAGGTCATGTCCAGGTACCGTGTTGGTCAGGTCATGTCCAGGTACCGTGTTGGTCAGGTCATGTCCAGGTACCGTGTTGGTCAGGTCATGTCCAGGTACCGTGTTGGTCAGGTCATGTCCAGGTACCGTGTTGGTCAGGTCATGTCCAGGTACCGTGTTGGTCAGGTCATGTCCAGGTACCGTGTTGGTCAGGTCATGTCCAAGTACCGTGTTGGTCAGGTCATGTCCAGGCTTTGTAGATGTATCTTGCTCGGTAGGTTGTCTGGATAATTGCAGTGCAGATCAATTAACTCATCACCTAGCAATCATCATCATCTCATCACCATTATATTCATTTATCATTTTATCCACCATAACTTCGACCAGTCCATCTTTGTCAAAGTTATTTTCTATGTCCACCACATGCCCACAAAACTTCCTCCACACGTGTCAGATATTGAATGTTGGAAACCTTCTGGAGATATCTCCACAGTTATGTTGAGCTACGTAGCCCTAGACCTGATGCCCATGCTAGCTGAAGTGGACCAGTGGGTTGGTGCACAATAGCCGCCAATACCTCAGACCACAAATATTCACTTTGTAGAGGCTTCTGGCCACCACGTGTTGCACATCCTATTTCCATCGGCAAAGTAAACATGAATAGACTATAGGTCCCCCAACCTCAAAATCACCTAGCAACATATGGAACATAAAATATATCAGAGCCTCCAGCAGCAGTTGTTAGTTCAGCTGATTCACTAACCACTAACTAGAGTGCATTCATAGAACAGGATAGCCTGGCTGCACGAGAACTACTTTCTTCCATCTGGTTGCCTGTGACTCCTCATCCACCACATGCCCACAAAACTTCCTCCACACGTGTCAGATATTGAATGTTGGAAACCTTCTGGAGATATCTCCACAGTTATGTTGAGCTACGTAGCCCTAGACCTGATGCCCATGCTAGCTGAAGTGGACCAGTGGGTTGGTGCACAATAGCCGCCAATACCTCAGACCACAAATATTCACTTTGTAGAGGCTTCTGGCCACCACGTGTTGCACATCCTATTTCCATCGGCAAAGTAAACATGAATAGACTATAGGTCCCCCAACCTCAAAATCACCTAGCAACATATGGAACATAAAATATATCAGAGCCTCCAGCAGCAGTTGTTAGTTCAGCTGATTCACTAACCACTAACTAGAGTGCATTCATAGAACAGGATGGCCTGGCTGCACGAGAACTACTTTCTTCCATCTGGTTGCCTGTGACTCCTCATTAAGACCACTACCTCCTTGACAAAGAACCGATAATAGCCATTTTTTTGGTGCATGCTTAGAAGCAGAGATACCTTACATGACCTGGCTACATAGCTATACCTGGGGTGGACTCGATGGACATTCTCCATATGTAAAAAATGTATGCATCTCTTTTCATAACCTGGTTCTCTTTGCAAAGCGATGGGAACTATTATCTAATCTGTCTATCTTTGATGTGGAATCCACATGTGCAGGCTTCCTTTTTGATAGCTACAGCTATAGCAAGTAATGCATAAATTGGGTGGATGAAGCGTGAAAAGAGTATGAATGGCCTGTGGATAGACTGTATTGTCTTGCTTGGGATTCACAGGAAATGCTGTGGTCAAGTCCTGGCCAATCCCTGTGCTTAGCCTTCACAAGGCCCCATAACAACATAACTAAACTAAGCTGTGATAATTGCTAGGTTGGTGGTGAGAATGGAAGAGCTCCACCCAGAGTTATCTAGTCACCGCTTTCCTAGGACTAGTTCTGAAAGCTTGGAAGCTTATGTACTACAAGCTTCCTATTACATCTATTTATAGGCATAAAGGTATCTAGTGGACAGCTGCGCTACCAAAACTACATGGCTACCCCTGACTGGCAAGGTAGATGAGGTTAATTAACCACAAAAAAGACAAGCTGCATTAAGTAGCTAATTGATTTTACATGCTTTGAACTCCACTCAACTGCTCTTTAATTTCAAAGGCAATCTTCCATATCTGGAAGCAACTTAGTTTGTGCACATTGTAGAAAGGCAATACTGTCTACTATGAATAACTGCAATATAGAGGTAGAATAAGATCAGCATCATTGGGTGGGGAGGGGGGTAGAGAGATTACAATCAACCAAGAAATAATGTTGTCCTTGCTCATATTTTCGTGCTTCGCAACTGGTAAGTATATATTATGAGGCAGGATGGGGAGAAATTTAATTAAGGGAATAATAATAATAGAAACTGAATTTGAAGAACATACAACCACCAGACCAAACTAGGACCCAATCTCATAGCAATGAATTTGATAAAGGTTTGAAGGTACCTTTAAACCTGATTCTAGGTGTGTCCCACTCAATTCTACACGCCACCAAGTAGCTAGCAAGCTGAACTTACCAAAGAATATTCCATGACACTCCAAGTTCTCACCACGTAGTTCCTCAAACAGCGCAGAGCTGCTGCAAGTTCCGCGCCTCCACCGACTCTCGCTAAGCTATAAGCTGTTAGGGACGGGTTATACCACCATGAAAAAATAAGGGTCCTGGTCACAAGCGCGTGCGCGAGGGTAACCAACCTGATAATAAACTTCTACCGACCACAGCTTTTAAGTTCGCGCGGGACGTCGCCCCAATGGAAAGGGTCGACTGCTCTGGAGATGGCATTCAGGTGCGTATTGAATCTCGTCCTAATGATCGGTCTTGGTAATGGCGTTAGTAGTACAAATATATCATGGGGAAATGTTGCTAGTTATTTCATGAGATGTTGTGAAGCAATCTTCAGTACCAGACAACTCTACCCCATAGACCTTGAGAGGCAACTCTACAAGCACGTGCTGTGAATTTACCTTTTTCTCCCCCTGAAATGCTTTGTTCTTTGCGAAGGTTAACTCCACCCACAAGATCTACGTAGCCGTAGCCTACATTAGGAAAATGAAAGCTATAGCACACTCCGTAGCCAGCAGAGTTGGCTTATAGACTGTACACATGTTTCAAATCTCATTGTGAAAAATTGAATATTTGTTTTTCATATTATATACTCCCAAACAAGAATTTTAATTTCATGGGGAAGGGTTGTGTGATAGTGATTTTGATAAAGATGAGCAAAAGCATCCCAAGAGAACTGATTATTTATAGCTAGTAATAAAATGATGGACTTCAGCTAACTTATTTTGGCAGTTTTTGCTTTCAGCATCGGTTTTTAGCTTTTAAAAAAACACTTCCAGTTTGACAAACGAATGATTAAAACTTTGAAACATGTCTTGAAGGTCAAAATGGAAAAATTACACTGGTGTGTGCAAAATCAAAGCTGGTAGCTGTATGTTTTTGCTAAGAAATAAGCAAATAATTGTCAATTGCTTTCTTTGCAGGTGGGGGGGGGGGGGGGGGGGGAATATATTAGCAACCTGCTTTGAGTCATAATGTTGATGAGTTTGACAGACCTGCACTAAAGTCAGGTGATCTATTTGTGACATATATGTTCATTAACTATGTCTGTACTTTATTGTAAAGAATAGCATCTGTGATTTAGTTCTTGAAGGAGTCTGCTTGAGGGGAAAAGGGGAAAAAACAAAATATTTGGATTGACTTGTCAAAACAATAAAAGAAGCCAATGAACCAACTTTTTTGTGTTCTTGTTTGCCTCATATTTTAAGAATCAATACAGGTGAATTTATGGGCAATCAAATCCATAAGATGCAAGGACTATATATAATTAACTGTTTTATGGATTTCTTGGGTAGTTATAATTATTTGTATTTTGGTGTGTGTTTTGTTATGTAATCAATAAAACAACAAAATTGTTAAAACTTTGTTTATTTTCTTTTTCCCCTTTCTTCTATGATCTTTAGCTCAACTCCAGGATGATAGATAGACAACAAATCTGCATCTGTGATGACCTGATATTTGATGCAGGTGACTTTGTTGAGTTCAGTGGAGAAGCAAGTGCAAAACCTGAGCTACTGATGAGTATTGCAGCACAATGCATCATGCCCAAGTCTTCATCTGGATGTGGTTTTGATGTAGTGTACGTTACCGATAACACGTTTGACATAACAAGATTTGCAACAATCATTGAACGGAAAATGAAGAAAAAAATTACTTATTCAGGACCACAACAATGGACCAGAGCCCTTCTAGATTCAATACTGGATAAGTTCCATCTATACAACTTCAAATCGATGAAAGACTGCTGTGCTGCATTGGTTCACTCTTTCCACTCTTCCTTTTTAATTGAAGTAGGAGTGGTCATCATCGACAGCAGTTTGATGCAGAACTTCTGGGAGCATAGAGCAAGTTCTAAGCAAACAAAACTGGAAGATTTGGTCTACATTTTAAGGAAATTGATTGGTTCTTACAATAAACCTGCCATTTTCTTCAGTCATCTGGTTCCAATCCTGAACGATATGCACTTGCAAAAGTTATTGCTAAGGGTGAAGAAATACAAGGTTGAGAGGTCTACTAGTAATAGCGAGGAGGCTGACATTCTTATCAAACCAACTCATCCAAACTCAACTACAACATTCAAGCTTGACATTGAGGCATAATTGTGTAAATATCACACTCCATGTATTGTTTGATAGATGTCGGTCTGTTACGGGAAAGTGTGTAGTTGAAGTTTTAATTTCTTCCTAAGAGAGGTGGAGGGAGAGTGTGAAGTGTTATAGTTATGGTGTTTCTTCAAGGTGGATTGGGTTGAATTTGTACACTTTTCCTGGTATACACACTGGTGTATTCATGAAAAATGTGGTTGTCGGGTTAGAAATTGGGTTGCCCCACTGTTTTTTTGGGGGGGAGGGCATGGCCATGTCCTCTTGTGGTGCTACTTGTACACACTTTTATATCCACCAATCAGTGGTATTTTGTGCATCCTTGGCCTCCTGTACAGTATCCTTGTAGTCGCACACAGCCAGACTCTTTACCTATCTTTGTGTGACAGGGACTGTAGAATCTGGATGCAGTCTCCCTGAAGTTATTTTTGCCAACTTGAGAATATTAGATGGCAGTATCTCATGGCAGCTCGTGGGTGTGCCAGATTTTTTGGGGTTCATGCTAATCTCAAATCTCCTCTATGCACTGTAAAATTATGACACAGCGATGCAACCAAAAAATTGTTGCACTTGACTAGTTACTTACAGACCCTTTCCTTCTCCCATTTTAGAAAAGGAAGGTAAAGGGTCCTAATTCAGACTATATCCTCATAATAGTATGCTAAGCCCAAGGACTCAGGCCTCTTAATTAAATCATTTCACTATCACAATAAAATCACAGATACTCTTTATAGCAATTAATTATTGGGGGGGGGGGGGGGGGGGGGGGGCGGTTGTTGCTTTTTGGCCTACTGATCGACTCAAAATCAAAATGAGTCTTTCAGCAGCGCCATCTGCAATGATGTCTGAAGACCGAGTTCTGCTCTGCAAGCACAGTGGAGATTGCTATCAATTTGGCAGTGATCTCCTTCAACACTGGCCAGGTTCCCTTGACAGCTCTACAGGAACGGCTCGAGGTCACCGTTTCACCACGCAGTACCTTTCTTCCAAGGACCATTGCCGGGTGTCTGGCAATGATGAAGGGCAGAGGTGCAGGTGAAGAGGAGGCAGGCTTTGCATCTAGATAGGGTGACGCTGGAGGGCAGCAAGTGGAGAAAGAGGGGGAGACGTGGTTCTGGTTGATAGTTAAAAAAAAAGGTTTTTTAACCGGCTTTTTTCAAAACTGCCACCACTTATATACCAAAGGATTTCATTTTTGTATGTTTGATTCTGTGGTAAAAGAAAAATAGAATAATTGTATAAATTTGTACCAAATACCACCACCTCAATCTTGATTTCCCCAAAACATGTTTTTATAGGGGGGAAAAAGAATCATATTACTTCATTAATTTCAACTTTTTATATATCATTTTAAAGCTCTTTCTTCGATCTGTGTTATATATGAACAGAGGCCTTTTCTTTTCAAAGTACCAATCACTTTTTATGGGTGGATGTTCGATATGCTTAGTATTTAGATTTAGCATGTACTAAGTCATAAACATACCTCAGTGGTTACTTAACCATTCTCTAAGTGGCTAGTGGTATCTCTTAAGTGGCTAGTGGTATCTCTACGACTTTGATTTTTTAAGAGACTAGGGAGGTAGGCAGATTGTACATCTTAGAAATTGTAGTTAGGCACATGATAAAGCATATCATAAGAAAGAACAAGCTACAAGTTGGTGCTAAAATAACCTGGGATAAAAGATAACAAAGCTGTGAGGTCACAAAAGAATTATGGTATACCATCCCCGCTGAACCTTGATGTTCCATACGATTAGTTTAGCACTGGCACACCATCAGACCACACCAACCTCTTTACTTAGTATTCCTCAAGTGAGTTTATGTACAGAAGATGGTACAGTAGACCCTGCATAATAGAACCTCACAGTCAGGCTTCTTGGGCCTCAACCGAAAAGTCTCTTGTGGTAACAAAATAGCCGGTGATGGGGAAGGATTAACTGGTTAACATGGTATTCAGCTAACTCATGAATGCCACAAGTGTTCGAAAATATCTCAGACTGTAAACCCCCCCAAGATCCAACAATATACACACACAGGCTATATAGATGCATGGTAAGTGGTACACACTGGAGCATCTTGTCTCCTGCCACCACACACTGGAGCATCTTGTCTCCTGCCACCACACATTGGAGCATCTTGTCTCCTGCCACCACACATTGGAGCATCTTGTCTCCTGCCACCACACATTGGAGCATCTTGTCTCCTGCCACCACACATTGGAGCATCTTGTCTCCTGCCACCACACACTGGAACATCTTGTCTCCTGCCACCACACACACTGGAGCATCTTGTCTCCTGCCACCACACATTGGAGCATCTTGTCTCCTGCCACCACACACTGGAGCATCTTGTCTCCTGCCACCACACACTGGAACATCTTGTCTCCTGCCACCACACACTGGAGCATCTTGTCTCCTGCCACCACACACACTGGAGCATCTTGTCTCCTGCCACCACACACACTGGAACATCTTGTCTCCTGCCACCACACACTGGAGCATCTTGTCTCCTGCCACCACACACTCTGGAGCATCTTGTCTCCTGCCACCACACACTCTGGAGCATCTTAAGGTGTACAAGCTTCAATGACCTTGTTTTACTTGCATCATATAAGCTTAGCTCAGACTCTCAAAGGTGAAGTTGCTGAGATACCATAATCTCATGAATAATCATGGACCTCGTACAATACAATGTACAATGGATAGAAACAGTAACCTTCTCTTCTACCTCAACGCACCACTGGTCTCTCTGTGAGACCACTGGTGCATTCAACTCAACTAAACCAGTTCAGTTTCATATGCTTTACGACATATTCTCCTCAGAGTTAAGTCAATGACACCACAAAGATCTTCATTCACAACAAGCGACTTGGAGCAAGTTGACATCATTTGTTTGGCTATATGGTTGACACACCATCACCGGTAGGTTGGGCGCAGTATTGTAATAACACGCATGATGTTAGGATAATATTAATAAACACCTAATGATTAGCATTTGAATCCCAGTCTTTTCTTCTCCTTCTCCTTCTTCCTCACCACTTCAAAGCCTCGCTCCTTCCACATACTCTTCCTCAGTTTGATTGGACGATTGCCGATGTACTTCCCTAGAATCGCACAAGACAACGTGCACACACACACAACACACACGCAATTACATATCGACCAACACAGACACCATCACTGTTCAGGTTATGTTAACACTGGCAATGACATAATTCCTAGTGAAGTAGGGGGTTCACATGCATGCAATAATAATCAAGGGATACATCTTAGTTGATGTCAATTCAAGCCGGCTATCTATCTGAAGTGCAAACCATTGCCTGTGTGCACACGTGAAAAATGATTGGCTGGCATGTTCGCTGGTCACGCAATGCCTTCAATTTCCTATTTTAATGCAGCTAGCCACAGCCACATGATGTAATGCTATAAGAGGGAGCGGCTATGGTACGTGCTCCTATGCTCACAATGCCAAGGAAACTAATGTTATGCTGAGCTGCAAGCCAGTCTGAGAGGCACTCAAATACATCCCCTCCTACGCCAAAGATAAATGAATAATATAGTAGTAGTAGTAGTAGTAGTAGTAGTATTAATAGTAGTAATAATAATAATAATAATAATAATAATAATAATAATAATAATAATAATAATAATAATAATAATAATAATAATAATAATAATAATAATAATAATTATTATTATTATTATAATAGCTAGATCCAAACCAGGTACATAGAGTGACCCAGAAAATAAATAAAAATTAAAAAGAAATAATGAATAATGTAGTAGTAGTAGTAGTAGTAGTAGTAGTAGTAGTAGTAGTAGTAGTAGCAATAGTAATAATAATAATAATATTAGCTAGATCATTCCTGAAAAAAGGAAAATTAAGAGAACACCCAGCACATTATTAATGAAGTCCAGAGTTAGGAGTACACGCAAAGGAAACACACTAATAATAATAAGGATCACAAACAAACCTTCACATTTGATACGTGGGACTGCATCCTTCCCTAACCAACCAGCAGGCACCCACACAGAAATACTTTTAAGCAGTGTGCTCAGGTTTCATGCAGGACTTCTGGCTTGGAAGGGGGAGAGAAGCACAGAATAGAGGAGGCTTCAAACTAACTAATATGTAACTCAGATACCCCTTTACATTGTGCTGTAAACATCGTGATCTCAATATTCAGCATTGTGTGATTTTTCAAAATTGTTGCAGGGGATGGGATAACCGAGGACAACCCTCCCCCCCAAACCCCCTCTGCATGAAACACTGCTACTGAATGTGGTGTGAGCCTCACCATTCATTTCCTTCATAGCCTGCATGAAATCTTGAGGGCTTTTGAAGCTGACAAATCCGAATCCTTTCGTTTTCTTTGTGTACTTATCTCTGATCACTTTAGCCTTCAAAAAGCTGGAATATTTGGAGAAGGACCGCGCCAGTGTATCATCATTGACATCATTCCCCAAGTCTCCCACAAATATGCGAAAGTCATCTACAAATTAAAAAAATAACAATAAAAAAAATGGCACTAGCACAGAGATACATATAACCGAGAACCCTTTTGTTATGCATACATTTTCATGCTCACTAACCTACAGGAAAAAAACACGGAAAAAATGTTCACACATTACATGCAGACAAGAAGGCAAGGTTAGCCTCTGCTTATCATGCCCACACTTATGGCGGAGGAGAGAGAAGCTAGCTTCAAGAAATGAAGGATGGCTTAGCAATCTCATATTAGCCTTCCCGGTTTAGCTCTGCAACAGGCTGAGGAATCTGGACCTGACCAGTCAGAGTGGACTGTAATAGAACACAAGTTCAAATCTTTAGAGATTCTACGAGATTTTGGGGATAGGACAAGGTGACACACAGGCACAGAGAAGGCCCGTCCATGCCTACCTGATGCAGAGACTATCTGTGGCCATTCAGCATGGGGATGCTGCCTCGGTTCAGGGGTCAATGAGCAACTCTTGCTGACAATAACCTTCTCAATAATCAACTTGAAGTTGTATTCTCTCGACGCTTCAACTAGATGCTCTAGCCTTCATCAGGAATAATTCATCATTCATCATTGAGAAGGTTATTGTAATGTTATTATGTCAACTGAGAGTTCATTGAGCATTATTAAAAAAAAATATATATATATATATATATTTATATAGTAATTATTGGAGGAGGAGTTTCACTTTACTCGTATTCATTACGTGGCACAGAAATAATTTCATATTTAAACACAAACTATTCCAGGCTCGTGAAGTGGCAAATGCCACACACAGAACTCAAGCGTCTTAAGTAGTTCTTACATTCCCAGGACACAACAAACAGATCTAATAACCTTCTCAAGAACCCAAATTCAGGTGGGGAAGGGGTTAAGTCATCAATAAACGACATGCCCAAAGTATGGGAAGGAAAGAGGGGCGTGTCTCACATATCCCATAAACGGAGCACGGAAGCAGGCATCTAGCCTCGATGGAGTCCAATTCTATTCACAGTATGTCACAATTCTAAGGTAGGGGAAGCTCCCCCTCACACACATACCAGAGGAACCAGCGCTGGGCAGTTATTCTTTAGGTAGGGGAAGCTCCCCCTCACACAAACACCAGGAGGAATCAGCGCTGGGCAGTTAATCTTTAGGTAGGGGAAGCTCCCCCTCACACACCAGGGCGCTGGGCAGTAATTTTTTAGGTAGGGGAAGCTCCCCCTGAGGAATCAGTGCTGGGCAGTTATTTTTTAGGTAGGGGAAGCTCCCCCCCTCACACACACACCAGGAGGAATCAGCGCTGGGCAGTTATTTTTTAGGTAGGGGAAGCTCCCCCTCACACACACACCAGGAGGAACCAGCGCTGGGCAGTTATTCTTTAGGTAGGGGAAGCTCCCCCCTCACACACACACCAGGAGGAACCAGCGCTGGGCAGTTATTCTTTAGGTAGGGGAAGCTCCCCCTCACACATACACCAGGAGGAACCAGTGCTAGGCAGTTATTCTTTAGGTAGGGGAAGCTCCCCCTCACACACACCAGGAGGAACCAGCGCTGGGCAGTTATTCTTTAGGTAGGGGAAGCTCCCCCCTCACACACACACCAGGAGGAACCAGCGCTGGGCAGTTATTCTTTAGGTAGGGGAAGCTCCCCCTCACACATACACCAGGAGGAACCAGTGCTAGGCAGTTATTCTTTAGGTAGGGGAAGCTCCCCCTCACACACACCAGGAGGAACCAGCGCTTTATCAGCCAGTGCACCATCACACTCTCATGATCTGTATGGGACTAAGCATTGTTCTGATATGTTGTAAGTTGTCAAGCACAATCCACAGTACACATGTACATGTACTATGCCAAGTACCTGCTCTGCCTTCCATGCAAATAAATATGGACTACCATAAGTCAGGAATACTTTGCATTTAAAATAATCCGTAAGAAAATATTTCGTGTCAATATATTTTTGTGGAACTTGTGGTCTACAGATTATTTTTTACTGACACAACTATCCGTGAGACAATATGCAACTGACTTCTGAAGAGAAACCTGCTGCAAAGCTATGGATGAGATTGCTAGGCCATTTTTGAAAGAGGCTGTGTGGAAACCAACAGTTGAGAGATTGTTCAAGAGGGCCATTAATTAAGAGATCACTGTGCGGTAGCTAGGGGAGAAAAAAGATGTCATAAATATTGGACAAGTATATACTTAGGAAATTGTCTAAGCTGTGTTCACTTCTCTGAACTTCAAATATCTATCTTATGAGAGAGATATTTTCAGTCACTTTTAGAAGTTATGTTACTCTTTCTCTGCCCAAGCTGTGTATGTGCACGAGCGATAGCCAACACATAATCGTACCCTTTTATGCATTTAAAATTGCCTCCATTTTTAATCTTCGTAGGTTAGTAGGATTATGACAATTTATCAAATTTCTCGACGAAATTTTTTCCCTGACTTGCAGTATATTTTGGGTAAAGGACGACATTGCACTTACCTTGATCCCAATCGTCCAGACTGTGGTCCTCCCAAATTTTGCCCCCTCCTGTCCTCAGCTTCTTGGGGTCTCTTTTCATCTTCATCTGCTTTGGACGCTTTGAAGAAACCACAGCTGCTTCAGCAGTGCCTGACGATGCTTCTGGTTCGGCTGTTGCAAGAGAAGCAAGTACGATGTCTATACAGGCACAGGGGAACTCATGTGTGTCTCATATATATCAGAGTATTCGCGTGTGTGTGTGTGTGTGTGTGTGTGCATTTATCCATGAGTGTAGAGTATATTTGTGATGCATGTGTGTGTGTGTGTGTGTGTGTGTGAGAGGGAGTAAGCATACAAGGTAGCTACAGTTGTAAACTCCCTATACCACTTTTTATAATGGCAGTCGGCAACCTTCCCAAAACCCTCATATCTCAGCTAAGACTCACACTGGCAATTTCTTAGCTGCCAAAATGCTGTTTCTGGCTGCTATTAGCTACAAGAAGACTCCCACCGTACCTTGAACCCTTCACTAAGCTAGTAAACTAGAAGATCAAAACAATAGGAAAAAAATGTGAAGTCATCTTCTCTATCAGGGAGTGTGGTCTGACTGGCTTCAAAATAGTGCAGCCAAACACATCTATCAGGGTGTGTGGTCTGACTGGCTTCAAAATAGTGGAGCCAAACACACACACACACCAAATATTAGCTAAAACTCATTTTGATATCTTCAAGGCATCCTAAACTTCCAATACATGTATCTATGCATCCACATGTACCTATGCATCCACATGTATCTATGCATCCATATGTATCTATGCATCCACATGTACCTATGCATCCACATGTACCTATGCATCCACATGTACCTATGCATCCACATGTACCTATGCATCCACATGTACCTATGCATCCACATGTACCTATGCATCCACATGTACCTATGCATCCACATGTATCTATGCATTCACATGTATCTATGCATTCACATGTATCTATGCATCCACATGTACCTATGCATCCACATGTACCTATGCATCCACATGTACCTATGCATCCACATGTACCTATGCATCCACATGTATCTATGCATTCACATGTATCTATGCATCCACATGTACCTATGCATCCACATGTATCTATGCATCCACATGTACCTATGCATCCACATGTACCTATGCATCCACATGTACCTATGCATCCACATGTACCTATGCATCCACATGTATCTATGCATTCACATGTATCTATGCATTCACATGTATCTATGCATTCACATGTATCTATGCATCCACATGTATCTATGCATCCACATGTACCTATGCATCCACATGTACCTATGCATCCACATGTACCTATGCATCCACATGTAACTATGCATCCACATGTATCTATGCATCCACATGTACCTATGCATCCACATGTATCTATGCATCCACATGTACCTATGCATCCACATGTATCTATGCATCCACATGTACCTATGCATCCACATGTATCTATGCATCCACATGTACCTATGCATCCACATGTACCTATGCATCCACATGTACCTATGCATCCACATGTACCTATGCATCCACATGTATCTATGCATTCACATGTATCTATGCATTAACATGTATCTATGCATCCACATGTACCTATGCATCCACATGTACCTATGTATCTACATGTACCTATGCATCCACATGTATCTATGCATCCACATGTATCTATGCATTCACATGTACCTATGCATCCACATGCACCTATGCATCCACATGTATCTATGCGTCCACATGTATCTATGCGTCCACATGTACCTATGCATCCACATGTACCTATGCATCCACATGTATCTATGCATCCACATGTATCTATGCATCCACATGTACCTATGCATCCACATGTATCTATGCATCCACATGTATCTATGCATCCACATGTACCTATGCATCCACATGTATCTATGCATCCACATGTACCTATGCATCCACATGTACCTATGCATCCACATGTATCTATGCATCCACATGTACCTATGCATCCACATGTACCTATGCATCCACATGTACCTATGCATCCACATGTACCTATGCATCCACATGTATCTATGCATCCACATGTATCTATGCATTCACATGTACCTATGCATCCACATGCACCTATGCATCCACATGTATCTATGCGTCCACATGTATCTATGCGTCCACATGTACCTATGCATCCACATGTACCTATGCATCCACATGTATCTATGCATCCACATGTATCTATGCATCCACATGTACCTATGCATCCACATGTATCTATGCATCCACATGTATCTATGCATCCACATGTACCTATGCATCCACATGTATCTATGCATCCACATGTACCTATGCATCCACATGTACCTATGCATCCACATGTATCTATGCATCCACATGTATCTATGCGTCCACATGTACCTATGCATCCACATGTACCTATGCATCCACATGTACCTATGCATCCACATGTATCTATGCATCCACATGTATCTATGCATCCACATGTACCTATGCATCCACATGTATCTATGCATCCACATGTATCTATGCATCCACATGTACCTATGCATCCACATGTACCTATGCATCCACATGTATCTATGCATCCACATGTACCTATGCATCCACATGTACCTATGCATCCACATGTATCTATGCATCCACATGTATCTATGCATTCACATGTACCTATGCATCCACATGTATCTATGCATTCACATGTACCTATGCATCCACATGTATCTATGCATCCACATGTACCTATGCATCCACATGTACCTATGCATTCACATGTATCTATGCGTCCACATGTATCTATGCGTCCACATGTATCTATGCGTCCACATGTACCTATGCATCCACATGTACCTATGCATTCACATGTACCTATGCATCCACATGTATCTATGCATCCACATGTACCTATGCATCCACATGTACCTATGCGTCCACATGTATATACTCCAAATGTATTGCAGTGACTTATATAAAACACAAAATAGGTTAAAGTGTCATGGGAACACTCTCATGGATGGACGTGCGTGCAATTTGAGCCCAACTAATCCACTTCAGCTGCTGCTCACATTTTCTATGCTCAGTTGAAGCTTGTGTGTGTGTATTATTGTAACAAAAGTAAACTACAGGGAACCATGCATAGCAATGCGTATCTATGGGCGAGTCCATGCCATGCGTATCTATGCAGGCTGCATATCAATATGTATATATCTACATGTATGTGTATCTCTGTGTATACATATATATATATATATATCTATGTGTATGTATCTATGTGTATCTTTGTGTATCCATATATATATACATTATTACATTGATACGGGGAAATATCATGAGTCTGTGGCTAGTATTTCCACGAGTGCCGCAGGCACGAGTGAAAATACCGGCCAATCAGACGAGTGATATTTCACCGTATCAATTTAATAATGTATTTATCATGGGACTGAGGATGCGCAAACCTTTACTGAGCATGCGCATATCGTATAGGTAATAACAAGTACGCGATATGGTAAAATATCACAGTAGTTCTATTTGTACTATTCTCTATGAGTGGAGTAGATAGCTACATGATAAATATATATATCTATGTGTACCTGTGTATAATATATATCTATGTGTGTATATATCTATGTGTATCTATGTGTATATATATATATATCTATGTGTATGTATCTATGTGTATCTCTGTGTATACATATATCTATCTATGTGTATATATCTATGTGTATCTTTGTGTATACATATATATCTATATCTATGTATATATATCTATGTGTATCTATGTGTATATATATATCTATATCTATGTGTGTATGTATCTATGTGTATCTTTGTGTATCCATATTATATATTCTGTGTGTGTGTGAATATAAGAAGGTAATTATATTCAACATTTTAATTAATCTAATATTTAATTAATGCTTTTCTGTTTGACAATATTAGCCAAGTCCAAGATCAGTAGCAGCTAAGGGAGAGCACATAACATGACATCAACTTCATTGATGAAACTGACTATATCCTGATAACATTACTTGCTTCTTCTCCATCTCAATGTGACTTTTAAATCACCCAATTAGCATGAACTTCTAACTGAGGTTTGCAGAGAGATGAGTACCTCTTCTTCACCTTTGCCAAGTGCTTCTTACACTTTGGATGCATAGCTGTCAATAAAACATGCTCGAGCTCTTTGATGAAAGCACCACTGATTTATTTATCCATGGGTTGCAGCTCAGATGTGCACCCTGCAGGCACATAAATGAACAAACTTGATAACCGCTCTTGCCAACAAACTAGAACCCCAAGAGCTGAAAAGACGTCAAAACTCGCTAGAGCTTCCTGTGTCAATGGAAAACCACGGCTTCCTCACCTAGCAGCAGAAGTGAGACACATGTTCCTCAAACAAAACGAAGCGTTGCGTCTCCATAATGATTGAGGTCATGGACACCACAGGCACTCGGAGTTCTCTGCCGAGGGTGACATCCAGCGCAAATGAGCTGGGTGGGGAGAAGCTGTCCTGACAGTGCAACAATAAAAGGACTCTCTTTTAATCTGCTTTTTTGGTTGTCTTTAGTGAATGTTTCCACCTAGATACTCCCGTCTTCATCAGGGCAAATGTTTCCACCTAGATACTCCCATCTTCATTAGGGCAAATGTTTCCACCTAGATACTCTCGTCTTCATCAGGGCAAAAGTTTTCACCTAGATACTCCCGTCTTCATCAGGGCAAAAGTTTTCACCTAGATACTCCCGTCTTCATCAGGGCAAATGTTTCCACCTAGATACTCCCGTCTTCATCAGAGTGCCAATGTTTCCACCTAGATACTCCCGTCTTCATCAGAGTGCCAATGTTTCCATCTAGATACGCCCGTCTTCATCAGGGCAAATGTTTCCACCTAGATACTCCCGTCTTCATCAGAGTGCCAATGTTTCCACCTAGATACTCCCGTCTTCATCAGAGTGCCAATGTTCCATCCTGTCTCTATCAAGAGCAAATGAATATTCCACCGACAGAGACTAAAGTATATGAGCACTTCACCAGATATGTTGTCATACGCCAGCTAAGACACAACAAAAAAACTAAACTTCGCTCACTGGAAGATCTCCGTGGAGAGAACACGGGCTATTTCAGAAATGTCTGCCGCCTTGCATGTATGACATGACCATTGAGTGCAATCAAGTCATTCAACAGGACGAGACTGAAATACCCCTCTCTCATGACACTGATCCTGATGACACATCTTCCCATCCCAATGACACACCTTCCCTTGGCTTGGTTACCATCAATAACACAGCTCAAGACTACGGATACGACAACACATACAGTTTCCTTCACCTCACGCATCAGGAGTATCTTACTGCTTCATACATAGTCACAGTTAATGACGAAGAGATAATCTGCTCTCATGCAAGCAAGGAACACATGAAGGTGGTTTGGAAATTCTACAGCGGCATGGTGGAGTTTGAAGGCCGACTAGCTCAACTACAACTCATCATGAGCTCCACAGATCCTCTCAGTGTGCACTGGAGTCTCAACAAGAGATAGTCTGTGATCATGTATACAGGGAGACACTGGTGCTCTTAGCTATAGTGGCTACACCCTCACACCTGACTGCCGTGGGCTATGCCATCTCCACTACTCCACAGCCTGTTACAGAGCTAGCTATGAGGGAGTGTGGCCTACATAATGATGATGTGGTAGTGTTTCTGAGGAAACTAGCAACAACAAGCTAAAGTGAATACATATATTGGACCTCAGAGGGAACAAGATTGGTGATGATGGAGCACGTGCTCTAGCTGAGGCCCTAAACTCTACCACTACTCTACACACCCTGGACCTCACGTGCTCCATCAGCAGCAATCATGTTCCCTGTGAGGTCCAGTGTGTGTAGAGTAGTGGTAGAGTTTATAGGGCCTCAGCCATTGTGAGTAGTGGTAGAGTTTATAGGGCCTCAGCCATTGTGCTAATAATAACACTGTGCTACTGTACGTACATTAGTTGGAATCACAGGCTTATTCAGCGGTTGATAATAGTTTAGCCTCCAAGTCTTCACCAGCAGAGCTTCCTAGTCTAAACAAGTCACCCTCTAGCTCATGAATAATTCACCTCACCCCCCAAGTCTAAAGGAGTCCTTTTTAAAGCTCATAAACTTTTCTTTCCAAGTCAACCTTTCTAGCTCACAACTTCTCTACTGGAGCCAAAATTAGCCATGTGTCTGAGTAGTTAGATAATCATGTACGCACGTGTAGAGCTAAGAGTGCACCACATGTGCACGCGCCAGTTGCAGCATTAACAATCAGCCTTCTGTCTTTAGAGTCAACATTTCAGCCGAGGCGTGAAGATTGAAGTATTAGGGATCACTAATAAGCAAACATTTATACCTTGAAGCATTATTGTAGAAAATAAACGGATTTGAACAGAGTGAAATCTCTGATGTGCCATTTATCCACACACTGTCATATGCCATGCTTATGTCCAGGAAGGCCAGATATGAACTCTTCTTCTCTCCCTCTTCCTCACTTCACAAACACCCCAACACCAACCACTGGTCCAAACATTTCCTCTGACTCCTAACTTCACACCAATTCAATCACGCCAGTTTTTGGTTCCAGCTTAAAATTAATTGGCAGAGATACTTAGTAATATCAGCCCTATTCCTATTTCCTCTGCAATGACGTTCCATCTTTGTTCTGGTTTCTGGCTCACCTCTGTGATAGACCAAGCAGCTAGTATGCTTTCATTAACAACTGCATTTAGTCTTCCGGTAGACTCACTACCTTCTGCATTTGGTTCAGGAAGTAGGGGATTGCTGTGGCTGCTACCACTAGCATAGATGATTCAGGAAGCGGTGGGTTGCTGTGGGTGCTACTACCACTAGCACTAGTTGGTTCAGGAAGTAGGGGATTGCTGTGGCTGCTACCACTAGCATAGATGATCCAGGAAGCGGTGGGTTGCTGTGGGTGCTACTACCACTAGCACTAGTTGGTTCAGGAAGTAGGGGATTGCTGTGGCTGCTACCATTAGCATAGATGATCCAGGAAGCGGTGGGTTGCTGTGGGTGCTACTACCACTAGCACTAGTTGGTTCAGGAAGTAGGGGATTGCTGTGGCTGCTACCACTAGCATAGATGATTCAGGAAGCGGTGGGTTGCTGTGGGTGCTACTACCACTAGCACTAGTTGGTTCAGGAAGTAGGGGATTGCTGTGGCTGCTACCACTAGCATAGATGATCCAGGAAGCGGTGGGTTGCTACTACCACTAGCACTAGTTGGTTCAGGAGGTAGGGGATTGCTGTGGCTGCTACCACTAGCATAAATGATCCAGGAAGCGGTGGGTTGCTGTGGGTGCTACTACCACTAGCACTAGTTGGTTCAGGAAGTAGGGGATTGCAGTGGCTGCTACCACCACTAGCATTAGATGATTCAGGAAGCGGTGGGTTACTGTGGGTGGTACTACCACTAGGTTCAGGAAGTAGGGAATTGCTGTGGCTGCTACCACTAGCATAGATGATTCAGGAAGCGGTGGGTTGCTGTGGGTGCTACTACCACTAGCACTAGTTGGTTCAGGAGGTAGGGGATTGCTGTGGCTGCTACCACTAGCATAAATGATCCAGGAAGCGGTGGGTTGCTGTGGGTGCTACTACCACTAGCACTAGTTGGTTCAGGAAGTAGGGGATTGCTGTGGCTGCTACCACTAGCATAAATGATCCAGGAAGCGGTGGGTTGCTGTGGGTGCTAGCACTAGTTGGTTCAGGAGGTAGGGGATTGCTGTGGCTGCTACCACTAGCATAAATGATCCAGGAAGCGGTGGGTTGCTGTGGGTGCTACTACCACTAGCATTAGTTGGTTCAGGAAGTAGGGGGTTGCTGTGGCTGCTACCACTAGCATAGATGATTCAGGAAGCGGTGGGTTACTGTGGGTGCTACTACCACTAGCACTAGTTGGTTCAGGAAGTAGGGGATTGCTGTGGCTGCTACCACTAGCATAGATGATTCAGGAAGCGGTGGGTTGCTGTGGGTGCTAGCATTAGTTGGTTCAGGAAGTAGGGGGTTGGCTGTGGCTGCCTTACCATTAGATAGCTTCAGGTACCTTACGTCTGAGAAGAAGAAAAAAAGAAGAAAAAAAAGCTAGAGCATGTTAGTAACTATGTCTATCATTGTTTCCGGCATGTAGCAATTTTTTTGTACGAGTGCCTATAGGAGAGATGGTAGAGAACTTGCGGGATGGGAGAGGTGGTAGAGGGCCTGCAGCCTATGGGGGAGGAGGGCTTGCAGGGGGGGGGGGGTTTATTAGGCTCTAGGCTTGCTGCTTGTCCTATTTCAGGCTGGCTTGTCCTGCTATCTGGTAAGGGATACATCAGCTATTAACCGTGCACATAATTCTCACTTACACAATGCAGCCAGGACAGGCTAGCTTCGAATCTGCTGCCGGATGCTCTCTTGATCATTCTCTTCACAATGACGACCATTCCCAATTCACACACAAGCCCGCAGTCTTCAAGGCAAGTGACCAGTTCATACTTATAATATAACATACATGGACGCATATGCCATGCACAGCAGTAGCAAGTTGTCCATCCAACTCTGAGGATTCTCTTGGCTCACCAATTTGCAATTAGCACGAGCAATGCCGACCAAACAAATTCTTAGCAGGTACTAAAGGTCATTGCTGCCACTGATCTTGGTAAGGGACACCTAGAGCAGAAAATCGAAAAGGAAAAAAAAACTTGATGGTTACGACATTAGAGCTCCATCCTTTAGGAGACCATCAAGTCGGCTGTAGGGGGAATCGCGATATGATTCAGAGACATGATTCCCTGAGAGATGTTCTTTTCATTGCTGCCCAGTCTGCAGCCCTCGCCCCAAGGAGAGATGTACCGTCCATCGATTCTGCACACACCACTGCATGAATTTGATTCATAGCTGTTCTCTGCACGCTCTCCTGATACAAAAAAAAAACTATGCCAAAGTGACCTGCAGCCATAGTGGGAGTATCTCTGGTTCCTGATTAGAAACTGCTAGACGCTGAAATTGGTTTCTATGGCAAGAGGAAGCCTTACTCGATGTGATAAGTGTTTTATTAGGCGCTAAAATGTGAGTTAGTGGTCACACGTGGGTGCTAAAATTCAATTATCTTCCTCCAAGTACAAATTGACCAGAAGCTATGTTCTTGTTCAATTCAATTACTGACCAACATTACCAGGTACCATAAAAGATCCAATTATGCAGCGTTATGCAGCGTTCTTAATTATAAAAAGTATTTTCTTTTTCTAATGATGTGCCTTGGATGACGTCACCAATTTCCATCTTGGTGTTTCGTTTGTCTATGGACCCATTCCATTCCAACCTCCCGATCAACACATACAGCTATTTGCTGTGGGGGGGTTGTTCGCTTATACTTGGACAGTTAGAGGCTACCATGTGTGGGGGTGGTGTGTAGACTTACTGAATCTCTGAAGTAGCTACAACAGCTTCAGAATGCAACTATCCTTATGCCAGGTATAGTGTAGCTTACTCTACTCCAGCTAGATTCTGACAATCCTCATGCCAGGTATAGTGCAGCTTACTCTAGATTCTGATAATCCTCATGCCAGGTATAGTGCAGCTTACTCTACTCCAGCTAGATTCTGACAATCCTCATGCCAGGTATCGTGTTGCTTACTCTACTCCAGCTAGATTCTGACAAACCTCATGCCAGGTATAGTGCAGCTTACTCTACTCCAGCTAGATTCTGACAATCCTCATGCCAGGTATAGTGTAGCTTACTCTACTCCAGCTAGATTCTGACAATCCTCATGCCAGGTATAGTGCAGCTTACTCTACTCCAGCTAGATTCTGACAATCCTCATGCCAGGTATAGTGCAGCTTACTCTAGATTCTGACAATCCTCATGCCAGGTATAGTGCAGCTTACTCTACTCCAGCTAGATTCTGACAATCCTCATGCCAGGTATAGTGCAGCTTACTCTAGATTCTGACAATCCTCATGCCAGGTATAGTGCAGCTTACTCTACTCCAGCTAGATTCTGACAGTCCTCATGCCAGGTATAGTGCAGCTTACTCTACTCCAGCTAGATTCTGACAGTCCTTATGCCAGGTATAGTGTAGCTTACTCTACTCCAGCTAGATTCTGACAGTCCTCATGCCAGGTATAGTGTAGCTTACTCTACTCCAGCTAGATTCTGACAATCCTCATGCCAGGTATAGTGCAGCTTACTCTAGATTCTGACAATCCTCATGCCAGGTATAGTGCAGCTTACTCTACTCCAGCTAGATTCTGACAATCCTCATGCCAGGTATAGTGTAGCTTACTCTACTCCAGCTAGATTCTGACAATCCTCATGCCAGGTATAGTGCAGCTTACTCTACTCCAGCTAGATTCTGACAATCCTCATGCCAGGTATAGTGTAGCTTACTCTACTCCAGCTAGATTCTGATAATCCTCATGCCAGGTATAGTGCAGCTTACTCTACTCCAGCTAGATTCTGACAATCCTCATGCCAGGTATAGTGCAGCTTACTCTACTCCAGCTAGATTCTGACAATCCTCATGCCAGGTATAGTGTAGCTTACTCTACTCCAGCTAGATTCTGACAATCCTCATGCCAGGTATAGTGTAGCTTACTCTACTCCAGCTAGATTCTGACAATCCTCATGCCAGGTATAGTGCAGCTTACTCTACTCCAGCTAGATTCTGACAATCCTCATGCCAGGTATAGTGCAGCTTACTCTACTCCAGCTAGATTCTGACAATCCTCATGCCAGGTATAGTGCAGCTTACTCTACTCCAGCTAGATTCTGACAATCCTCATGCCAGGTATAGTGCAGCTTACTCTACTCCAGCTAGATTCTGACAATCCTCATGCCAGGTATAGTGCAGCTTACTCTACTCCAGCTAGATTCTGACAATCCTCATGCCAGGTATAGTGCAGCTTACTCGAGATTCTGACAATCCTCATGCCAGGTATAGTGCAGCTTACTCTACTCCAGCTAGATTCTGACAGTCCTCATGCCAGGTATAGTGCAGCTTACTCTACTCCAGCTAGATTCTGACAGTCCTCATGCCAGGTATAGTGCAGCTTACTCTACTCCAGCTAGATTCTGACAGTCCTCATGCCAGGTATAGTGCAGCTTACTCTACTCCAGCTATATTCTGACAGTCCTCATGCCAGGTATAGTGCAGCTTACTCTACTCCAGCTAGATTCTGACAATCCTCATGCCAGGTATAGTGCAGCTTACTCTACTCCAGCTAGATTCTGACAATCCTCATGCCAGGTATAGTGCAGCTTACTCTACTCCAGCTAGATTCTGACAATCCTCATGCCAGGTATAGTGCAGCTTACTCTACTCCAGCTAGATTCTGACAATCCTCATGCCAGGTATAGTGCAGCTTACTCTACTCCAGCTAGATTCTGACAATCCTCATGCCAGGTATAGTGCAGCTTACTCTACTCCAGCTAGATTCTGATAATCCTCATGCCAGGTATAGTGCAGCTTACTCTACTCCAGCTAGATTCTGACAATCCTCATGCCAGGTAGAGTGCAGCTTACTCTACTCTAGCTAGATTCTGACAATCCTCATGCCAGGTATAGTGCAGCTTACTCTACTCCAGCTAGATTCTGACAATCCTCATGCCAGGTATAGTGCAGCTTACTCTACTCCAGCTAGATTCTGACAATCCTCATGCCAGGTATAGTGCAGCTTACTCTACTCCAGCTAGATTCTGACAATCCTCATGCCAGGTATAGTGCAGCTTTCTCTACTCCAGCTAGATTCTGACAGTCCTCATGCCAGGTATAGTGTAGCTTACTCTACTCTAGCTAGATTCTGACAGTCCTCATGCCAGGTATAATGTAGCTTACTCTACTCCAGCTAGATTCTGACAATCCTCATGCCAGGTCCAGCTAGATTCTGACAATCCTCATGCCAGGTATAGTGCAGCTTTCTCTACTCCAGCTAGATTCTGACAGTCCTCATGCCAGGTATAGTGTAGCTTACTCTACTCCAGCTAGATTCTGACAGTCCTCATGCCAGGTATAATGTAGCTTACGCTAGATTCTGACAATCCTCATGCCAGGTATAGTGCAGCTTACTCTACTCCAGCTAGATTCTGACAATCCTCATGCCAGGTATAGTGCAGCTTACTCTACTCCAGCTAGATTCTGACAATCCTCATGCCAGGTATAGTGCAGCTTACTCTACTCCAGCTAGATTCTGACAATCCTCATGCCAGGTATAGTGTAGCTTACTCTACTCCAGCTAGATTCTGACAATCCTCATGCCTGCAGCTTACTCTACTCCTGCTAGATTGTCAGAATCCTCATGCCAGGTATAGTGCAGCTTACTCTACTCCAACTAGATTCTGATAATCCTCATGCCAGGTAGAGTGTAGCTTACTCTACTCCAGCTAGATTCTGATAATCCTCATGCCAGGTATAGCTTTCATGCACTTCACACACGGTTAGGAAGTGGTGCACTCCACAGACAGTGAGGAAGTGGTGAATTTCACACATGGCGAGGAAGTGGTGCGCTTCACACATGGCGAGGAAGTAGTGCACCTGACACACGGTGAGGAAGTGGTGCACTTCACACACACGTAACTATGTTTCATAATAATTAGGGGGGAAAGGTAAACTTGGCCTTTTCCCACGTTGCTCCTGCAGAGGGCTACTTGCTTGGCCAGAATTTTGCTTGCTATGCTTGCAGGAGAAACGTAAGAGAAGAATGTTGTTTATAGTGGGGCAACATTTAAATGACCTCCGACACCAAATACGAGGCCCTCATTGGCTCTTGGAGGTCAGCCTTGCTAGAAAACCACTTGCATTATGCGAGCTCGAACGTAGCTAGCGTAGTTCGTTGGTAATGTTGTCATGTTATGTAATTTGTAAGCTATCGTCGGGAACACAAGACACAAACATGCAGGTACACCCCTAAACCAAATGGCCAACAGTGCCAAATGCAATGCTATTACTGGCTATGGCTTCTTAATGTTTAAATGGCCTCCGAGACCATATCCGAGACCATCATTGGCCACGGGGATTGAGTTACCCCTGGTCCCATGTCTCAGCCCTTGATGTTGCAGCAGGTCCGAGAAAAATGAGACAATATTATGTAAGGATTTGCAACAACAATAAAAACAACAACACACAGCAAAACAAATAACAACACAGGAAAACAAACATAATACACAGGAAAACAAACATAATACACAGGAAAACAAACATAATACACAGGAAAACAAACAACACACAGGAAAACAAACATAATACACAGGAAAACAAACATAATACACAGGAAAACAACAATACACAGGAAAACAAACATAATACACAGGAAAACAAACATAATACACAGGAAAACAAACATAATACACAGGAAAACAAACATAATACACAGGAAAACAAACATAATACACAGGAAAACAAACATAATACACAAACATAATACACAGGAAAACAAACATAATACACAGGAAAACAAACATAATACACAGGAAAACAACAATACACAGGAAAACAAACATAATACACAGGAAAACAAACATAATACACAGGAAAACAAACATAATACACAGGAAAACAAACATAATACACAGGAAAACAAACATAATACACAGGAAAACAAACATAATACACAAACATAATACACAGGAAAACAAACATAATACACAGGAAAACAAACATAATACACAGGAAAACAAACAATAATACACAGGAAAACAAACATAATACACAGGAAAACACAGGAAAACAAACATACACAGGAAAACAAACATAATACACAGGAAAACAAACATAATACACAGGAAAACAAACATAATACACAGGAAAACAAACATAATACACAGGAAAACAAACATAATACACAGGAAAACAAACATAATACACAGGAAAACAAACAATAATACACAGGAAAACAAACAATAATACACAGGAAAACAAACATAATACACAGGAAAACAAACATAATACACAGGAAAACAAACATAATACACAGGAAAACAAACATAATACACAGGAAAACAAACATAATACACAGGAAAACAAACATTACAGGAAAACAAACATAATACACAGGAAAACAAACAATAATACACAGGAAAACAAACATAATACACAGGAAAACAAACATAATACACACAATAATACACAGGAAAACAAACAACAATACACAGGAAAACAAACATAATACACAGGAAAACGAACAACAATACACAGGAAAACAAACAATAATACACAGGAAAAAACCCAACAATACACAGGAAAACAAACATAATACACAGGAAAACAAACAACAATACACAGGAAAACAACCATAATACACAGGAAAACAAACAACAATACACAGGAAAACAAACAACAATACACAGGAAAACAAACAACAATACACAGCAAAACAAACAATACACAGGAAAACAAACATAATACATAGGAAAACAAACAATAATACACAGCAAAACAAACATAATACACAGGAAAACAAACATAATACACAGGAAAACATACAATAATACACAGGAAAACAAACATAATACACAGGAAAACAAACAATAATACACAGGAAAACAAACATGCAACTCACTAGGACGTGGTAATGTTGGGACTGGGAGTGGCAGCATGACAGGAGCAGGGGTCGTCTAAACAACAAGAAAGCCACAACACATCACCATGACAACTGAAAAAAGTGGTGGTTCTGGGTAAATGTGACCAGATTTTGGAAAAACCTCCTAAAAATGCTTTTTTAAATATTAATTTTTTAAATATTTTTAATTAAATTTTAATTTTATCACCTGTGTTGCCTTAGAGCTACCCCCTCCAGCAAGCACTCACAAATTAATAATTGCATTCCAGATGCGTTGTTAGGGCGATGCGAGGTGAAGCCCTATACTACCTTGCTCGAGTACGTGAGCAGGAGCCTCCCACCGTGTCGAGGCCTGCCCTGGCCAATCTGTTGAGAGCAACGGCCATTTGGTCTGCACAAGTCAGCTACGTAAATCAGGTGAACTTGAAAGAGAAGTGGAAAGTACAGCAGCTGAAGAAAGTGGACCTATTGTGCATGCTCAGAGCAAGCAAAACAATGCTCCGTTCACAAAAGGGAAACTCTATCGACCTAGCTCAATATAAAGGCTTCTTCAGTCCCAATGGACACCTAGGCTTATACTGCCACAGGCTTATAACTGCCACAGGCTTATAACTGCCACAGGCTTATAACTGCCACAGGCTTATAACTGCCACAGGCTTATAACTGCCACAGGCTTATATATACATGGAGGAGAGTTTAGCAGTTAGATTTAAAAATTTTTTAATAAATAAATGAATTAAAATTAAATTTAAAAACTGCAGTAATTATTCCACTGCGTTTAGACAGGCTTTTTGCAAATCAACATAAATAATGGCCACAAGCAGCTAAAAGGTGACAAGTGCTCTGGAATGTGTCTAAGGGTTAGGACTCAGTGCTGCCCACTTACATACTTCAGTCTGCAGCACACTTACCATCATCTGCTGAACGACTGGCAGTGTAGGGTACATGGGCTGACTGTGAATCATTGTGACAGGAGCCATGGGTGGAGCTGTGCACAGAAGTAAGGGCAACAATTAGTGCAGGATGAATGATGGCTTCCTACTACACAGAAGCCGAGCCACGAGCCAAGCACCTAACCAAGCAAGGGCCTACCACCACACGGCTCAATGTCATAGAGTCGGAGCTCGCTGTCATAGAGTAGGAGCTCACTGTCAGAGAGTCGGAGCTCACTGTCAGAGAGTCGGAGCTCACTGTCAGAGAGTCTGAGCTCACTGTCAGAGAGTAGGAGCTCACTGTCAGAGAGTAGGAGCTCACTGTCAGAGAGTAGGAGCTCACTGTCAGAGAGTAGGAGCTCACTGTCAGAGAGTAGGAGCTCACTGTCAGAGAGTAGGAGCTCACTGTCAGAGAGTAGGAGCTCACTGTCAGAGAGTAGGAGCTCACTGTCAGAGAGTAGGAGCTCACTGTCAGAGAGTAGGAGCTCACTGTCAGAGAGTAGGAGCTCACTGTCAGAGAGTAGGAGCTCACTGTCAGAGAGTAGGAGCTCACTGAGAGTCGGTCACTATCAGAGAGTAGGAGCTCACTGTTAGAGAGTCTGAGCTCACTGTCAGAGAGTCTGAGCTCACTGAGAGTCGGTCACTATCAGAGAGTCTGAGCTCACTGTCAGGGAGTAGGAGCTCACTGTCAGAGAGTAGGAGCTCACTGAGAGTCGGTCACTGTCAGAGAGTAGGAGCTCACTGTCAGAGAGTAAGAGCTCACTGAGAGTCGGTCACTATCAGAGAGTCTGAGCTCACTGTCAGGGAGTAGGAGCTCACTGTCAGAGAGTAGGAGCTCACTGAGAGTCGGTCACTGTTAGAGAGTAGGAGCTCGCTGTCAGGGAGTAGGAGCTCACTGTCAGGGAGTAGGAGCTCACTGTCAGAGAGTAGGAGCTCACTGAGAGTCGGTCACTGTCAGAGAGTAGGAGCTCACTGAGAGTCGGTCACTATCAGATAGTAGGAGCTCACTGTTAGAGAGTCTGAGCTCACTGTCAGGGAGTAGGAGCTCACTGTCAGGGAGTAGGAGCTCACTGTCAGAGAGTAGGAGCTCACTGTCAGGGAGTAGGAGCTCACTGTCAGGGAGTAGGAGCTCACTGTCAGAGAGTAGGAGCTCGCTGTCAGAGAGTAGGAGCTCGCTGTCAGAGAGTAGGAGCTCGCTGTCAGAGAGTAGGAGCTCACTGTCAGAGAGTAGGAGCTCACTGTCAGAGAGTAGGAGCTCACTGTCAGAGAGTAGGAGCTCACTGTCAGAGAGTCGGAGCTCACTGTCAGAGAGTAGGAGCTCACTGACAGTGGGAGCTCACTGAGAGTCGGTCACTATCAGAGAGTAGGAGCTCACTGAGAGTCGGTCACTGTTAGAGAGTAGGAGCTCACTGTCAGGGAGTAGGAGCTCACTGTCAGAGAGTAGGAGCTCACTGAGAGTCGGTCACTGTCAGAGAGTAGGAGCTCACTGTCAGAGAGTAGGAGCTCACTGAGAGTCGGTCACTATCAGAGAGTAGGAGCTCACTGTTAGAGAGTCTGAGCTCACTGTCAGAGAGTAGGAGCTCACTGTCAGGGAGTAGGAGCTAACTGTTAGAGAGTAGGAGCTCACTGTCAGAGAGTAGGAGCTCACTGTCAGAGAGTAGGAGCTCACTGTCAGAGAGTCGGAGCTCACTGTCAGAGAGTAGGAGCTCACTGACAGTGGGAGCTCACTGAGAGTCGGTCACTATCAGAGAGTAGGAGCTCACTGTTAGAGAGAGTCTGAGCTCACTGTCAGAGAGTAGGAGCTCACTGTCAGGGAGTAGGAGCTCACTGTCAGGGAGTAGGAGCTCACTGTCAGGGAGTAGGAGCTCACTGTCAGGGAGTAGGAGCTCACTGTCAGGGAGTAGGAGCTCACTGTCAGGGAGTAGGAGCTCACTGTCAGAGAGTAGGAGCTCACTGTCAGAGAGTAGGAGCTCACTGTCAGAGAGTAGGAGCTCACTGTCAGGGAGTAGGAGCTCACTGTCAGGGAGTAGGAGCTCACTGTCAGGGAGTAGGAGCTCACTGTCAGGGAGTAGGAGCTCACTGTCAGGGAGTAGGAGCTCACTGTCAGGGAGTAGGAGCTCACTGTCAGGGAGTAGGAGCTCACTGTCAGAGAGTAGGAGCTCACTGTCAGGGAGTAGGAGCTCACTGTCAGAGAGTAGGAGCTCACTGTCAGAGAGTAGGAGCTCACTGTCAGAGAGTAGGAGCTCACTGTCAGAGAGTAGGAGCTCACTGTCAGAGAGTAGGAGCTCACTGTCAGAGAGTAGGAGCTCACTGTCAGAGATTAGGAGCTCACTGTCTGAGAGTCTGAGCTCACTGTCAGAGAGTAGGAGCTCACTGTCAGAGAGTAGGAGCTCACTGTCAGGGAGTAGGAGCTCACTGTCTCAGGGAGTAGGAGCTCACTGTCAGAGAGTAGGAGCTCACTGTCAGGGAGTAGGAGCTCACTGTCAGAGAGTAGGAGCTCACTGTCAGGGAGTAGGAGCTCACTGTCAGGGAGTAGGAGCTCACTGTCAGAGAGTCTGAGCTCACTGTCAGAGAGTAGGAGCTCACTGTCAGGGAGTAGGGTAACACTTCCTATTCTGGTTTGACCTCTTATTTCAAAATGGTCGGGTGGCAATCTCCCCTCCCTCCCTCCCAAAACAACAACTACTACAGCAAAGGTCACATCTCATCTAAAACTCACATCAGCAGCTTCTTGGCTTCCTACATGTAAATGGTTGTAACTGCCGATATTAGCTCCAAAAAGACTCCAAGCATGCCGTGTATATTTCACTACGTACGGTAGTTAATGGCAGACGCCCACAAAAACAATGACAACAAAACAACAACGTAGAGTGTGAAAAAACCCTTAGGAATTCATCTCCAGGGATCCATGTCTACAATTCCTCCTTACTCTCTCACATTACTTGCGTAAAAATGGCAGAAGACTAAAAATGGCAGAAGACGCTTCCAATGCACCCCCCCCCCCCCCCCAAAAAAACCCTCCTGTTACTTGACTGAAGTGGGTGGGTTAGTATTGGCTATAATCGAGCTAGCTCACATGATGTTTTACAACCAGAATTGTGTAGAGCCAATCCTTCACTTGGCCCGAGTTTCTCTACACCGTGCAGCTGAATCTAAGGCTGATTCCAGGAGCATAGGAATGTAACAAGACTCCTAGCATTCATGATGACTTCATCAAGCACTGTCTTAGCCCAGACTACTACCCTGGCCCCAACCCTAGTCATTGCCCCCAGGTTGAAGGCCCAACCCACTTAAGTATACAGTATTGATGATGTCATCATGACGATGTAATGCCAGGATTATGTTATGGGAAGGAACTGAATTTGAACTGAGTGGTCAGTTCATCTACTGATGGGCTATGGCTAGGGAACGATCTTCAAACAGAAAGATAGGCAAAAGCAACATATATACACATATGTATACATGTGCGGGTACTTTGGCATTAAATATAGTAGAGAATAACATCTGCTAGGTTTGGTTAGTTCTGGAGTTCTCTTGTGCAGCTCTTGCAAAGCCCTTGGGGGAAAAAAATGCAGCTGATCCCTGGCTGACTCTAATTACAAAAAGAACAAGGTATGATGTGTGTAAACGAGTGATTTAATCATCTCCACTGGATGGTGTGCTGCTGTTTGGTCGGTCATAAAATTGAACTTAGAAACAAACACAACAACAATATTGGATTCATTGTTTCATTGTCTAAGATAGGAAAGGAAACAAGGGTGTGTCCACGAAGAACAGAACCAGTTAAACGATCCTTTACCAAATATATTACAACTGGTAAAGGGTAGTCTAACTGCCTGTGGTCTACATGAGTGTTTCCATGTTATAAAATAATCCATGTTGTAATAATATAATAACAATAAATAAATAAAAAATTTTTTTGTAGAAGTTGGTTTAATATCATTTATTTTCTCCAAAAATGTTCCCAGTTAAGATAACAAATATAGTGAACTGCAGTTTGGTGAAAGAATTGGCTCCATTGAGGTAAGCAAAGAAAAAAGCTACTCAGCGCTATATACATCTAAACATGCAGCAAAGGAATCTATCCAGGAAGACCATCTTTCTCAAGAGCAAAGGGATTCCAGGCAGTTCCCGGCAAGTAACCGTACAGCTTTCCTCAGCAAGCAATAGAACATTAATGTCTGGGAGAGCCAGTCCACATTGGCATTGTGATGTCGGCCATCTTTTTAAGACTCGCTCACCTTCTCAGATGGCACGTGACTGACTGCCTCTACCGTATGGCACCTCACCCCCCCTCCCCCTCTCAAGGAGCAAAGGTTTCGGGAATTTTCTTTTTGCAGACTTGATCTTCACATGGAAAAGGTGCCCTCTATAAATTATTATTTGGTACAACAATGTTAGTTTAAGGGAAGGGTTGCTAACCTCGAAGCAATTATTCTACGAAACAATTCGGCTACAACAATCGAAAACTTTAGTGCCTCGAAAAACAGGGGCTATACGATACTATATGTGCATTAATTGGGATACTACGTTCTAACCTGGCAATCACCCACTCACAGGTCAAGCATATACCACATCCCGTTGAGTTGTTGAGCACCCTCAGACACTTAGCATGTCGACTACTCTACAGGAAAACCACATACTCATGCATCTAGCATAGAATATATCACCACTTTACCACCTCCCACCCTGGCATGTGGGTCAGGCCAGTGCAAACACCCACTTACCACAAATGACTGCACCATAAAGGCAGACAGCTAAGCATCTGCCTACTCTGCTCTTACTCTATTGTCGGGTAAGAATGCCTCGTCCTCTTAAAGCCCGTAAGGTCTAAAGTTCAGCTGTTCACCATCCCTCTTAACTACCCCGGTACCCCGGTTCACAGACTCGGTGATCCGCTTCTATCCTTGATCATGTCTCCACAAAGCATCGGCTCATTAAGAGACTGTTTGGCATTTAAAAGTACTTACCCACCATCTTGCCAACTGACAAGTGCCCTGCTCACAAAAAGCTTTTATGGTTCAACGTGGTGCTTGGCTGTGCATTGTGGCTTGCCTATTGCTATTATTAGAACTTAGGTAAATTTAAACACAAACCCATCCGCTGCTGCTCTTGGGACCTCGGAATCATGACAGGGAGAGGTGCACTTAGCAGCGGTCTTGAAACTGTTTTAGGGAGCGTTGCAAAACGAGGACTTGCGTGATTCATTGGTTGTTGTTCAGCACTTATTTTATCCGGTGGGCCTTCGAGTAAGGGCCTGAATTGTTGTCTGGGGGGTAGGGGCCTCAGCATTCCGCCTGCTGGGGGCCGAAGCATTTCTCCAGGTGGCCCACTAGGAGGGGAGAGAAATGGTTCCCTAGGTGGTCCTCCAGGTAGGTGTTCTGCAGTTAGCCCACCCATTGGGAGTCTAAAAGGTTCTCCCCTTGGCCCTCCAAGTGGTATAAAAGGTTGCCATCCAGTTGGTGGTCTAAAGGGTTCAGCATTTGTCCCAGGTGGAGGCTTCAAAGGTTCCGTACTTGGTCCCCTAAGTAGTGGTCTCAACGGTTCTCCACCAGGCCCTCTAGGGAGAGGTCTAAAAGCAGTACTTGGATCCCCAGGTGGAGGCTTCAAAGGTTCCGTACTTGGTCCTCCAAGTAGTGGTCTCAACGGTTCTTCACCAGGCCCTCTAGGTGGAGGTCTAAAAGCAGTACTTGGATCCCCAGGTGGAGGCTTCAAAGGTTCCGTACTTGGTCCTCCAAGTAGTGGTCTCAACGGTTCTTCACCAGGCCCTCTAGGTGGAGGTCTAAAAGCAGTACTTGGATCCCCAGGTGGAGGCTTCAAAGGTTCCGTACTTGGTCTTCCAAGTAGTGGTCTCAACGGTTCTCCACCAGGCCCTCTAGGGAGAGGTCTAAAAGCAGTACTTGGATCCCCAGGTGGAGGCTTCAAAGGTTCCGTACTTGGTCCTCCAAGTAGTGGTCTCAAAGGATCTCCTCCAGGCCCTCTAGGTGGAGGTCTAAAAGGTGCTGCACTTGGACCCCCAGGTGGAGGTCTAAAAGGTTCAGCTATTGGCCCCCCCAGTGGTGGTCTCAAAGGTTCTCCTCTAGGGCCCACTGGTGGAGGTCTAAAAAGTTCTGTACTAGGGCCCCCAGGTGGAGGTCTAAATGGTTCACCTCTAGGGTCCCCAGGTGGAGGTCTAAAAGATTCTCCTCTAGGGCCCCCAGGTGGTGGTCTAAAAGGTTCTCCACTAGGGCCCCCAGGTGGAGGTCTAAATGGTTCACCTCTAGGGCCCCCAGGTGGAGGTCTAAAAGGTTCTCCACTAGGGCCCCCAGGTGGAGGTCTAAAAGGTTCTCCACTAGGGCCCCCAGGTGGAGGTCTAAAAGGTTCACCTCTAGGGCCCCCAGGTGGAGGTCTAAAAGATTCTCCTCTAGGGCCCCCAGGTGGTGGTCTAAAAGGTTCTCCACTAGGTGGAGGTCTAAAAGATTCTCCTCTAGGGCCCCCAGGTGGTGGTCTAAACGATTCTCCACTAGGGCCCCCAGGTGGAGGTCTAAAAGGTTCACCGCTTGGCCCCCCAGGATGGCTGAAAAGTTCCCCAGGTGGACCTCTAGGTGGATCTCCAAGAGGTGGTCTTGGAACTGCAATTCCAGGAAAAGGAGATCTTTCAAGTGGTGGCTTCTGGGGCCCTCCAGGTGGTGTCCTTACGGGTACCCCTAATGGAAATCCTCCTCGAGGGCCTCTTGGAGGCTCTTGTTGCATCATTGGAAGTCCTCCTAATGGGCGGATTGGGAGAGGTAGGCGCACAGGTGGTCCAGGTGACCCCATAGGAGGCCCAACTGGAGGCCTTCCATGTGGGAGTTCCATTGGGCCCCCAGGTGGCGGTGGTGGCCTCCCAGGAGGGGGTGGTGGCCTCCCAGGAGGGGGTCCTCTGGGACTGTTGCCATGTGGTACCAACGGCATAGGAAGAGGAGGGGGCCCAGGAGGAGGGCCAGGGGGTGGGCCTCTCTGAATAGACAAAGCAGAAGTTCCCTAAACATTGTGCTATACATCACAAACACTCACTACTTGCCTGCAGCAGAGGTCTCACATTAGCCAACAATGGTGAAGGGGGAGGAGCGGCAATTAGAATCTCCTGCTCAAATCTAGACAAACAAATGAACAAGAGAGAAGAAGCAGAAAAAAGGTTAAGCTTTGAATGACAGAAAACAGCATTAAGAACACAAACAGATTAATCTGAAGTCTACTCCAACCATTTCTATATTGATGAAATGTGCACCTTTAAAAATGGCGGCAACTGACCATGCTTTTCTGTGCATTCCAAGAAAACCATGGTATTGAATCATCCTTCCTGTGGCAACAGTGAAAGGTTGGCAACAGTGAAAGGTTCAGTCACAGGGACAGACTCATCGATCCAGTTTTAAGGCCGGATCCAGTGCCACCCTCCCCCCCCCCAACCCCCCTCCTGCAAATACACTTGCATGGAGCGAGTTAATTATCCAAATGTTAAGACCAAGAGTTCTCTGAAATTCACCCCCATAGTCTGCATTCTGCTGTGCCAGACTAGTGCCTCCACTTCAGGGGGACTAAAAGTCTGCTGTGCCAGACTAGTGCCTCCACTTCAGGGGGACTAAAAGTCAGGTGATCCTGCTGTGCCAGACTAGTGCCACGTACCACTTCAGGGGGACTAAAAGTCAGGTGATCCTGCTGTGCCAGACTAGTGCCTCCACTTCAGGGGGACTAAAAGTCAGGTGATCCTGCTGTGCCAGACTAGTGCCTCCACTTCAGGGGGACTAAAAGTGATCCTGCTGTGCCAGACTAGTGCCCCCACTTCAGGGGGACTAAAAGCCATGTGGTCCTGCTGTGCCTGTTCAAGGAGCCATCATTTAGCCCCATACAACAAGCTCTCCTTCACATGCTATAGCTAATTGTGAGGAAACGAGCTCTACATAGCCACTGAACATCTGTCATCCATACATAATGAATCTATTTTTGTGTACATACGTATTTAAGATTTTGAAATTCAACCTTATTTCATGCCTATACCTTGCCTATACAGAGCTGAGAGCTGAGATCATTTAAATTCCACCACAATTCTTAAAATTCTTTAAAAAAATAATAATAAAAAAAATAATAAAAAAAATTTAGTGGAAAACTCCTTCTGGAGACACCCCAGATGTCCATTATAAGTAGTAATTTTTTTCTAAAAGCCCCCCCCCCCCCCCCCAAATTTTCTTTCCGATCCTTTTGTGGTAGCCTGTACATTACTTGTTATTGTTTTTCTAGTAATCTCTATGTTACTTGTTGTTCTGGTTAGTGCTCCATCATTGGGGTTAGTTGTCGTGCGAGGCAGCTCCTGTGCCATTTAATCTGGCTACCTGGCTACTAGCAAATAAGTATGAACTAACGAGTTTTGCATATCAGGCTAGCTTGATGGGTGGTGGGAAAATTGGAATGCTGCAGATTACATCCTGGAGAGAGAACATGAATGCTGCACCTATAAATCTGTCTGGTCTCCAAGCAATGAAAGAAACACTGACTACAGAAACTCTCATCATATGCCGTCATACCTGCAGCAACAAACAGCAGGCTCAAATGATGTGCTCAAAAACCAGTTCATTACCAGTATAAACTCCACATGTATAACTGGATCCAGCTCTTCACTATTGGTAACAGTAAAATAACCTTAGGCTAGTACCCAGGGCCAGAGCAAGTTGACAAAACTCTATATAAAGACCCCTGTAAACCGCATAAAAATCTAACGGAAGGCCACATAAAACCAGTAATACTACGTTTACGTATATACACCTCGACATTTCCTGGGCCAACTTGTCAGCTTTGTCGTCCATCTTCTCGGTTTGGCGATGTACTGACCCTGAGAAATTTCACTAATAGTGGTACGGTGTCGTCGTTTTATATGGAAAAGATCATCAAAGTTACATATGCGCGTTTCAGGTCTCCACCTAATGCCCCCCATAGGGATCTCTGCAGAAATACAGATGGTCTCTTCTTGGGATTCAGTGCTCCAGCCACCAAGATAATCCACCAGAATCCCAATAGAGCTCCACTTAATAAGCTACGGCGCCTTCCACCTTCCGTTAGAAGAGGACCTGGCCTTGTTGTAGAGACCTCATGGACCATCAGCTATTGCTGTATACTGTTAGGTATGCACTGGCCATCACATGTAGGGTGTGGTGTGTGAGGTTACACCTTCATAAAAAAGTCACAAAATGAAGTAATGGAGCTAGAGCTAGTCTTAGCCTAATAACCACCCCCCATTGGTTTGTTCTGGTGGCTGCACTTCATGGGTCACGGTTTATTTTAGCTCTCAGGAAGCAGAAAAATAACATGCTCTTTAGACAATTTTTTTAGCACCACCCAAGCAGAGTGCTAAAATAAACTGATGTTGCAAATACACCTTGTTTTTGGTAGTGTGCAATAGTAATCAGTTGCCCAACTCCTTTCCTAGCATAGCATTTAATATTATTCATAGGCCTTTGACCCGACTGCACATTTACATGATGAAGGTGTGAGCTTAATGGTGATGTAGACCCTTTACCAATTGGTACACCAAGCCTTCTAGGAAGGGAATAGACTGCAGCATAAATGGCATAATTATATGTAGCATATATGGTTGTAGCACAGGTTAACCCACAAGAGTTGTAGTAGTAGCATTGCATCATCAGGGTCCCTCACAAATTGCCATGTAGGTGTGGTCCAGTAACTTCGACTACCCCCAAGTATAAAAAGTTTCTGCACAGTTTCCCCTGTCTCCCCCTCCCTTCCCCCACACTTTCCAGATAGTGAACTAGAGAACCCTGACCACTCTTAACTTGAGTGGAACAAAATAGTGTGACTTATCTTGTGATTTGCTCATGGACGAATACCCTCCAAAGGGAGGATAGGAAAAAATTTCTTTTGTATATTTGTATTCTTTCTGTATTTGTATTCTTTCTGTTGGGTCAATCTTGTTAGTAATAATATGAGAACGAAGGGGGAATATGCCGTGTTCCAAGTCCCTATAAGTTCTCGGCAAACTCTCAGTTGACAACGAAATTGCAATGACGTTGATAATCAACTTGAAATTTACTCTCTTAACGATTCGACTAGATGCTCTAGCCTTCACCAGGAATAATGGCTAGATGCTCTAGCCTTCACCAGGAATAATGACTAGATGCTCTAGCCTTCACCAGGAATAATGGCTAGATGCTCTAGCCTTCACCAGGAATAATGACTAGATGCTCTAGCCTTCACCAGGAATAATGACTAGATGCTCTAGCCTTCATCAGGAATAATGACTAGATGCTCTAGCCTTCACCAGGAATAATGACTAGATGCTCTAGCCTTAACCAGGAATAATGACTAGATGCTCTAGCCTTCACCAGGAATAATGACTAGATGCTCTAGCCTTCACCAGGAATAATGACTAGATGCTCTTGCCTTCACCAGGAATAATGACTAGATGCTCTAGCCTTCACCAGGAATAATGACTAGATGCTCTAGCCTTCACCAGGAATAATGACTAGATGCTCTAGCCTTCACCAGGAATAATGGCTAGATGCTCTAGCCTTCACCAGGAATAATGACTAGATGCTCTAGCCTTCACCAGGAATAATGGCTAGATGCTCTAGCCTTCACCAGGAATAATGACTAGATGCTCTAGCCTTCACCAGGAATAATGACTAGATGCTCTAGCCTTCATCAGGAATAATGACTAGATGCTCTAGCCTTCACCAGGAATAATGACTAGATGCTCTAGCCTTAACCAGGAATAATGACTAGATGCTCTAGCCTTCACCAGGAATAATGACTAGATGCTCTAGCCTTCACCAGGAATAATGACTAGATGCTCTTGCCTTCACCAGGAATAATGACTAGATGCTCTAGCCTTCACCAGGAATAATGACTAGATGCTCTAGCCTTCACCAGGAATAATGACTAGATGCTCTAGCCTTCACCAGGAATAATGACTAGATGCTCTTGCCTTCACCAGGAATAGTGACTAGATGCTCTAGCCTTCACCAGGAATAATGACTAGATGCTCTAGCCTTCACCAGGAATAATGACTAGATGCTCTAGCCTTCACCAGGAATAATGACTAGATGCTCTTGCCTTCACCAGGAATAGTGACTAGATGCTCTAGCCTTCACCAGGAATAATGACTAGATGCTCTAGCCTTCACCAGGAATAATGACTAGATGCTCTTGCCTTCACCAGGAATAATGACTAGATGCTCTAGCCTTCACCAGGAATAGTGACTAGATGCTCTTGCCTTCACCAGGAATAATGACTAGATGCTCTTGCCTTCACCAGGAATAATGACTAGATGCTCTAGCCTTCACCAGGAATAATGACTAGATGCTCTAGCCTTCATCAGGAGTAAGACTAGATGCTCTAGTTCCTGGTACTTGAGCATCTAGTCGAACATCAAGAGAATAAATTTCAAGTTGATTATTGAGAAGGTCATTGTCAACTCAGAACTTTGTTGCTGTAACCCTTACGCTGGTGATTTTAGTGTCATATGATAGCTCTCTGAGTGCTTCAAAAATCATTAAAACAGTTTTAAGTAAAAGAGTTTAAAGAGACGCCGCATTAAAAAAATGTCTAGTATTGTGAGATGAGGTAATGAGGTAATAAGCAATAATCCCACAATCATTGGACCCAATTTGCACGGATTCTAGTATACTATGATGGATCCATAAAACAATAATCCTTGAAATTGCGTGTGTGTCTAGAATACTACAGGAAATGTCTGGTATACTTACAGGAAATGTCTGGTATATATACTACAGGAAATGTCTAGTGTACTATAGGAAATGTCTGGTATACCACAGGAAGTATTGTAATAAGATTCAAACTTTAGACCCAATTAGTAGACTGCAAAGTTTGTTTGTCTTTTGCTTTTAGGATGGGCCTCATGAAGCAGGTGTCGTGAGGGTGGGGCACAGCTCTCTGACAAGGAAGAGTGTCGTGAGGGTGGGACACAGCTCTCTGACAAGGAAGAGTGTCGTGAGGGTGGGGCACAGCTCTCTGACAAGGAAGAGTGTCGTGAGGGTGGGGCACAGCTCTCTGACAAGGAAGAGTGTCGTGAGGGTGGGACACAGCTCTCTGACAAGGAAGAGTGTCGTGAGGGTGGAGCACAGCTCTCTGACAAGGAAGAGTGTCGTGAGGGTGGGGCACAGCTCTCTGACAAGGAAGAGTGTCGTGAGAGTGGAGCACAGCTCTCTGACAAGGAAGAGTGTCGTGAGGGTGGAGCACAGTTCTCTGACAAGGAAGAGTGTAGTGAGGGTGGGACATAGTTCTCTGACAAGGAAGAGTGTCGTGAGAGTGGGACATAGTTCTCTGACAAGGAAGAGTGTAGTGAGGGTGGAGCACAGCTCTCTGACAAGGAAGAGTGTCGTGGGAGTGGGACACAGCTCTCTGACAAGGAAGAGTGTCGTGAGGGTGGGACACAGCTCTCTGACAAGGAAGAGTGTCGTGAGGGTGGGACATAGTTCTCTGACAAGGAAGAGTGTAGTGGGAGTGGGACACAGCTCTCTGACAAGGAAGAGTGTAGTGAGAGTGGGACATAGTTCTCTGACAAGGAAGAGTGTCGTGAGGGTGGGACATAGTTCTCTGACAAGGAAGAGTGTAGTGAGGGTGGAGCACAGCTCTCTGACAAGGAAGAGTGTCGTGGGAGTGGGACACAGCTCTCTGACAAGGAAGAGTGTCGTGAGAGTGGGACATAGTTCTCTGACAAGGAAGAGTGTCGTGAGGGTGGAGCACAGCTCTCTGACAAGGAAGAGTGTCGTGAGAGTGGGACACAGCTCTCTGATGAGGAAGAGTGTCGTAAGGATAGAGCACAGCTCTCTGACAAGAAAGAGCTTGCTAGAGTTAAAGAAGGAGCAGAATTGTGTACTGCTCTCTATTAAATCTCTTATTGGACAAGGAAGAGCTCGCTAGAGTTAGAGAAGGAGCAGAATTGTCTACTGCTCTCTATTGAATCTTTTGTTGCCAAGGAAGAGCTCGCTATAGTTAGAGAAGGAGCAGAATTGTCTATTGCTCTCTATTGAATCTCTTATTGACAAGGAAGAGCTCACTAGAAATGAGTGTTTGTGGAGTTTGCTGCAAGTCTGAGGAGGACCTAAACAGGAATCAATTGGAAAGCTGAGGCCACTTGATCACCAGTATCAGCAGCTACTTCTCAGTCATGTGATAGCATTCACCAGCTTATTTGTTTTATGGTGTAAAGTGGTCGACAACCTTGTTGTGCTAATCTTTTGCAGAATCGGTATATACCCCAAGATCTCCAACTTTTGGGCTTGTCACTGACCAAACTTCTAATGGCTTTTTTTTTTTAAGCATTCGTAGAGAACTCTTTCTTTGACACAAAAATAACTTGCATTGGAGCCATGGGGAAGAAGCTATGGGCCTTGGAACAATTCTCATTCATTGGACTTCACTTGTGGGACCCCTTGCTTGGCCATAGGGTACATGGGAAAAGCGTTGGAATGCTGTTACATTTGTGCTCGAGAATGCTCGATAATGAACAAACATGAGAAATCCCATGACCATTACTGTAATAGTTATTCAAGACAAAGATCTGTGTGTAGACGTTTGTGTGTGTTTGTACAGGCGGTTGTGTGTTGTGAAGTTTGTTGATTGATGTTGATTAGCTGCTGAACCTAGGCCTGTATTTGATATGAAAGAGTAGTCTTTAGTTGCATTTTAGTGGTTTGTGGGTCTGAAAGTAAGTAACCTCATTTGAAGACCAATCAAGATACATGTACTGCTTATCTTCATGGTCACAGCACCTGCTCCAGTATATAGCACAAAAAAATCAACTTTGAGGTTCCACTCTTTACCATCCATATAAAGTATGAAACCATGACTACATTAGTAGCACAGGAAGAATCCATGTACTTGATAGCTCATGTAGTGTGCTTGAGTGACCTAATCATATGGTCACGATAAACCATGCGAGTTGATAGGTCTCAACCCAAGGGTTTTGACTAGGTGCTGGTGTGTAGAAATCTTGTGTCACCAGACCCTTTACCAAATGCTACATAGAATTGGTAAAGGGTGTTTGGGCACGAAACTCAAGTGGGACTCCTTTGTCAAGGTTGGAGCCACATAATAGAAGTGCCAAAAAATGGCATTACTATATACCCTTCCCTGATGGTTTAGTTACTAGTGCCATCTGTGAGGCTCCATTGCATTTGCATGTGCGTGTTATACAGGGGAAGGTGAAAGGCAGATATCCATCCCTAGACCAGTCCCTCCCTAGACCAGCCAAGTCATAAAGATTTCTTCGAAGCTTTCTGGTCCTTGACCTAGTTTTATTAATATATAAACTGTATAATAAACTCATTAAAATGCACTTATTCATATAGTTTATAGAACCCCCTCCCCTCAAGTAGTTCAAATGTTCAAGTGATGACCAGGGAAATGGCTCGTCCCCAACCCTGATGGCAAAGATCCCATTACTGAGGCTGCATTCCCACGCTGCAACCGCCACAGAAATCCGTTGAAGATATATATATATATATATATTAATTAATTAATTATATATTGCATGGTGTTTCCTTTATAACAGTTAGTGCAGGAAAGGGAAACAAATCTGCCCTATGAAACTAACGATTTCCTATCCCTCTGGCATAAACAACTGCTCATACTGTTTGCCGTAGTGAGCAAACCTATAGGTGGGATCATGTCCCTTGCGGACTTTCCAACCACATTGACTAGGAGATGTTTGCGATTACAGTTAAACCTTCCTTGTGCAGCCGCCCCAACTCGTTATCATGGGTGACTTCAATCAACCTTCCTGACATGAACTGGCCCTCTTCAACAATCACTTCAAGTGTGGCGGTTTATTAGCTCCTTAAAACGTGTTGCTGAGTCCCCTTGCACCAGGTGCACATTTACACGTGCCCTATCCTCCTCCAGTATGCGGCTCACAAGACGAATTTGGTATTACCAGTCAATCATCCGAGATATCTGCCCATGCATGGTTGCCCCATCCACGCACCAGCCCAAGTGGGATAAGTACATAATTGTATTGTCTGATCAAAATAATTTGAAGTTTTTACATCTATTAATTAAAGGCCTTAATTTCACTGCAGGTAAAAACACATGGAATGTCTTGATATACTGCATCCGCCACCACACTAGCTGGAAAATGGTTTATAGCCATCTCTGTTAATAATCACTTGCTCCAGGTTTATGTGGTTTGTGTGTCTCACTAAAAGTGCAGGGTGCCTGCATTCATGAACACGGTCTTGTTACTGGCCCAACCTTTCTTGGTCAGATTGTAATCCTTTCATTTGTGGTAAGGTGTGGTCGGGTGTATCAGGCCCACATCAGATGGTCCACCTCTGTAGCATTCCTTCTTAGTTGAATGCCTGACATTTGTGAAAACTTTGATTTACATCTTGTAACTGGTAATATGTGAGTTGAGATCTCGCGAGTGATGAGCTATTCACAATTAAAGTGAGAGTACAAGGTTTGTTGCTACAATGACTTCACACACGCCATATAGCCTCTATTTTATTTTTATCGCCTAATTCTAATGGTTGGACTCACAGCGCAAGGTTACTTCAACAAGGGCACTTGCACTAAGGAATCAACACTGCTTAAGGTTGTAAAGGTCACACACTGCACAGCAATAAAGTACCTCATGCACTCTCACTTGTGCTACCACCACAGAGGTCCTCCGTGTAAGGTACTGGCAATAACTCATTCTTATGTCACCAACCTCAAAAAATGTTCTAGCTCTCTCTCTCAAATAATTCAACAACTCAAGTGAAGAGGTCCCTCATCGACCAGGAGCTTATGGATGTGCACCAGAGAGTACTGCACAAGCATTAGGTAAGAGTCATTAGTAGGAGTGCTCCAAGGTTCTATCTTACATTGTTTCTTGTATTTGTGAATGGTCTCTGCAGGTGTTTTGGCAAATGAAAGCTCTTGGTGACAAGACCCAACTGTTAGAGACCTTGGGCTGCAAAGTTGCAGGGTGGATTGACTGACTATGATCGTTGACAAGACAGTTGAAGGGCTGTGTCTTATCAGAACGATGCTAAATCAAACATTTGTACTTGCCCCAGCTCGACCCTTGTGATGTAAACCAAGTCTGGAGGCTGGAGACAAGAAGCTGCAGAACTAGGCACTGAGCATGCCCCCGAGTAGACCACACCACTCGCACTAAACCTCAACTATGAGCCAAGTGTTTTAAACTTTTTCTTGCCAAGTCTGCCAGTGCACGATCAGAGATGCTCCCTACCTCAGTAAAACACACTTCACTGTGCACATTGACACTCGTGCCAGTATAATTATCAGTCTGTTCTGTAGTGCCTTTAGTTATCAATCTTCAAGGTAAAATTGACAGTTGTCTTCATTCTTCTACCATATTCCACACAACATTTCGTGTGTGTGTCTGTGTCAACAGGTGCATAAAAGAAGCTTCCTGTGTATTTTTAATGTGTGAGTGGGTGTAGTGTGTGGTACATAGTTTGTCGGGACTCAACGGCGTGTGAATACTGTAATGTACTTTCTACACATTGGGATAGGACAACGTACTGTGATTCCTTATGCAAAGTGGGCGACGCCCAATGTACCTACTTCATTCCACGGCCATTAACCATGTTCCACTCAATTAACTAAGATTGTCTCTCCAATTCTCGTTATATTCACTGGAATTATGTGGCGGAAGGTGTGGTAATAGTTCTCCTTACATCTGCGAGGTAAGGCTTGACCGTTAGTGGTGACCTTTGGGACAATTAACACTTATTTGTACCTATTAGGAGCCGTGGCATCGGGATAAACTATCGGCCCATACTGCCACACTGGGGACAGCCCCACAGTGGAATTGTGTAGTTGTAATTGCTCCTTTGATAACCAAACATACTCGAGTCCACATCTCCCTTAGTATACTAGCTACATAATTGGGATAGTGGACAATTCTTTAGCTCTGCCACAGTCTTGCCCATAGATTTAAGAAAGGTGTTGATGGGTGTGAAATAGATCTTGGTCTGTGGTTGCTGTGCTGACCCAACTCTGTCCAAGCGTGGCCTGAACAGACCTCAATTTGGAATTGTTTTTTACGCATCATTTGTGGGATATCCTCCCACTTATAAATCAACTTGGAGCACAGCCAAACCACACAGCAGCCGGGTAAGTTGTGGCTTCATTATAACTCTCCGAGTCTGTGAGATTCAGGTCCTGACTTTGGATGATGGTAGGTTCTATCTATCCACGCCTACAGAAAGCACACAGATAGAATAATAGTAGACCGTGGAGCATGTACGGAAGTTTCGTGCTTCTGAACACTCCTCAGTTTTTGCTCGGTACTTTTTAAAATAAATTTCTAGCCCCTCCCTCCTCTTAAACTTCAGGGAAGAGTTCATGTACTTTGCTACACTGTGATTAGTGATGGCCAGGTTTGTTCACCCAAATGATTAGGACGCCCTGTTTATACTTCGTAAGGATGCCACGGTCCAGTTCGGTGCATGACATGAACCATTTCCAGCAGTTTGTAGTTTATTCTCACCATGCATAAAGTAATCCAAACCTGTTGTCTGTTGGTATATATATATATACTTGTCCAATCAAAAGAACCATGTAATTTCCACTCATTACCTGATTACAGACTTGTGACAATGCAAAAGAACAACAGCAACAATCACACACACACACACCCTGAGATATCTTTATAGGATTTAGCAAGGGTTATCACATTAGCCCTCTCAATTTTACATGCTATATCATAAAACAAAAGAAAAATTATGACTCCATTTTCCCCCCAGAGACATTTATACGCAAATATAGCTATTAGTCAACTGACATCTGAGCTAACATATATATACAAGGCTATTAGTCAACTGACATCTGAGCTAACATATATATATATACCCCAAGGCTAAACCAAGGGATCAGGGGACAAACACCCTGGAGTACTGTACTGCCAGAATTGCTGTCTACAACATCAGAATTGTCATTCAGGTTGTATATATCGCATAGAACTCTGAGAACCAAGCCGTATCTGCAAATGTATAATTATGACTATATATAAACGTTTTGTTATGATAGTATAAGTGGGGGACTTGATGGGTATGCATTGCAGCTGTAAAAGGCCATTGCTATTTGTGTAAACTACATTCACGCATTGAAAGTCATAAGGTTTTTGTCAACACATTGTGTTTGTCAGAAGGTGGCGCAGAATCTATCGAGCTGGTAACAAGGTTCTTCAGCTCACCACCATATTTGCATCCACTTCTGTTTCTCTGGAAGTAGGCACTGGCAATGTAGCTGGGCTACAGAGGATGATGAAGGTTGGACTGAATACATAGTAGCTATATCAGAATTCAATTTTTATTTTAACAAAATTGTCTGAATTTCTTGTGAGGTCCTGTCCCTTAGTTCTCTTACTCTGACAGTTAACAAAGCTCTTCCTGACAATGTCACTCTTAATAAGTGTGCTTCTTTCCTTGAGGAAAAGCTGCTTCAATGTTGATGTCGATTTTGAACTCGCTATATAGAGTGGTGTTCACCTAAATAGTGCGTTATTATTAGTGTAGTTGGTCTGAATAGGGAGAAATATCACCACTGCAAGCTACTCTGCACTTATTTTTGTTTTTATGATATATAAAACCATGCTCATAGGTAGCTGGCACAGCAAAGAAGCCCTCCTTCCAGGGGCAGAATATACTGATAGTTGCATTCTAGCTACCAAACTTCACCACAGGGTTTGTGTTGTAGTCTCAAACTTGATTGTTTCATGCTGTGTCTTCTAATCTGGTTTGACCACATATTGGCATTGGATGATTTAGTTTTTATAAAACTAAATCATAGCTGTTTTATTACGCGGCAGCTGATGACGTTTATTAGGGTGCGGTTTAAAACCATTAGACCGGTAGTCAAGTGTCCAGTTAAGTTTGTCGTCTGCGTTAGCTATTTACTTTTGGTGGCGCCTCGTAGAACTTATTTATCTGAACATGATGATGGCAGATTCAATAGGTGTTCATGGAGAATTGGTTTGCGAACAATCTATGGTGAAAAACCTTGCCTGTCACTCTTTCTGCAAGACCAATTTGCAAAACGGAATCACGAAAGATGCGGACAACGTAGAGGAGAAGGACGTCCTTAAGTGTATAAAGCTTCAGTCCACTCTAATTCCAGAGAAGTGTTCTACTGATAGATTTCCTGAAACCAAAGTGGACGAGCCATATGAGCAAGAGAAGGGGAAACATGATCAATGGCAGCAAAAGACAACAGAGGCAAAAGAAGTCGGCTTCAATTTGATCTCGGAGGGTGCCACTGAATTGCACGCTTCACACAAATGTGACGAGATGTCTACGATCTTGGCAGAAACTCTCTCGCAGTTAAGGAATTCTGTTCAGCCAACTTGCGAATGTGTGTCTCGGGCCGATACATTGCTTCAACAATTAGCACAAGACAATGAGTCCATTGAATCCAACAGAAAGTTGTGCAAAGAAGGCATTGCAATGGTGTTTGATGAAATACGAACAACCCTAGATGAAAGAGAAGAGTTAATCTTGACAGCTTTGGACAGTTATACTGACTGGAAACTGAATCGAGTGGAACAGCAAAAGATAAATCTCGAGGAAGTGCAAGATCAACTTCACAAGTGTGTACAAGAGATCCAAAAAGTTCTTAAAAACACTCTCGTGGATGTGGATGTACTTGTCGACAAACAGCAGATATTGGACACCATTGATGTTCAAGAGCGGAGAATCCATGACATTGAAAATGGCTTGCAAAAGTCCAAGTTTTCTTCAACATACATTGGTTTTTGTGACAATAGTCAAACATTTCAGTCCAAACTTGACGAACTTTTCGTCATGTGTGAGTACTATCCTGATACTGAGTCAGGATATTATACCTCTCGAAAAATTCCACTGGAAAGAAAGAAAAAAAAGTATGCCGAAACAAACCGTCAATGTATGCCTGAATGCACACCTGATTTCTCTGAGATTATGAGCAGCACCTCTTCTAACGAAAAGAATTCTGTCGAAGAACGATGTGATAAGTTTGATTGTGAATCTGGACTAACACCTCTCAAACGTAGTTTATCAACGCCTATTGGCACAACTAGGCCAAAATTTATTTTGAAAAAAAGAAAGAGTGAATGTGTCACTAATAGCAGAAATGGTCCAATGATACCAATACGATTTGACTCACTACCGACATCCACTGTAATTAAAACACCGCTGAGGATATTTGACAAGCTGAGCACTTTGAAAACTGAAGTGGTGCACCCATGTGGCATTTGTGTGGGCGAGAATAACTCGATCATCATAACAGATGTAAAATATCATTGCCTGCGGATCATCTCGAGCAACGGTAGATGCATAGGGGATATTGGAAAAGAAGGAAAAAGATCGGGAGTGTTTGAAGATCCATGTGCAGTTGTTGTGAACAAAAAAGCACAAATCTTTGTTTGTCAGCGAGAAAACCCTCGAATACCAAAACTAACCTCAGCTGGGAAGTGTATGAAGAAACTTGGGCACAAGTCTCTCGGTGAACCTTGGGCGATGGTTGTGGGACAAGATGGTAAACTGTATGTCACAGATTGGGACCGGAGTTGCATTCACATATTTCACAGCAATGGTGACTACCATATTGCCATAGGAGGAGATGATTCGCTTCTTGGAGAATCCATGAAGTTTCCTGCTGGAATAGCCATGAATGCAGATGGCCAGTTGATTGTTGCTGACCGTGGCAATCACTGCTTATGGCTACTAGAAACCAATGGGAAAATCTTGAAGCGAATTGGAAGCAAGGGTCACAAAGCAGGTGAACTTTACTACCCTTATGGCGTCGCCGTCCACCAGAATGGTTTAATCATAGTAAGTGAGAGTGGCAACAATCGTATCTCTGTCTTTTCATCATGCGGCAAATATTTGAAGCATTTCGGACAAAGGGGTAGCGAACCAGGCATGTTCGAACACCCCCGACATGTTTGTGTCACACCGAAAGGAGAGGTCATAGTTGCAGATGAATTGAACCACAGGTTACAACTTTTTGACATTTAGAGTAGCCCGCACACAGAGAGATGTTTATATGTCCATATATGAAATCCTGTGTGGTTTCCTTCTAATATACAACAACACATCATCTAGATTTGCAATAGCATTAAAGTTACGACCGTATCGAGTACCATTGAACTGTGAGGGAATCCACATGTTCTTGTTTCACTTGTAGCACATGCACACACCCAACACACAAAAATAACAAGGTGGAGTCCATAAACTCTAGTATAGTATATGTATATACACCGACAGAGATATGGAATGAAGTAATGAAGTATATTTAAGTTAAATTAAGTTCTCTCCAATAACAGTTAAAAGGAACAGAGGAAACGAAGGTTACTTCTTCACTCTTGGTGAATATCCAGTTCTTCTTTCAAGTAGTCCAGGCATAACTTGATAGCATTCTTGTAGTCGGTGTTGTTTCCAGTGAAGAAAATAGAGAGAAACCCATGAGGCAAATTGTCAACCACATTCAACGTCACAGGCTGATTGGCTGACTTCAGCCTCTGTGCCATGCTCACCGAATCGTCCAACAGAGAGTCCAAAGCTGTTGCCTACAATAGCAACATCATCACAAACTAACACCAATTACAAAACGACAACATCCAATACTTTTATAAGGCTGGTAGTGTATGCTGGTGTCTTGGGAATCACCGAAAAAATTAGTGTTGCAAATGATTTTCATGAATGCAGATCAACAAGAGAAGCGAAGTCACCTTTTAATTTTCCAGTAATGGTAGTGCAAGGGGCAAGCTAACTCAGCTTTATTTGTTTTCTATTTTCAATTGAAACAATGTTGGAGGAGCCTGTCCGTCACTGTCCTTTTTCTACCCATCCATCTATCACTATCTATCTATCTTTCACACATGTGCACTGTGCTATTCCTCTTCTAGCTTGGAGCCAGCACAGAATAGACTAGAACCAGAACAACGACGATAAGTTGAGATATGAAAGCCCTGAGAAGCGAACAACAAATGCATAGCTGGTGAACATTCAAGGAGAGAAGGAAATCCTTGATTAGTGGAAACATCACCAGTCAGAGAGAAAATGGCCATGCCAGGAATTCTGAGCAGGAATGATGAGAAGGGAGTTAACATAGACAAAATGAAGGCTAAAAGACAAGCTGATTAGTGTCAACAACATTGAGAGGCAGAAGAAACAGAATGGACATGTCAGGAGGGAGAAGGAAAGGTGAGCATCTTAGTAAGCTGATGCAACAGAGTACATATGGTAGAAGAACAAATATACAGCCAGCACACTGCCAAGACTGTAGACTATTTTAAAGACCAATTGTTTAGATAACTGCCAACCTTGAAAAAAATTGTTGTACATTTATAATCATCATGAACTTGATAATGAGCATGAAGTTGAAAAGTGTATGATTAAAATTTTTTTTTAGAAAACATTTTTTTTGTGCAGCACACTCAGAGAACTTACAACATACTTCATGCACATGAGAGTGTCCCACACATCATCAAAACAAAAATTAGAGAGTATTTTGGTAGACAGTCAATCCATTGCCCAGCTCATAGAGCAGACTTTAATATATAGACAAACCTAACAGTCGAGACGACCATGTCACTGAAACTTTTCAAGTACAATAAATATTATGACACAGCAATTTCATATCAGTTTGGATAGGAGGAAGGATTACTGTGTAAATTCACCTCTCTCACCTCCCTCCCTGTATCCAGAGAGGTACAGGACTACTTGAAAGAAGAACTGGATATTCACCAAGAGTGAAGGAGAATGGTGATTAAAGCACACTTACAATAATATGAACAGGTGGCAATCCAGCCAATTGTTCATTGGAAGCAAGCAGTGGAGATATAAATGGATCTTCAGCACACACCCCACCATCCAGGCCTTTCATCACCTCAGCCAATAGCTCCTCCAGCTCGGCCGGAGTCAACCTGTCGTTATCATATGGTTCGCGTTTACGCACAAACACCTGATGACACGTGTAAAAGAACAAACAAACAGCATTACACGCTAGTTCACAGTTTGTTAATGACTACAAATTAACTTTGCCTCATTAACACACAGGCTTTCCCAAGAGTATGACAACTACCAATATAAGTGTGAAATAGAAATCAATTTTAATCTATTCACACAATGGTGCACAGCAACTCAGAAACATTCACACTACCTAACAACTTTAAACTAATAGTGGCTGAAGCTGAGACTCTTTATTGGCTGAAGCGGGTATATGGGTATATGGGGGGGGAATAGTTTTATAGAACTTTAACCAAATATAGTCAGATCCGACTTCAAGCTAATATAGCAAATTAAGGTACGAAGCAACTTTAATTAATAATGGCGACACTTTTATTGCCAATTCTAACTACTTAGGGGGGGATCGAAAGTTTTATAAAACTTCATAGCTTCATAGCATTAGAGCATGTGGTGTCTCTACTGTTTACTATGCACAGAGGGAGATACTGGATCTAAGTTCTGGACAGATGTTTTGGCGAATGATTAGCTATTAGTGGTAAAGTAATGGTAGTCAGTTCTGTGGTAGTATATATACTAGTGAGGTCATACAGACTGCACACATTATGATAATGAATTTGCACAGCAAGTTAGTATAGCATAACTCTGTGGCGGCTGCTATATCAACTAGTGATTGACGGGAGAGTCAATGCATAATTGAAATTGGTGAAACTTCCTCATTGAGGAAGGACAGCTCCCAAAAAACTACACCCCTATCCGCCCCTGGCAATGATGTTATCATTATTGACATGTTGGTTGACGTTATGCTTTGATCAGTTCTTGTGACCAGCTGTGCTGTAGCATGAATGCCAGAGGATATCTGAGTAAGATGTGTCAGAAGAATTGAAGGTGTGCCACAAATGTGTGGTAAAATCTCAGACATGATTAGGAGTGATTGTTACAAGGTATGTTTCTTTTAGGCAGGCAAACTCTACACCTTTCAGACAGTATATACCCATTTCCCCAAAATACAATCCAAAAATATAAAATGTCTCTCCAGTCCTATTGCATCAAAGGGACATTCAGAGTTGAAGTCCATGTACGACACAGTGGTACAAAACACTATGATGAGAGAGTGAGAAGGGGAAAAAATGGTTCTGTGTAATATTACTCTCTTACTCTTCTTCACCCTCAAATAATATTCACCCAATAGAAGCTGAACCCCCCTTCAAAACAGGTCCTCCCAGTATCCCCTTCAAAATCAGTCCCAGAAACCTCTTCAAAACAAGTCTTAGTAGCTCCTCCCTTCTAACCAGTTCCCTCAAAATAAGTCCCATTACCAGAATCAAAACGAAAACCATGCATATTACTGTGACTGGTTGGGCGGCGCTGGCTGTAGTGGATGATGTCACTAGTTATGAATTAATTAATGAGGTGGTGTTAATTGGTGCAGCATGCCCCTTCAGAACCACAATCATCCCACTGCCTTCATATGAACTGGTAGGACTAATAACTGAGCACTGTGTGTGAGCATGCTGCACTGGATACTGGACCAGTCACTTACTTCACTTTCATCACCATCATTTTCATTAACTATCTCAGCGCCAGCTTCAGAGGAACCAACGTCCAATAGTGAGTCATGACAGTCCTGAAAAGGACCTACAACAAAAGCCATGGAGCTATAGTCAGTGCATGCACACTACTGCCATTCATATTTTTTACCCTTTCAATGGTAAGTTCCTAAATAATTACTAAATGTGTGTGCTACTGTATGTGCAAAGCAGGATAAACTAGTCGTGTATTCCATCTGTGTTTTTATTTTGTCCAATTTAAATAGACCACAACATTGCAGGAATATGCTTGGCGCTTTAGAGGCTACTCACCCATACCTCAGCATATATACAGAAAATGATTTCAGCACATGTCAGGTATGCCTGGGCTATAGTTATAGGCCAATCAAAGTGATGTATTTGAATTCAAATTCAAATAGCTAAATATTTTTCGAATTTGAGCTAACAGTTTTCAGACGGCACAACTTTAGAGACTTTCCTGGTCCCTGAGAAGCCTTCCTGGTCCATGATTTAACCAGAACCTTCATTGACAGGGAGCAGGTTGTTTGATAGTATCCATGGCAGGCCATGGATTACAACTATATCCAGTAGCATGAATTTGGTCACCCAATGATCAGTCTTGTCCCATAGGTCAGCAGCTTAGTATAAAAGCAAACCCAATTCTCATGGTGGTTACTCTAGCAAGCACCTGCTCAATAGTGCCTTGTCTATTAGCGAGAAGATCAAAACCATTAGAAATAACCATTTTTCTTTGAGTTGCCAAGATTCAATTATTCAGTGTGTATATTAATAGAGTATGTAATAAACATCTCGTGTAGTTCATTGGTTGCTCACTCACGGTCATCAGATTTCTCCGTGATGGCACTCTGTTGCTGGCTAGCGCTGGATGATTGATGGGGAAGAAAAAGAGAGGAAAGAAGGGAGGAGGAGGCCTTCGCTGTGTTACCATCATCGTCACTAGAGACAGAGGAAGACGTGAATATACTCCATGAATGCTTCTGTTTATATCTGCAGTGTGGAGATAACATGGGTATTTTGACACAAATAATTACATGTAATATAATAATAATAATAATAATAATAATAATAATAATAATAATAATAATAATAATAATAAAATTAATTAATTATGCATATAGATATAGAATACATGCATATTGCATACATTTTATTTAAGAAATAATGATCGTCAGGTACTGAGCTGGATCCAAGCACTGCAGCAGTGTTTCCTCGTTGATACTAGTATATAGTAGTAGTAGTAATAATAATGGAAACAACAGAAATAATAATAATAAATATTATACTACTACTACTATAACTATACTACTACTATAACTATTACTAATTAAAAATTAAAATGATGATGTTGATGATGACTACGAGGAAAGAGGAATTTTATACAGGTAATTTTATTGTTGTTATTATTATTATTATTATTGTTGTTGTTGTTATTATTATTATTATTATTATTATTATTATTATTATTATTATTATTATTATTATTATTATTATTATTATTATTATTATTACTATTATTAATAACTCCACCAAGTAGGTTATGTTTTCAACCCAGTTTGTTTGTTTGTGTGTCTGTTATCAGGATTACAGATGGATTTTCACAAAATTTTATGGATAGGTTAAAAACATGGGTCAAGGACCAATCCAATAAATTTAGTGGTGTCCACGTTGCTAGAGGCCACCATTGCTAGAAATAGTACAGCACTTGGTGTTATCAGCCATTTTGTTTAGGGATAAACCTGTGCATACATATTTCACCTTGGCAACGATAGTTGGGAGTGGCAGAGGTTTGCAGTCTTTGATTGCTCTTGTTAATATTTTCCTCCCCCCCCCCTCCCTCTCCCCCCCCCCCCCCCCTGCCATATTGTGTCATGCACATCACACATACCAAGGTGTGGTTCTCATCACATGCTGGATAGATAGCTATGTATCAAACTCGTGTAGATCTTGGCATCTGATGATAGAGCACTGAAATGTCGAGAGACAAATTTTAAGTGGACCATTGAGAAAATCCTTTGATTATATAACGATGAAGATATGACGAAGATTGTAATAAATAACAACGTCAACAACAACAATAATAACAATAATGACAATGAAGATGATAAAAGCATGTCAAGCAGCATGTGATTTAGATAGGTAAGGTGTGACCTAATGCAGAAAGCATTACAGTGCTGAGAAGAGCAGATTTTGGTGTACGATATATTCATGCCAGATACAGATATGATGACTTAAACAACCATTTACAAGTCACGTGAAGTGAGTGGTCGAGTGAACGTACAGCTATAATCAAAGTGTAGTATGGCCCCTCCCACATTAGACTTGGGGACCAATGACACCACTTACATTGAAACCCAAACTTTTACACTGATATTCTGCAAACAGTATTCTAATTGACGAGTGAAGCATTCCCTTACTGGGGAGTTGGATGGATAACTTGGTATTGCCGCACATGGCATATCATGTTCGTGTTCATTGTTCTTTCACCCATAAAAACGTGAATGGGCCACCCCTTAAATAATACGGAATAACATAAACCAGAATGGTCGTCATAAGAGAATGATCGAGAGAATTCCCGGCCACAGATACCAAGTTAGATTTGACTGGCTGCATGGTTTAATAGCTGCCAGCCTGAAATAGGACATGCAGCAAACCAAGAGCCTAATAACCCCCCCCCCTCCGCAAGCCCTCCAAAACCACCTCCCCCATAAAAATAAATTTGCTCCACAGGCAGGTGAGAACAGACTGCATGGCTGACAGGAAAAGGGACGATGGACATAATTAATCGGTTCAACGACATTGATCTAGCTTTTTTCTTTTTCTTCACTTGCCACTCAATGCCGAGCATCCATTACTAGATATAAACGAGGCTGAGCTAGCACTCTCTGTACTGATTTGACCCAATTTTTAGATCACATCCCCTTGCCCCCTCCCTTCCCAATTTTTTTTAAGAAAAACAAATTATAATCGGCTCCCCAAAAAACTCCGTGCCTTGAGTCCAAGGTAGCAAACTGACAAAAAAATTACTTTTAAAGATTTTAAAAGGTATATAATTATAAAGGGTATATAAAATTATTGTCTTTATTTTTTACTTTACTTTATATATTTTTTTAATAATAATAATAATAATAATTTTATTTCAACTTACAGTGCTCCATCATCGTTCTTTTTTGGAAATGAAACAATTCAGTGAGTTCAACAGGGTGATCCCCTGGGTCCACTTTTGTTTTGTCTTGCTCTTCACAAGACTACACTCAAATTGGTATCCAATTTTAGTGTATTTTATTTGGATGATGGCACTCTTGGGGGAAGCATGGATGATGTACTCAGTGATTTTAATACAGTGGAAAGTGTGGCTGAGGAGCTGGGTTTGGAGCTTAACCGTGAGAAATGTGAGCTTATCTGTCCAGATCCAGAGAAGTCTCTCTGTGCTGCTCCAGGACTTCGTGTGGTCAATCCAGAGGTTGCCACTCTCTTAGGTTCTCCTATTGGTGGTATGGAAGGGATTGAGGAGCTGCTTAACGAGAAAATTGACTCCTTAAAGTTTATGGGAAGCAGACTTCGACACCTCCATGCTCATGATGCCTTTTGTTTGCTTCATCACGCATTTGCAATTCCAAAGCTACTGTACTCTTTACGATCTTCTCCCTGTTTTTCTTCATCTAAGCTTCAAGATTTTGACTCAATTCAGTGTACCATCTTGAGTGAGATCACCAATATTCCTCTCAACATTAAAGATCAAGCTTGGTCTCAGGCATCACTTCCAGTGAAGTTTGGTGGTTTGGGGATCAGAAGTGCTGTGATGCTTGCACCTTCCGCCTTTTTGGCGTAGGCTTCAGGTGCTTTTGATCTTATCCACCAGATTCTTCCGGACTACCTAGGTGATTCAAACTACTCTGAATTTGAAGATGGTTTGGAAATTTGGTGTCGAGGTCATAGCTGTGAGCCACCATCTGATCCTAGGTCCTCCCAACAGAAAGCCTGGGATGGTCCTCATGTTCAGGCTTCTTTTGATTCCCTCCTGAACTCGAGTGTGGATCTAGCTTCACGGGTACGTATTCAGGCTGCAGCTAGGAAGGAGTCAGGGGCTTGGATCCATGCCCTTCCCATGTCATCCTTAGGCCTCCGAATGGATGATGATGTGATTAGGGTGGCTACTGGTTTGCGTTTGGGTGTTCCTCTCTGTCATCCCCACAATTGTCTGCAGTGTGGATCCCAAGTGAATCAGTTTGGCACTCATGGTCTCAACTGTCGGAGAAGTCAAGGTCGTTTCTCGAGGCATGCAGCTGTAAATGACATTATTCATAGATCACTAGCTTCCATAAATATTCCCTCTCACCTGGAGCCTTCAGGCATTTCTCGCTCAGATGGCAAGCGTCCTGATGGAGCTTCCATTCTCCCCTGGAAGAATGGCCGTATCCTTGTGTGGGATGCTACATGTGTGGACAACTTTGCTCCATCCTATGCAAACTTATTACATGAAGGTCCTGGGGCAGTGGCAAACGGAGCCGAGTCCCTAAAAAAGGAAAAATACGGAAACATTGTTGATACACACTTCTTTGTCCCAATTGGGATAGAGACCACTGGAGTGTTTGGAGGGGAGGCATCTTTGTTCCTTCGGGAATTAGGTGGCCGTCTCAAAGCAAAGTGCGATGAACCACGTTCCCATCATTTTCTCCGGATAATTTCTATTGCAATTCAGCGTGGGAACACTGCAGCGGTGTTAGGCACTAGTCAGTATACTAGTGATGACTATTTCTTACTTAAATTAGCTAGCTAGTACTTTATTGGTAGTTATTCGGCATATTATTGTTTGTTTATAATATAATAATAATAATAATAATAATAATAATAATAATAATAATAATAATAATAATAATAATAATAATAATAATAATAATAATAATAATAATAATAATATAATAGTAGTAGTAGTAGTAGTAGTAATAATAATAATAATAATAATAATAATAATAATAATAATAATAATAATCATCAAGGTTTCTTCTTTGTGCATAATGTTCACAGCGTAGATCCATTCATAACAACTTTAGTACTAAGAGACTCCAAGTTTCCCCAAGACTAACCTGTTTTTTATTAAGAAAAAAGGGGGGGGGAAGGAACTTGGTATGTAGTGATCATCAATTTGATTAACCAAGAATGTACTCACTTCTCTCCATCAACTTTTCACCAATTCATACAGGAAAATTTAAACAGATTAAAATGTATAATATTTACTTTAGATATATACTTGATATAAATTGGTACTTGATATAAATTGGCACATAAAAGTTGGATGTGTGTTTGTGGGTCTAGATGGGTATATTCTCCTAGATGAGTCGATCTAATCTAGTTAATTATTTCTGGATAGAAATAAATAATGGCTTGCAGAGCCGTATTTCCCAGAAATAAGCTTACAGATTTTGTTCAACAACAGTAACAGTAGTAAGAGGATCAAGGTAACAACATAACAACATATTGTAGATTTTAATCAGCTTTTACTATATATATGTATTATTTTATTTTTATTTATAACTAATAACTATTAAAACATCAATGAATAACATGACCTTATCAAACTTTATGTTTTTAATGGTCTGCTATTGAAGAGCATGCGGGAAGAGACATCTGTGGTAGATGAGCCAGCAAGTGGAAAAAGTTGCTCGTGAAGGACTGCACATCCACATTACACCTCAGTGGCGTAGGAAGTGCAGCGGCCGGGGCGGCCATGGCCGCCCCACTTTTTGGGACACATAGCGAATAGGTAAAGGGTCTGGTTCATGAGACTACCAAAGTGCATGCGCTATAGAAGTCGCGTGTATCGTTGAAGGTGTTACAGTCGTTCAGCTAGCTGCAGTTTTGTACTATAACGTAGCTTTCTGAAATGAGCTGTCCTAGTCCAGCTATAGATGTAGGCAGCTTTCCAGCAGAAGCCAATCAGCCTCGAAGGTTTGAATTTCCAAAGAGAAGCTTCGGAAAGACGGTGGTGGCTAATCGGAGTTTTCAGCCCTCGTGGTTTGTGAAATGGCCTTGGCTACACTACATTGAGAATGATGATGCTGTGGTGTGCTTCACGTGTGCGCAAGCTAGTCTACAGAAAAAGCTGCAGTGGTCTTCAAACTCTGATTTGGCATTCATATCCAAGGGATTCACAAATTGGAAAGACGCCTCAGTGAAATTCCGCAATCATGCATCAAGCAAGTGCCATAAGGAAGCAGTCCACAACTTATGAAAGTAAGGGGTGAGGATGATTCCAGAATCACAAGTTGGTTAGAGAAGAAAACCGACAAGTAAACTGCACCCGACATTCAAAATGAGATACTTACGACCATGGCTCTTCTGGTTCTACGTCAGGTCGTCAAATCATTTCATTCTGCTCCATTTCTGACCATCATGATTGATGAGACAACCGATGTCTCAAACAAAGAACAAGTTGTTGTCTGCTTTAGATGTAAACGGGCCTCCTTCGACGCAGGCTCGTTTTAGAGATAGAGAGGTCCACTCGTGGGTTGTAAGTCCACGGACCTGATTCGCTCTGTTGCTAAGCTAGCAAAAGCAATGTAATAGTTGGCTTATCAAAAAGATATATAATGACACAAAAAGAGAGCGCCAGACTACGGTGTCTGCTGCTTATATAGGCCTGCCCAGGGCACGGGCCACTTGGGACCACGCCCCCTGGACAAAGGCCGCATGACAAACAATACATATGAGGTGTACAGGATGTGTGTGGTAAAATACATGGATAGATAGTTCAATTAGTTTTTAGATAGTTAGGAAGTTACTGTTGGAGGAGCTTGGGCGTATCCATCCTCCGGGCCTTGGCAAGATGTAGAGTCCGTCTCGTCCTCTGGAAGGAGCAGCACTGTCTTGACTGTGGGTCGGCGATATTCCTTTCCATTCACTTTAACCGTTACAGCTCGGACAAGGTTGTCTTTTCCTGGGTGTACTTGGACGATACGGCCGAGCGGCCAGTTGTTGGCGAATACCGCCTGGTCCTTAAGAAGAACCACGTCTCCAACCTGTAAGTTTCTTTCCGGGCGTTTCCACTTGGAGAATCGATTTAGGGTCACGACATAGTCTCGGCTCCACAGTTGCCAGAATTCCTTGGCCAGGTGCTGGCATAGATTCCAACGCCTGAGGAGGGACATGTTCTGGACGTCTTGTCGAGTGTGGATGGCGAGAGGCGGTCTGCCGATGAGGAAGTGCCCAGGGGTGAGTGCAAGTGAGCCATCAGCTGGAATTTGGTCCATTGGCACCAGGGGACGGCTATTGAGCGCTGCCTCGATCTGAGCTAATACTGTAAAGAGTTCCTCGATATTCAAACGCTGGGTTCCAACTGTCTTTCGGAGATGGCTCTTGACGGATTTCACGGATGACTCGCAGAGGCCTCCGAAATGAGGCGCTCGACCCGGGATGTGGTCCCATTCAATGTTAATGGCGGAGAGAGTGTTGTGGATCATTGTTGCGTTTTCGTCTTTTGATATCAAATCATAGACTGCTCGCAATTCTCCTTCTGCCCCCAGGAAATTTGTCCCGTTATCCGAGTGGATGGTGCGGGGCTTGCCACGACGGGCTACAAATCGGTGAAGGGCGGCTAAGAAGGCTTCTGTGGTGAGGTCTGTGACTGGCTCCAAGTGTACGGCCTTGGTTGCCATACAGATGAAGAGTGCGATGTATCCCTTTATGAAGTCTGGTGTGGCCTTTCTTCAAGGTTAGGGGTCCTGCGAAGTCAACTCCGACCTCTGCAAATACGCTGGAAGGGTTGATTCGGTGTGGTGGTAGCTGTCCCATGAGTTGGGATGATGTTTTAGCATGAACTCGTCGACAGGTGACGCAGTTACGAGTAACGGCACGAACGACTTGTCTTGCTCCGATGATAAAATACGATTCTGATAATAGCCCGAGTAGTCCGCTGGCACCTAGGTGGTTAGTTTTTAAATGCAGCCAACGGATCAGCGGCTTCACCATCGTGTCGTGCTTGTGCAGTATGGCTGGATGACAAGTGGTAAAGGTCTGCTGTGAGCGTTGAATCCTGCCACCGACGCGAAGCACTCCCAGGTCGTCAAGGAATGGGTGACGGGTAGATAGACAGCTTTTGAGAAAGACGCTGCCGTTGTGTTTGAGGGAGGAGATTTCTGTAGGAAATGACTGCGACTGCTCCATTCTGAGGATCTGGAGCTCGGCAGCTTCTATTTCTGGAACTTCAAGCGGGTGGACGGTTAACTGGTTGATGGGTTTCTTCTTTCGAAATTGCTCAGCGATTCGTAGCACCCATGCCATGACCCTCCTGATTCGATTCCAGGAAGAGATCCTGTTGGTCAACTGCTGCATGATAGTTGGGTCTGTTTCGTGTAAGAGATGTACTACAATCGGAGTGATTTTCTTCAGCTCTGGCAGGTTGCTTTTCTTCAGATGGTCTAGTCTAGCTGGCCATTCTGAAGGAGGTCGAGAGAGCCATGGAGGGCCCTTCCACCATAGATTATGTTCCAGGAGGTCTTTAGGAAGGAGTCCTCTGGATGCCGCGTCTGCTGGGTTATCAGCAGTCGGTACATGTTTCCACTGAGAAGCGGGTATGAGAGATGTTGTTTCGATAACACGGTTAGCCACGAATGTCTGCAGTCGTCCGGTGTTGTGGTGGAGCCAGGCCAATACGATAGTGGAGTCACACCATGCGACGCAGTTCGTGAGAGGTATCTGTAGGATGGTGCGAGTCGCTTGCATGACCCGACTCAAGAGTTGTGCCCCACACAACTCGAGGCGGGGAATGGTGAGTTCTTTCAAGGGGGCGAGTCTGGACTTGGCAGTGACGATGATTGTTGACACTGTTGTGTCGGTGTAAAAGGCTCTCAGATATATTACTCCAGCGTAGGCCGTTTTCGAGGCATCGCTGAAACCATGTAATTGGATCGACTGGATTTGCTTGTGTGGATGATAATAGTATCTGGGTACTGGGAACGATGTGAGTGTAGGTAACTGCTGTCGCCACTGTCTCCAGACTTCCTCGACTTCGTCTGGTACCACCTCGTCCCAACCAATGCCTAACTTCCACAGTGATTGCACAAGTGCTTTGGGTACGAGGATGGCTGGGGCGAACCACCCCATGATATCAAACGTCTTGGCCAATTCAGAAGTAATTTGCCGTTTCGTGGTTCTGAGGCGATTGTTCAATTCAGGAGTGGCCACATGGAGAGTGTCTGTTTCGGTACTCCAATGCACACCAAGTGCTTTATGGCACTGTGATGGTGTTGCAATAGCTTGAGCTGATTGTTCATCTTCTCTGAGTGATGTGGGAATTGAAGTAAGGACTGCAGAAGAACTGGAGCGCCACTTCCGCAGAGTCATGGCTCCTTTCTCCATTAATGCATTAAGTTCGCATTGGAGGGAAACTGCTTCGGCTTCGGTAGCTGCTCCCGTGAGGCAGTCATCGACGTAAAATTCGTTGTAAACTGCTGCTGCTGCTCTGGGGAATTGTTCCTGGTGATCTGTTGCTAGGTGTCTCAGCACCTGTGTTGCTAGGAAGGGAGAAGACATGACCCCGAAGGTGAGTCGTGTCATCCTCCAATCCCTTAAGATGCCTAAAGAATCTCGCCACAAGAACCTATGAAAGTCCCGGTCTTGAGGATGTAGGCTTATCTCTCTGAACATTTTTGCGATGTCTGCTGTTAACCCGATCTTGTTATTTCTGAAGCGTAGGATGATCTCATTGAGCATTGGATATAGGCTGGGCCCGGGCAGGAGTGTGTCGTTGAGAGATGTGCCTGTTGATGTCTTGGCAGAGGCGTCAAATACTACCCTCAGTTTTGTGGTGGTACTGGAATCTTTGCAAACGCCATGCATAGGCAGGTAGTAGCTGTGTTCTGGTTGTTTGGAGAGGTCGGCTTGAGGAACTTTCTCGGAGTGATGCAACTGGTCATATTCAGTGATGACTTCACTGAAAGCAGACCATCGACCCTGTTTCTGTAGGGATTTTTCGTTTGAGATGTAGCGGCGTACAGCTTGCTCTCGAGATCTGCCCAATGGGGCAGAATCTGCTCGTCGTGGAAGCTGCACCTGATAACGACCTTCACCATCTCTGGTAGTAGTGGCGGCAAAGTGTTCGACGGCTTGTTGATCTTCCTTTGCAAGGAGAGATGCTTCAGATGGGCCATGCTCAATTTCCCAGAATGAGCTGATGAGATTGTGGTCTTGCTCGTCCAGTATGGTTGAAGACGTTACGTGGATGCAAGCTGCTGTCTGTACTGCGGGAGTGATGCAACTGACTAGCCACCCGAGAGTGGTTGGAAAGATAGTGATTGATCGATCGAGAGTACGTCGGATTCCGTCCAGCGCAATCCAGTTGAAGACTCGTAGACCAACCAGTAGATCCACGGTTCCGGGGCGATCGAAGGCTGGATCGGACAATTCGATTCCTTCAAAGACTGGATCATTACGGTCGATAGATATGGGATGCACAGGTTGGTCAGTAGTGATCTTGTCCACTATGATCGCTGTTAAGGTTAAAGCTTCGTCGGCTTCCCCTGTGTATAACTGGACTACTGTTCGTCTACACGGAGTGGGAATCTCAATACCTGTGACTCCGGATAGAGCTACCGTTCCAGGAAGTGTCCTGGCACGGAGCGTGCTTGCTAGCTTGCTGGTAATTAGAGTAGCACCAGCACCTGAATCGAAAAAGATGCGGGCGTTCACGCTTCGGGCTGGAGTTTCGACTACACCACGACCCGTTAAGAAAAGGGCTTCAGTTTGTTCCTGATGAACGATATTCACCGTAGGCAGTGACGCTGCTGGTGTTGTGGCTGGAATATTTTCGGTCTTGACAATTGGTGCCGAGTTGTGGCTGGCTCGGTGAAGTAGCGTATGGTGACGTCCCCCACATTCTCTGCAAGACCCCTTACTTTGACAGTTCTTAAAGGCATGATAAGAGGATAAGCAATTGCTGCAGACTCGATGCTTCTGAACAAGGTTGAACCGCTCCGCTTGTGTGAGGGTTCTGAAGGTTGGACATGAGGATAAAGAATGTCTGCCATTGTGGCAGATCCCACAGTCTTCATCTCTTTGAGTTGTAAGGACTGGGTTCCTCGGTGGCGGTCCTCTCGAATGTGCTGGGGCAAACGGTCGAACATCGTGATGGTTGGGAGATGAGTGCACTTGACGTCTGGTCGGTACGACTTCAGTGTCAGGCAATGCTTCATATCTCTCTGCTGTGAAGTCAAGCAGGAGCTCGATTGAAGGTACTTTCTGGTGCTCTCTAGAGAAAAGAGACCAGGCTGTGAAGGTCGTCTCATCCATCATTAACTCCGCCATAGCAGTGTAAATGTAATCTGCGTTGGATTGACCGGAGGATCTGATTGAATGGAGACCTTGCTTCAGATGGATGGTGAGGCTGCTCACATCTGATTTGCTTCCTGCTTTCATGCGATATTGGGAGAATCGCTTGAGGTGAGTGCGAAACACCAGACGTTTCTTGTCGAACGTCTTGTGGAGAATGTCGACCAGTCCGTCGTAGTCGTCTTCCATACCGGGAGATGCCTTGAGCACTTCAATACCCCGGTCGCATTTGATGGAGGCTTGGAGATAGGCGACCTTGTCAGCTGCAGTGAGTCTGGGTTCTTGGGCTAGACAGTGGCTGAACCTCATCCAAAAGGAGGTCCAGTCCATGTGATCTCCAGTGAAGGTGGGGATCTCGATACGAGGTAATCGATGTGGCATATGTGTAGACGGAGTGGCTATAGGTGCACTCATGACCAAGGCCGGAGATGGAGTTTCCGCTGCTTCCCGAACTCGGATTTCTCGTAGTCGCTTCTTCAGTCTCAAGATGACAGCTGATGAGCGATCACATGCACACTCTGATACAGAGGCCTCCAACTCTTGCATTGATTTCATCTGCTCATCAATGAGATCAAATTTCTGCTGGGAATCCGTTCGGGCGAGATCAGTTTCGTCCTCTAGGTCTTCCAGGATCTTGTTAGTAATTCGGGACAATTTGTGCAGAGCTTGTATGTTACTGACGGAACACTTTAGATCTTCCAGGCGGTCAAGTAGTTGGTCGAATCGGATCTCATTTTCTTCAAGATCGTTGGCTTCCCCTGCGGTGGAAGTTTCTTCAACATCCTCTCGCCCTCTCATCAGCTGGACAAGGTAAGTCTGGATCTGTATATACCCAGCTCGTTGAGAAGTCAAGGTACAGATGTATCTTTCGAGTTCCCGTAATTCGACTTCTTCCAAAGAAATGGACTGTGATTGCTGGAGGAACTTCTCTCCCTTAGTGATCCAACCCTTCCGATGACCCCGTTTAGATCTGAGGGTGGACAGGTCAGATATAGTTTTCAAGTGTGGCTCCGTCATGTCACTAAGAGGTGGACACTAGGCGCATATCGATCGAGAAAAAGAAGAAAAGCAGGTACGTGATCGCCACTATTGAAACTAGTAGGTACGGGATCGTCAATACTGAAAAGTCGATAGGCACGGGTCGTTATGGCCGAAAAACGGTAGAGAAGGACGTATGATGCTTGAAATGTTCGAAATACGCTCGAGGTGGTCGGTAGACGCTTGAGAAGGTCGGACGACGCTTGAGATGATCGAAGGACGCTTGCTACGAATAGCTAGTTCGAATCTTCGAGAAATTCTCCAAGATCCGGCTCGAAGGACCAATAAACGGGCCTCCTTCGACGCAGGCTCGTTTTAGAGATAGAGAGGTCCACTCGTGGGTTGTAAGTCCACGGACCTGATTCGCTCTGTTGCTAAGCTAGCAAAAGCAATGTAATAGTTGGCTTATCAAAAAGATATATAATGACACAAAAAGAGAGCGCCAGACTACGGCGTCTGCTGCTTATATAGGCCTGCCCAGGGCACGGGCCACTTGGGACCACGCCCCCTGGACAAAGGCCGCATGACAAACAATACATATGAGGTGTACAGGATGTGTGTGGTAAAATACATGGATAGATAGTTCAATTAGTTTTTAGATAGTTAGGAAGTTACTGTTGGAGGAGCTTGGGCGTATCCAAGATGGGTAGACACTAATTTGGAACCCCACGAGGAGTTTATAGGCCTCTACCAGGTGGCTTCTACTCAATCTTCAACTCTAGTAGCTACCATACATGATGTTCTGCAGAGGTTGAATGTGCCTATCACAAAGCTCAGGGGTCAGTGCTATGATGGAGCCTCAGGATCACGAGGAGGCGTAGCCATTCAACTCCAAAAAGAAGAGCCGAGAGCTGTATATACTCATTGCTATGGGCATGCTCTTAACCTTGCATGCAGTGATGCTCTCAAGAATTGCAAGATTATGAGAGATGCACTGGATACATGTTATGAGTTAATCAAGCTTATCAAGAAGTCCCCTCGTCGTGATGCAACACTGCAGAAGTTGAAGGAGCAAATACCAGACAATAGCCCTGGTATTCGCATGCTCTGTCCTACAAGATGGACTGTCAAAGCCCAAGCACTGCAGAGCATCCTTGCCAACTATGAAGTATTACAAATGCTTTGGAAGGAGTCACTAGGTTTTGTAAAGGACACTGAGATGAAGTGCAGAATCCAAGTTGCATGATGTCATTTGAGTTTTTTTTTGAGTTTCACTGGCTGAGATTTTGCTTAAACACAGTGACAATCTGAGCAAAACCCTCCAAGCATCCAGTATGTCAGCAGCAGAAGGGCAGAAAATAGCTGATATGACTGTCCGGACACTGCAGTCCATACGCTCTGATGAGAATTTTCTACTCTTTTGGAAATCAATCAATCAGAAGGCAAGTGATCTTGATATCAATGAGCCAGTGCTTCCTAGGCGAGGAAAGCGACCCAGAAAGTATGAAGTTAGAACAAGTGAAGGTGATGTTCTTGTGAGTGTGGAAGATTTGTACAGATCATATGTGGTATAAAACAACGCTTTGATCAACCTGGGTACAAGCTCTATTGTAACCTTGAAGCTCTTCTGGTGAAAACTGCTAAAAAGGAGAACTACGATGAAGAATTTCGTTTTGTAGCCAACTTCTACAAGGGTGACTTTGATCCCGACCAATTGAACATGCAGCTTGGAGTTCTGTCAAGCAATATTCCAAGTGAATCAGCCCAGGATCTCAATTCTGTCATAAACTATTTACGAGAACTTTGTCAGGCTCAGAAGTCACTGTTATCAGAAGTGTGTACTCTTGCTTCACTGATACTAGTTATGCCTGCCACTAATGCAGTGAGTGAGCGTTCCTTCAGTGCTCTGCGACGTTTAAAGTCATATCTGAGGGCTACCATGACCCAATCAAGACTGAACAATATTCTGGTTCTACATGTTCACAAAAATGGTACAGATCAACTGTGTTTGACTGAGGTTGGGAACGAATTCGTGAAAGGCTCCTGTCACCGTGAAGCTGTTTGGGAACTTTTTGCCAACTGACTAAGACACAATTTTAAGTACTTGATGTGTTGTGTTGCATGTTATATTTCATTGAAACAGACTCAGAAAACACCTCTAAAGGGGGGGGGGGGGGGGGGGGGGGGGGGGGGGAAGGGGGACATTGATGAAAACCCCTGCCAATGGCCTCACCACTTTTTAGTTGCTTCCTACGCCCCTGCACCTAGGGACCAGCGCTTCAACTGAGATGTAGGGCTGGAGCCGATTGGGTCTCAACTCTCAAAACCATACACATGAAACCACACCCATCATTGTCTGTCTGAAGTGTTGCTGTGATCGTACATTCTCTATTCAGAGGGATCATGAATCATGTGCACTTGTGTTTGCCAGCGAGTGAAGATGTGTTGCTCTGTTTTGTTTTTCAAATTTGGCCTGATGAAGACCAAAGTATTTCGGTTGAAATGTTTGCACTGAAAAATAAAAAGAGAAACCTCGAAAATAATCGTACAAGTTTTAATAATCAGCTTTTATTATCCACCCCACCAATATTTGAACTGAGTGCTTTGACCTTCATCAGAAAAACTAACAGTACAAAAAACAACAATGCAATGCATTTTTAGTCGCCGGAAATGCATTTCACATGAAATTTCATGGTCTGTTTGAATGCTAGAATGTCTAAAGAGAGTACATATCACACAGCATGAGATGTAGGCTGGAGCTCCTCATTGCTGAGTCTCAACTCTCAAGATTACACATGGACACTATGCCCATCATCATCTGTCTGATATTCAAACAGACCACAAATAATATGCATTTCATGTGAAACATGTTGCCAGGGAATTGTATTGCATTGTGTGTGTGTTATTTTCATTCATCCTGATGAAGACTGAAGCATTTGGTTGCCAACCCCTCCCCCCAAAAAGTTAACACACAAAATAAGTCAAGGATATATTTTTTTGTTGAAGTCAGCCGAAGAGAACCCTACAAAGAGAACCCTACAATATAGCAACAACAACAGAACAAATCAATAATTGGATTACTTTGTTGTCAATCGTTTGCCACACGTATCCCGCAGGTAGTAACCTTGCGACCTCATGATCCTGGCACGATAGTCTCTACGTTTGCACAGTTGCTCTGGAGTGGGCATCTGGTTGGTGTAGGCCTAGGAGAAGAGAGCCAAGAACACAGTGCCAGTTTCAAAATCCATCATTCGAACTATATCGTTATGAACAGTAAAACTTGGTTGTTTAGCCTCCCTTGCATTTTAACATCAAATCAGAAAAAAAGAGAAAAAAAAAGAAAAAGAAGGGGAAAAAAGGGAAAAAAGAAAGAAAGGAAAAAAAGCCTAATAGCTAACACCCAACAAATGTAGTGCATCCTAATTATGCGTGCCTAACATCATAGTAAGACGAGGGACGGGTGCTTAACAAAGAGTCTTTGAGGATTGGCATTCATTATGTGAAGGTATAAGATGGAAATTAGGAACAGGACAGTGCCGGAAGCTTTTCAGTTGATATAAAATTTGAATCTTCTATTTAATTTGAATCTTCTATTTTTAACAGTTTCATAATTGTTCACACTAGACATTCAGTGTTGTAAAATTTTATTGTTCCTCACTTTTAAGTGCTGCTCTCACTAAAATGGCCTTATGAATATATAATATCAGAGTTTATAGCTCCATAGTGAATGAGGCCTTTCTATCATGTAGCATGGCATTCCCACTTATAATAAGTCCTACCTGCTGACAGGACAAGAGCACTCCGAGTGGTAGTACAGGATCCACAATGGACATGACCCGCGAAGGACAGACTGAGCCACAGAGATTAGTAGCCGGGTAGACTACAAGAAGAGCATCGGGAAGTTTAATTCCCAGTTGCTTCAGCTTCATGCAAGTGGTGATGCAGAAGTTACCGCCTGCTGAATCTCCAATAAGCACAATCTTCTTTCCAGTAGATCCTATAAATGAAGTATATAACACACCATATTTCCTCGATTAACTACGCCCTCGATGAACGCGCCCTCAATTAGACCGCACTCCATTTGCTACTTTGAATGAAATAGTATGCACCTTCGATTAGACCACGCACGCACACACTAGCAGGAAATATGAAAGCTCCAGAGAAAGTGGTCTTCCTGGAGTGGGTAGAGAAAGCTGGGTCCATCTGACAGCGATAATCAAATTCTTCAAAAGTTATGGCATTTCAGTTGAGATAAGCAAAAGCCCGGGCAAGCAGCAGAAAGTGCTGCAGGAAATATCGCCAGCAAGATGGCCAATGACGATTCCTTTGCAAGCGACGAAGCTGACTATGAAGACGACGAAACTAGAATAGAGAACTTAAACTAGAGCACGAACACTGGTATTTTCAATAATTATCACCTGCTCGCCTCGAATAGTATGTGAAGTTTGGCCACTCATGAAATGAATCAAGTGCTAATCGAGGAAATAAGAACAAGAACAGATAATAACCAACCCACAGATAACAAGGATATATCAACCACCGTGATTTATGGTGGCAAACTGTCATCATTATGCTACACCAACTACAAATGGACTGTGTGGCACCTGAGCCCAGTTAGTGTCCTTCACATAGGCTAGCTTGAACTAATATGTGCTTTAAGCAAAATGAGGAGCACAGTGAATGCTGCACAAGCTTCTTATTTGATAAGCATTCATTTTGCTATTGAAATCACATACCATACAAGCACGTTGTTTAGCAGGTGCAAAATAAATAACACAAGTCAGCAATGATATTAAAACGACCTTTTTACAGCCCTTTAAAATATTACCTTATCTCTGTCAAAAGTGCTTTAAATATATTGGTAACAAATTATATTTTGACACCAAATTGCTGTCCAAATTTGAGCAACTCTGCAGCTGGCTCAACAAAACTAGCACTAGTGGTCAACATGGCCAGCTGGTTAAACACCCAGCTGGCTTAACAAGACAAAACCTAGCTGGCTAAACAAGACAAAACCCAGCTGGTTAAACATGACAAAACCCATCTGGCTAAACAAGACAAAACCCAGCTGGCTACACAAGACAAAACCCAGCTGGCTACATAAGACAAAACCCAGCTGGCTACACAAGACAAAACCCAGCTGGTTAAACAAGAGCTGGCTAAACAAGACAAAACCCAGCTGGCTACACAAGCCAGCAGGCTAAACAAGGCAAGGAAGGCAAGAGCAAGGTGGCTGAGCAAGGTAAGAACCAGGTTGTGAGCAAAAGGTTGCTGAGTAAGGTAAGAACCAGATCGTGAGCAAGGTAAGAGTGAGATGCTGAGCAAGGTATGAGCCAGGTGGGTGAGCAAGGTGTATTAGTGAGCCAGGTTGGTGAGCAAGGTGTATGAGTGAGCCAGGTTGGTGAGCAAGGTGTATGAGTGAGCCAGGTTGGTGAGCAAGGTAAGAACCACGTGTCTGAGCAAGACATGAACCAGGCGGCTGAGAAGGTATGAGCCAGGTTGGTGAGCAAGGTGTTTGAGTGAGCCAGGTTGGTGAGCAAGGTAAGAACCAGGTGTCTGAGCAAGGTAAGAACCAGATGTCTGAGCAAGACATCAACCAGGTGGCTGAGAAGGTATGAGCCAGGTGGGTGAGCAAGGTATGAGCCAGGTTGGTGAGTAAGGTAAGAACCAGGTGGCTGAGCAAGGTAAGGAAGGCAAGAACCAAGTGGCTGAGCAAGGTAAGGAAGGTAAGAGCCAAGTGGCTGAGCAAGGTAAGGAAGGCAAGAATCAAGTGGCTGAGCAAAGGAAGGCAAGAGCCAGGTGGCTGAGCAAGGAAGAGCCAGGTGGCTTCCCCTAGGAAAGAGCCAATGGTTGATCAGCTGGATCAACAGCATCCCTTATAATAATCCAGGGTAGATAAACTCTCTTACCACACATTATACAGCATTTGCTTGATCAATATTCTGTCCAGAATGGTTTGTTTACTAATGCGAAACCCATTAACTGTTCATGAATACACCTCAATCAGTGACATAGCAGCTAGACGTGAATGAGCATAAAGTAATGATTTGTTGAAGGAGCTGAGGTGACTGAGGCATGTCCTCTCATAGAGGGCGACATTACAAAATACCAGTAAGAGCTTTGGAACGCCATAGATCTTTTAAACATACTATGGCTGTTTGGTTTGCACAACTTCAGCATGACCATATAGTGTGTGTGTAGGTCAGGAAGAACTGTAATTGCAATCAACAAACTCACAAATCAGGTTTACTAGATTAAAAGAATCTTAAAAGAATCCCATCAATGAGAATCTTTACAGATTTTGACATGAAATGGTTTGCGTGATTGAAGTCTGTGACGATCATTACCATATTAACACTTGAAAGGGTTATTTGGAATCCATTCCTAAAGTTGATTGGTTCAAGAAGACCATAAGGTTGTGTATAGTTAGCATCAGGACTAGAGTGACAACCACTTCTTGACCCCAAGATGGAGGAGTGCTCCCTCCAAACCAAGCAATGGGATCATCTGATGAAAAAGTGATGTGCAAAAAAATAGTACCACCTGGGACAGAACCAAGATCCTTCTGAGTCAAACACTTATGAGTCAAACAGTTATGGCACTGAGCCACGAGGAAAGCTGGCAGAACATTGTATAGACCACAAGGACATGCAGTAAAGGGTTGGACACAAGTTGCAGTTACAATGCTGCTGGACTAACCCTCTACTTTGGTTTGGAGCTAGGCAGAGACACATTTCATGCTTCCCAAGTACCCCCCATGTACATGTGTAAAGCAGGGTGAGGTACATTGAGTTTCCCATCTGTATCTATATGCTCAAAATAATTGTGAGATTTTTTGTGAGATTTTTCACTTTTTACCACTAATAGTCCTCTACATATCTCCTTGTAAAAGACACCTGGGAAGTTCTCTATGGAATCTGCCAGCAGCTAGAACACATGAACAGACATTTATCTGCCTCAGTCCAGCACGCTAGGTCTGTCAAAAGAGGTGGCTCTAATTGGAATCCCACCTAATTTACACTTTAAAGATTCATGCTCATGCCGATTCAGAAATAATCCGCCACCAATCTCAGAGAAACAACTATGTATTGTACAAAAGCAGGGTGCAAGTTTTGTGAATGGGTGCTTTTAACTGTTCTGTTTCAGGGCATTTTTTCGTAATCTGCCATGTGTGTGTGTGTGTGTATGTGCGCATGTGTGTTAGCAAATCCAGAGTAAAGCACACAGAATTTCAAGTATGTTTAATTGTTTAGTACTGCCACCTAACCTATAGTCACACACACACACACAAACAACACCAAAAACAGTTTGTTAACATGGTATTAGTTAGTGCACACTTCAATGTACATTAAGCCAGCTGTTAAGTAGTGCCCTTCACACAACCAGTTCACAAACAGCTGATTGGTAGGAAGTCTCAAAACAAACAAACAAACAAAAACATGTTCAGGTAGCTAATATCATATAGTAGAACCGATTTGAAATTTCCAGACCTGCCAACTTTTTGTGACCAAAATGCGGGACACATGGACGGGCACGCACTTTTCTCGAGGTCTGGGGGGGGGGGGGGGGGGGGGGGGGAAGGGAAGGGAGGGAATTTGAAATTAAATGCTTACGGTGTTTTCCTGCAATCAGGAAGCAAATCTATTGATTTCATGGTCAATGATTCATGCTTTAGCACTGGCTTCACAGCAGTGGAAGTAGAGCGATCCCTGCTTCCAGATGCCTGCATTCTATAGATCTGCATTTTGAGGATCTGACAATTTAACAAGCTATGGATATTTCTTTGGCCACAGCGATTGTCTGATAAAGAGCATCAAGTGATCTGGTGGCAGTTCTAGAAATTCAGCCGGTAGATAGCATGACTATACTATTGGTTTGTGCATGCTCGATACCACTAACATTTTGAAGTAGACAGAGCTATGCTCATGTCAGCAGCTAGAGTGCAAAGGCTACATGGATTACAGTGGGGGGAGTTGACCTCTACTAGCCAGCTACTAGCCAGGTTGTGGGGGAAGACTCATCAGCACAGGTTTCTCCAATCCATAGTTGACCAATGCTAGCAACGCATTCAAGAATGAACTGGCTAACTGCTACTACCTGCTATGTAGCAAGCAAAATGCAGGACATTTGGCATGCTGGCAGGACAGGCGTGTGGAATGCAGGACTGCCCCGCAAGATGTGGCAAGTCTGAATTTCTATGAACACAACAGTACATACCCAATGCCTCCAAGTTTTGCAGTATCCAACAATAACAGAAAACACATTCCTCCAGTGCCCTAGGATATGGTGCCTCTGGGGACAAGGAGTACTGAAGAGATACAATGGGCACTTTCAGCTCAAATGACCACTGCCGCAGATACGACTAAGCATAAGATTAGAAACAACCAAATTAAAGTGGATTATGGGCGGGTCAGATGTCTACGTTTGCCATCGAAGTCCCATATTCCATGATGACATCATTGATAATGCTTCCCCCCCCCCCCCGAATTTGAAACAAATGAGTTATTGCAGTGGGAGTCTTTCTGATACTTAAATGCATATATTATATGCGAATGGAAGATATAAACTTGTGTTGAACTAAAGATTTTTTTGAGGCCTTCAACATTGGTCTGGGAAGACTGGTTGAGCCACACTTACTAACCCTATAGAAGGAGGACAGGTAGTAAAGGCCTAGACCTCACTTTGTGAGAAACCCAACTGATATACTGATGTAGATTCGCAGACAATTTTGATGGCAAACTTGGACATGAGATTTGAGTGTCTTAAACTTACCGAATGAGAGGTGGGGGTTTGACTCACAAACCCTCCACCATGGAAGTGCACCACGAGACCGGAGGATGGTGGACGATTGGCTTTCTTTGAGGTAGCACCATTGGAAAGCTATGTAACATGACACAAGCAGAGAGTACATGCAGCCACAATTATCCACATCACTTGAAGTACACTGCTCAAAACAACCAAAGTCAAGATGACCAATGGTTGCTAAGCCAGTATCTATGTTAATCACCTGTTTTTTTAAATTAAGTACTATTAGTTTCAAGGTATATTTATTAACTTCACCTCCTGTTTGCCCAAAGCTCACCCTCCCATTTCGCCATGCTCAATCTTTCTCTGTTTTATGATTGCCAAATCATGTATGTATGACATCAACACTGTTCAGAGTGTGTTCTACCAGAGCTCCCAAGGTTGGAAAGCTATTTTTCTAGCTCTCGTGTACACAGTTGTAGTACCAGTAAATGAACAAACAACAATGAGGGTTGTTACACTGCCTGTTATACGTGGGCTCTGCATGCTCACTGTTATAAGTGGCCATTTTCTTGCTGACTGATGCTTAAGCAGCTGGCTATAAGCAGCCATTTTCTTGCTGACTGATTATTAGTGGCCATTTTCTTGCTGACTGATCTGTAAGCAGCCATTATCTTGCTGACTGGTACTATAAGCAGCCATTTTCTTTCTGACTGATTATTAGTGGCCATTTTCTTGCTGACTGATTATTAGTGGCCATTTTCTTGCTGACTGATTATTAGTGGCCATTTTCTTGCTGACTGATCTGTAAGCAGCCATTATCTTGCTGACTGGTACTATAAGCAGCCATTTTCTTGCTGACTGATTATTAGTGGCCATTTTCTTGCTGACTGATGCTATAAGTGGCCATTTTCTTGCTGACTGATGCTATAAGCAGCCATTATCTTGCTGACTGATGCTATAAGCCGCCATTTTCTTGCTGACGGAATGCATTTTGTTGCTGAGTGATGCCATTATCTTGCTGACTGGTAATATAAGTGGCCATTTTCTTGCTGACAGATGCTATAAGTGGCCATTTTCTTGCTGGTTTCGCTAATAAGCTGCCAATTATTAGCATTGCTCAATAATCGGCAGACTGTGGACCAATTATCGCATACTTATGTCACTCACAATAATGAAGTTTACGGAACATTTCCTGTCATCGAGCAGTGTTTCTTGCTGCTGCTCGTCTAACAAGTTTCTCATTTCTTTTGTTTTCTGAGTTTATTGCACGTGCTAGATAAGTTTGTCTCAGCATTCGTCTCTGGTTAGTTTGCTGTCTTAGTTGTGCTGACTAGAGCAATAATGACGCATGACTACTCACCTGTTTCATGGAACTGGCTGATTGCTAAATAGCTACTTTATCCAGCTAGTTACATATCTTTTTATTTCCAGTAGGATGCCACTGGGTAGGAAGGTCAGGATCATCATAGTCTGCTCCAGGTTTTGTTGACCACATCCTCCAGGAGCAAGGAAAGAAAGCAATGGTCAGATGAGTCATGCAAACTGCTCTTGCAGCAGTTAAGGATGGTTGACCTATCCAACATGCATCATTGAGCATGACTGTACAGACATCCTGGCTAGGTTACTCACGGCATGAAGCCATGACACATGGACTTACTTAACTGCAACTGAGGAGGGTGGATTCATCCAGGTAGCTTAATATTCACTTCAGAGGGTCAAGTATAGTAATAATCACGTTTGACCATCTGAAGTGAATATTAAACTAATCCTTTGTTTAATGATTGAAATAGCTTTTACACAAAGCTAATGTAGTACTTACTTCCCTTTTTATATTTTGTAATTTGAGCGTACTGGCATCATTAAGTAATTGATATAGTGCAAACAAAAATATCGCAGCATGTTATGGTAAGACTTCAGATGGTCTGGCTATAATGGCCAAATCTAATCCACCTAATTCAGGTCAAGAGAATCATATTTCTATAGCGATTCTCCCTCTTAAGAAACCCTGATTTTGTCCAATATTACCTATATTCTTAGCAGTACCGTCCATTTGGCACACACAATTTCCCCCCCCCCCCCCATTCCCCCACAAAGTAGCCTCAAAACACCAGTTAGAATATATATAAAATTGCTCACGAGCAAAAATAGTCTCATTAACATATTCATGAGGAAAGTTAACAAGATATTTACTGACTAGGAACTAATCTTCTGAATCTACTAGCTAACATTCTATGGGGCAATATTTTTAATTTGAAGGTATAGAAGTAGTTACAGGTACACTGGTGAAATGAATGCGTCCAGGCACTAATGTAATGTTTTGGGTAAGGTACATCCTATATGTAGGAGAGCAAAACTATGCTACAGTGCTGAGTAGATGTGACACAGACTAAGATGCGACTTACACTGTGTTAATATAGTACCTGTGATTCTCGCTGCTTGTGGGATATGAGGAGAAGTGACAGCGGCTTGAGGTCTACCTGAACAGATGGCGGCGGTAGGTCTATCTCTCCAGAACTTGTCGGCACTTTTAATGGCTTGGTTGGTAGTTCCAGCCACTGGTATACCTCAACAGATTGATGAGTCGAGGTCAGCTTGACCACACCCTGGATTACATAAACATACACATATCACTGAGCTATAGCATTTGCTTAGTATGCTTTTGTTAAGCATCACTTGAAAGCCAAGCCAAGTTATGCTCCTGAACTCTTTTGTTGCTATATATGCTAGAACAGTTAGCAATACAATTCAGAGTCCTCAATTGACCTCAAGAACACACAGCTCAATTGACCAATGCCCCATGGTACAAAATTAACGGTCCCTAGCCATGACTCAAACTTTTAATCTGGAGGTTCTTTATCTATCCAACCATGTTTTATTCGATCCTGCGAACTTAAGTTATGTACACAAATTTTTGGCCTGGGGAGTTGTGCAAACTGCAGAATACTTAGGCCTACCGGGAACTGCTCTGAATCCCTCCATCCTTGGGAAAGGAAGCACTCCTGGATGCATTTTCGTTTTTCTTCTTCAATAGAGATGGCATTTGTTTGCTCATCTCAATGGATCCGATTCTGGTATGAAACGGCAGCTTAGTATTTGAATTCTATTGTAAAGTTTGAAATGCCAAATTAAAAAGCACTGTTGATAACTTTATACCATTGATCTCGATGGTCAGTTACCTATAACTAGGATATGCTCTGGCAAATCCGTACATAACCATGTAAACTACTAATTCACCGTGGCCTCCTCGACTGCAAATTAATACTCTGAAAGATAAGAAATAAGGTAAAGCGCAGTTAGATAAAGAGGGCCACCAAGCAATATTAATTATTTCTCGGCATTAGTTCCAACCTTTCTGTAATAATGGCCCATCTACACAGTGACTTGCCCAATCTGTAAATTCCATAATGGCTTCCATTTGCTGCCAATCTAATTTGCAGATAGGAACCTATTCTGAAAATGTACAGAATTTGCAGGTCAATTGCAGATGGATCAGATTAACAGAAAGTCTACGTATTGACAAGGAATAGCTAAAGTAATAACACAACAGCCAAAGCCAGTTGACAATACTGTGGGTAACTTGGTACATATAGTTCATGTGCTCAGACCAGATACATAAATCTTCAGTCCCATCTGGGTGGACAGACTTTTGTTACTCGTTTTTAGAAGGACTAGGTCCATGCAAATTTTTAAGGGTATGATGCTCCTTGCTAAGTAGTGGTATCCAAGATGGCTGTCATTTTGACCCCTCACTAGAGTTTGGACTGATCATTTTACTTCAACCTTCAAACTCACCAAATAAGGGGTCATTCTAAAGGTAATCATTACCATTATCCATTTTGTGTAAATTTAGTGTCATTTGGTCTAATTTTTTTAAAAGTTGTGCAGTAAGTTTCTTAACTCTCACAAAGATAATTCATTTCTGCTTTGGTACAAATATGGGCAGATATTAGCCCCACTCCTAACCCTAGCCCCACTCCTAACCCTAGCCCCACTCCTAACCCTAGCCCCACTCTGTGTTCAAATTGAATGACGTACTGTTTTAGAGTTATGCATGACCTCAGAGGACATGGATCTCAGCTTGCAACCTTGTTCTGGCCCTGAAACATGTTTTGTTCTGTTAATTAATTTTGTGACACATCTGATGTTCAGATTTCAAGTTGATTATTGAGAAGGTTATTGTAAAGTAGGGAAAAAGTTTGGGAGCACCACCATCGGCGAGTTCCAATATTCCATGTCCTAGACCTACCAGGTGGTCGGCCATGAATGATCGTCAACAACCAGTTGTACCAAGTGCTGGTACACTAGGCTCTATTGGGACATCATCAAGAATTCTGAAGAGAGTGCCGAGGGGAGCAATGGACCCGGCAGCCAGAAAGCTGGCATCGATAGCGGAGAATTTAGCGACTGGCAATGATCATCTCACTTGGCAATGTCTCCTACTTTTTACCTCGCGATGTCTCAAGTTACCAGGACATGGAGGTAAGCATTGGAGCCTGTCATTGGCAGTGAACTGACAGATCAGGGAGGAATTGTCTGAGCTAGGCCCAGAAACTTCTTGCAAGAGGAGAGACAGGAAGACTGAAGTCTGAGTTGGCAGTCTTTTATCTGGACGATGGGACCCTTGGGGGAAGAAGGGAGGATGGGATCAGCAATCTGAAGCTGATTGAGGAGGAGGCAAGTAAACTGGGCCTGAAGCTAAACAGGAGCAAGACTGAACTCATCTGTTCTGACAGTACCACCAGAGGGAGGGATAGTTCTCTGTACCTACCTAGGACTACCCAGGACTTGATGTGGTCAACATTGCATGCAGAGCTTCTGGGGTCACCTCTGGGGGAGGCCACCTCAGTCGACGCATGCGGGATTGACAAGTTCAAGCTGTTGGAATTGATGGGTAAGGTTCTGTCACCTTCACTCCTATGATGCACTGCCTCTGCTGTGCCACTCCTTCGCAATACCGAAGTTACTGCACGTCCTTCTCACCTCTCCCTGTTTTGACTCGCCTTGCCTTCAAGTTTATGACAACCAATCCTCTGTAACATTGCTAATATCAGGTTTGAGGAAAACGACTCAGCTTGGGCAGGCTACCCTATCAGTTATCAGTGAACATGGGAGGTTGGGAGGAAAATGACTCAGTTTGGTTGCAGGCTACCCTATCAGTGAACATGGGAGGTTGGCATTAGAAGTGCTGTCCATCTTGCACCATCTGCCTTCTTGGCATTTGCTGATGGATCACTTGAGCTAGTCCGCAAGATACTCCCTCTCAGGCTCCACAACACTCAATACCAGGAGCAGGTAGAGGCACGTCATCAATGGGCGATTGGCCTTGATTCCTCTGCCCACCCTACAGGCATTCTTCAGGTAGAAAGTGTGGGACATGCCTAGAGTTCAGGAAAGGATCAATTTGTTGCTACAATCTACCAACAATGCTAAGTCCAGAGCTCATCTTCTAGCTGTTTCAGCCAAAGAGTCTGGAGTGTGGTTGAAGGCTCTGCCAATTACGTTTCTGGGCCTTTGGATATATGACAAATTAGAACATATTGCAATTGGCCTCAGACTGTGATGTCAGTTAAGTTTACCACATACTTGTGCTCACTGCAGTGAGGATGTTGACCAGTATGCCACTCATGGTCTGTGCTGCAGGTGGAACCAGGGAAGGCACTCTAGGCATGTGAGATGAATGACACACAAATCCTTGACCTCGGTGAAGGTCCCTAGGCTCGAGCCAACAAGTCTGCTACAATCAGACAGGAAGAGGCCAGTTGGAATGATCATCATACCATGGTCTAGTGGACGACTCCTTGTTTGGGATGCAACCTGTTGCAACACCTTCGCTGCATCGAACATCCATACGGCAGTGACTGAGCTAGGGGCAGTGGCCGCTCAAGCAGAGAGCAACAAGGAGTCCAAGTCCTGCCACCCATACCTTTTAACACTGTGGTGCTAGAGACATGTGGGACCTTCGGGCCAAAAATGCAGGGCTTCTTACATGAGCTAGGATGATGAGTGAGGAGGGCAACATTGGAAATGAACCAGTAACTTGTGCAAAGGATTTTGGTCGCTTTGCAATGTTGCTGGGTTCAATGGGCAATCAGCCAAGTGGTTTGAGAACTTGCCAATTCAGGGAATATCTCCTTTAGCCCACGGACTAACTACATCTATAAAGATATCATATTAAGATATTGCTCATTTATTTACTACTGATTGTAGGATTTTCATATTTTTAATTTTTATTGGTCAAAAAAAGAACGCAAACGAGTCTGTACCTATATACATAGATCACAAATGTTTAGATGACCCTATATCATTTAACAGTATGCAATCAATACAGCAAATTTCATGACATTGGTATACATGATTTTAAATGGTAAACGTGTAATGGTTGAGGTCTACATGGATACAGTCTTGTTTCTTTTCATTTTTGACAAATAAAGTTTTTATTTTCATTACACTTTTTCCTCATGTATTATTATTATTTTTAATTACTACTAATAGTCCAAAATAGAAAAATGAACATAGTTAACAACTAACAATGGCCTTCTCAACAATCAACTTGAAATTTACTCTCTCGATATTTCGACTAGATGCTCTAGGCTTCATCAGGAGGCTAGATCATCTATATAGTCGAAATGTTGAGTAGGTAAATTTCAAGTTGATTATTGAGAAGGTCATTGTAATTTCATTAGGTCAACTGAGAGTTCATCGAGAGTTTATCTAAATTAGTAACTAAATAACCGTACAATATAATAATAATAATATCAAACAAAGAAATTAGTCATAATGGAGACAGGCAGAGCCCAGCACTGCAGCTGCATGGCCACGCTGCATGGCCACCATTTTTTTTGTCGTTCCCCCCCCCTATGTAGTATAGTCCTTGAGTGGGTCACCTTGTTGTTGACCACAACACAAGTTGGACATCGCCTTTGTATGAGTTGCTCTTGTTATTGTTAATTTTCATCATTTTGCTCTTCATTAAGAAGAGCAAAAGGTGTGGTTGCAAATCTCCATCCCATTAGATCCACACTTGTTGACTTTATAGTGAAAAAAGTTACACTGCACCAAATACGTCACACTACACACGTTCGCAAATGCTATACTTTGTTGCTATTGTTGTTTTACTCATGCAGCTGATATCAGGTTTTCAAAGCCCTTTTATCTTTTGCACGATTATAACATTAACCAAGAACACAACTATCAAGCTATATGATCAGTATGTATCTTATTCACCTGATATGTGGGTTGTTCAGGAAGAGACCAGAATGCTTTTACAAATTGCACTGAAGTTTCTACCGTCAAGCTGTCCAGTTTCAAGCCCAAACTAGTAGGACTCTGCAGGGGAAGATAGTAATATGATGATGACAATGATGATGACGATGAGCCGATGATAAAATAATAATAATAATGATAATGATGATGATGATGATGATGATGATGATGATGATGACAACAGCAACAATAATAATAATAACAATAATATAAAAATAGAACACAGTGAGGGTGACAACATCGATCCTAGAATCAGCACTAGGGCTAGGGCTAGGAGTATTATAGGGCTGGGACAAGTTCTATGGCATTCTAGGGCTAGGGATAAAATTTGTGCTGTGCCAGGGCTAGTGGTGGCTGTAGTAATGAGCTGTTCTAGGTCTATGGCTAGGGATATTATAAAGCTAAGGTTTGGGATAACTCAGGGTAGTCGATAGTCACAACTACCCAAAATATTCTTATATCCAAAATATATATCTACGTACGGACATCCTGGGACAGTCCCAAATATCCCGGTAATTCCAGGATGTCCTAGGAAATGTTGCGGTAGTGTAGTGAACATCCCTATAAATTCCTAACCCTTAGTGTGGATATACATATTTGGTATCCCAAAATCTGAAGTAGCCAAGACTTTATCCAGAACTTCCATGTGACGAGACTCTTAAACTATTTCACTGTTTTGGTGAATGAATACCTTTTTTATTGCACACCACAATAGCAACAACAACAAAAAGTGTCCCTTATATTATTCTTCAAGCGTCAGGCACGCACATCGGTAAGAACATCAAAAACTGTTTTATCTACCAGCTACAGCTACAACTCAGTAAGCTACTACAACCTAGCAAAAAGTTCAAGGAGTTGGCTAGTACTATATACAACTCAGCAAAGAGTTACCACTTAGTTAAAAGTTTCATCAGCAAGCTAAGTCTACAATAAAAAAATAAATTAAAATATTATTTGGTCACAGAAACACTATATAGCTCAACAAGAAGCATTCAACTCTAAGTACATGTACTACAAAATCTCTGTTACAGTTTTTTCCCAAGAACTAAAAAATTGTACTAAAAATCATGAGATTGCATTAAAAATCTCGTGTCTACTTTATCTGCATGTAGATGACTTGGCATTTGGCAAGTATATATATAACCCACTAAGTATTGACATCTAATAGCACATGCATTACATAGAAAATGCTAAAGCAAAGAAGTAAGGATGTGAAGTTCAATTCTACTGCTTTATTACCACAGGCATATATTATAGATAGAGCTATATATACACAAGACAAAAAATGGTTTAGTAAAAAATGAAATGAAAGAAGAATCTACCAATGTAGAACCTTTATCAATGAACTCCAAATATAAAATGGCAGTATTATGATATTGGTCTTCATTATGTTGGGGCCTGTAAATGTTTGTTGTCTACATTGATAAATTCTTGTTTCAATAAAACATTTTTTGTCTTTTAATTCGTGTTTTTTTTACAAGCAGCACGTCAGAACTAATCAATCATAGGCGTTATTATTTACCAAGTTTATTACTAAAGTAAAGACACATGCACATGGATACACAGATACATGTAGCTACCTCGCTGTTGTTAATTACATAAGTGTGTTTATGATGTTGAACGATTTTAGGTGTTTTGCTGAATAGGATTAATTGTTGGAGTGTTTGGAGTCCTCTGGTAGTAAATGAATGTGTGGCATGTGCTAATTACTAACTGTTAATTAGACAGCTCTAGAATGTTCTCTACTGTTCAATAATAGACTCTATATTTAGAACACCGAGGGTTTGTGATGATCATGGCCTAATCGAGTAACTAATAATCCTACATGGTGGCAGCAGTGAGTGACCAAGGAAAAATGGCAAAAATACAAATCCCCCCCCCCTCCACCCTCCGGGAAGCATTTAACTTCAGGAACCCAGATGACTGGAGTTAATGGAAATGCAGGTTCAAACAATTTCGGAGCATCCGGACTAGATCAAGACCCACAACCTAAGCAAGTCAGCATCCGATTATACTGCCTGGGAGAAGAGGCAGAAGCAGTGCTTTCCTCTACGAATGTTATAGAGGGAGAGAGAGGAATTTATCAGTCAGTCCTAGACAAGTTTGTGGGTTCTTTCAAGTAAGAATCAGGCATGGAAAGCATTAGGAAACCCATTGACAGATGAAAGAGTGCATACTCTCCAAGCAGGGGCAGATCCAGTCTCTGTTGCAGCTGTTAATTTTTTAAAATCAAAGGTCACAGTGAGTTGGCTGTATTTAAAGTTCAATCAGCTTTTGTGCATGAAAATGTCAAGAAAGAAGGATTCAAGAGGCTGCATGAAGCTGACTGCCATGTTAAAAAGGTAACCGGCAGTTTAACAGTTTAGTAACAATTTATATACTAGGAATAGGATGGAATAATAATTATTTATAACTTCATAAAGCTATAGGTCTGCTGAATCCAATTCTGTGGAAAAGCCACCACCAAAGAAAACATGCCCTGCAGTGTTTACCACAATGAACTCTGGTCCAGGTAGTAGTGTTAGTGATGTTATTAGCAATGATCATCTATCAAGTGATCCAGACACCCCAATCACTTCAAGTGAAGTTATTAGCAGTAATCTATCCAGTGCAACCCCAACCACTTCAAGCAGTGAAGCTATTGACTTGGGAGCAATGGTCACAGCAGCATGTGGTTGTTTGAGAAAACTGGGGAAAGTTTGATGATACCCAGAGATTCCAATACCTCACTTCGCACACTGCACCAGTTCTTTCTGATACACTTCACTCTCATCAAGTCACTAAGCAGGGGAAATCCTGGACAGTGTCTTTCCAGCATCACTGGCTTAAAAAGTTTTCATGGTTGTCTTATACTGAGTCAGGTGCTTGAAGGGGAGATTTGTCACTATTGTGTCCTTTTTCCAGAGCAATCCAGTAGAGGAGGTTGCCAAGTGGCAAAACCTGGTTTGAAGTAGTGCTTTCAGTGTATCAAAATCCCTACACCAAGGCCTAGGAAAAGATGGTATTCTTATTTGTATGAGCATCGTCACACTGCAGAACAGGCAGATCTCTTCAGGCATAATTATTGCAGTCCTGTAAGTAGAGTAAATAGCAGGCTTCTGAAACACAGGCTTCTGAAACAACAAGAAAAACAGAAAAACAGAGAAATTATTCGCCAAATAGTATACAGTGTCGAATTTTTAGCTAAGCAGGGCTTACCTTTTAGAGGTCATAGGGAAGACAAAGTTGACTGCTCTGTTAATAGGGGAAACTTTGTAGCTACATTGCAACTCCTTGGAAAAGGTAATGCTACTCTACAAGAGCACCTTCTTTTCGATAAAAATGCAAGTATACAAGCACAAGTATAGAAAATGAATTATTCATGTGTATGCTTGTAAATTACGTGAAAAGTTAACCAATGAACTGAAAGCAAACAACTTACCTTTTACCATCATAGCAGATGAAGTAACTGACCCTCATGCAAATCAGGAAATCCTTTCTGTGTGTGTTTGGTTTGTTGATCTAACTACTCCACAAAAGCCTCATATTAAATTAATCTCATTAATATTGAGAGAGCAAATGCCTCTACAATTGCAGAAAAAATCTTGGGATCCATTTCACACCCTTCCATCTCCTTAAATGCTCGTAACATTCGTGGTCAGGCTTATGATGGAGCAGCTGATGTCTTCTGCAATAGCTGGTGTCCAAGCAAAGATTAAGAAAATTTCTCCTCTGGCTTTGTACACTCATTGCTTTGCTCACTCCCTTAATCTTTCTATTGCAGCTTCATGCAAAGTCCAATAAGTAAGGAACCTCATTGGCATGATTAATGAGTCGTATTTGTTTTTGAACAACAGTCCTAAGAGACAAAGATTTTTTTTAGCAAGCTTTGGATGTATATTTGCCAGCATCTCGACGTTCTAAGCTTCCTGGTCTTTGTAAGATGCATTGGGTGGAGTGCCATACTTGTTTTGAAATCTTTTTGGAAATGTATGAATGTTTTGTGACCTTTTTGGATGCTATTATTTCACCCAGTGAGTATCAACATTTGCTTTTGGATGACAAAAGCTGAAATTGAGACAGAGAAACAAAAGTGAAAGCTCAAGGATTGAAGTCTTCACTTTCTTGTTTTCAATCCATGGCTGTATTTATTGTCACAAAAAATGTTCTTGATGAAGTGGCTTCAAAATTACAGAAGCAAGATCATGATGTAGTCAATGCTTACAAGATGGTAGATTCCAGTATTGAAAATATCAGGACTACTAGAGATAACATTGATAAAATATTCAGCTCCTGGTACAATTCTGAGATCCTTCCACTTGCTGATGCCATTGGTGTTTCTGAATGAGTTCCCAGAAAGACGAGCCTTCAGCGGAACCATACTGATGTCCTAAGTTATAGCCCACAAGAACAGTCAATTGCCATCCCTCTCTTGGATTCTCTCCTGGGTTAAATTGAAGGACAGATTTTCAGAAGATCAGTGTCATACTAATGGCCTGCTCACCTTGTACCCTATTATAACAAGAAGTACTTCTGTGACAGAATCTGTTGACCAGTGTGTGTTTGAAAGTTTACTTCATTGGGAAGTTGACCTTCCATTTCCAATGTGACGAGCTTAGAAGGTGGAATGTTCTCTGGCATAGCAAGAAACATGAATTTGATTCTTCTGATACGGAAAATCATCTACCAGATGATCTGCTCCTAGCTCTTGGTGCTTGTGATAAGGATTCATTCCCTAATATTCACTGCCTCCTAGTAATTGCTTGCACACTATATATATACCCATTTCTAGTGCTGAGGCAGATAGGTCATTTTCTCTTCTGAGAAGAATAAAGACCTATTTGAGGTCCACTATGAGTGAGGAGTGTTTGTCAGATCTTTCTGTTATTGCCATGAATGGGGAATGAATACCTGTAGATAAAGTTTGTCAGGCATTTCTTCAAGCTCATCCAAGAAGATTAAGACTCTTTGTTTGCAACTAATTTATTATGATAATTATGATTATATGATCTGAACTGAATGGGGTACTTGCATGATTACGCGTTTATACGTCACCCACGTTCAGCCCCGCCTACGTATGGTATAAAAAAAACTAGGACCCATAGAGAATGTATTACAAATCATGACCATTCGTGATATTCATGAGCACTGCACCTGCATTATACCGTATATTTCTAAACAAAATTATAGGCATGGAGAGCATAACATTTTCTACAAGCTGATATTATTCACGTGTTCAGTCGATCGACGGTTAGCGAATTATGGAGAGTAGAAGTCAGAGAGTTGGTGCCAATGTCAGTACTGAGCTTACCTGTGAGCTTGCTTCTAGAGAAGAACTCATTGTCAGGCGGCAGCTCACTGGTTTGTTTACGGGAAGAAGACATTCCTGGTGCTTCACTGAACGGGCGTGAACCTAGTCAGCTTCATGTAGTGGAGCTCAAGCGCTGGTTGAAGTGCAGAGGGGCTACAACTGCTGGAAAGAAGCAGGACCTTGTGAAGCGGTGAGCAGACTGTAAGACTGTACAATAGTGTTAATAATTATAATAATCTATCCATTGTTAATTATTTGATGCAGTGTTTGCGATTACATTACTGCTGGTTTGGATGCAAAAATTGTGGATCCAGATGGTGGTGTACACACAACTCGCTTACAAGCACAGTCAACAAACCAAGTATCGCCAATACCAAGTGTTCTTCATTCCAAAGGATGGACATCTAATTTGCAGCAGCTTCCACCATTTAATTACGGCTGCCTTTATGCCCACTTAGTCACAGATTCTAAGACTATTGCGGAGAATCAGCGCAGCACAGCAGCTGCTGCTACATTTAGAGCTGGTGCAATGAAGCACAAAGAGGAAGGATATCGCTTGTTTCGTGATGACCATGTCCATGTGGTCAGGTTTCGACCTGGTTGCACTACAGATAGCCATTGTCTCTTCCGTGGTATTGTGAAGCCATCGTTTAAGACCACTGGAAGTTATTCCACTGTTGTTGCTCTTAGCAAGATCTCGGGCTACGTTTTGGTGCACAATGTAATTGCAAAGCCGGAGCTGGTGGATGCTGTAAACATGTTGCTGCAATATTGTATAACATTCTTGACTATGTTGAACTTGGGTTAACCTCTATTCCAGAGGACAAGACTTGCACTGACACCCAACAACAGTGGAATAGGCCAAGAAATACCCCAGATGGTCCGGTTTTGTTTTCTGAAATTCAGTTTGTGCACCATTCGTACGGAAAACGTAAGGCAGAAGTTGCAGTTACTCGATTAGAAAAGTACAAAAAGTACCGTTCAAGTCCTGCATCTGTATCAGAGGAACGTATTCGACAATTTTGTACTAGTCTAGAATCGCATCGAAATGCACCTCTGTTTACTGCCGTTATGCGAGGCAATGATTGTCATCCTGTATGTGCTCCATCACCCTCTGTTGGCTCTAATTCTAACTCGGTGGTAATGACAGAAGTTCCTGCATGTTGCTCCCTAACGACCCCACAACTGACTACTGTCACTCCTTCACTATCACCAGAAGAGGGGGTATGGAGTAGAATTATGGTTTCTCAGGAACAAGCAGCAGAAATTGAAAGGAAGACTGACTAGATGTCAATCTAAATCTCCTGAATGGTAGAAGGAGCGTAGCTGCAGAATAACATCTTCTTTCTTTGGTCGAGTGTGCAGGAGGCTTTCCAGTACACCACCAGATTCACTTGTGAATTCTATTGTGAATCAAAGATTGTACCATTCAATGCCACTATCCTGTGCCTGGGGGAAGGACAATGAAGACAAAGCACTAAGTGCTTACAAACGAGAGTGGCATGAGAGGGGACACTCCAGTCTGGAAGTAACAATGTCTGGACTGGTAATCAACCATAATCATTCTTGGCTTGGAGCTAGTCCGGATGGTGTAGTGCATGATCCAGATTCCACTGATGATCCTAATGGTTTGCTAGAAATAAAGTGTCCTTACGAACATCATGACATCAGCCCTTTTCAAGCTGCTTCCCAGAAGGGGTTTTGTTGTCGGCTGGAAAAGGGTAAGCTTGTTTTAAGAGAGCAACATCATTATTATTACCAAGTCCAAGGACAGATGGCTATTTGCTCTAAAAAGTGGTGCGACTTTGTAGTATATACTAATGCTGAGATTTCTATCCAGCGGATATTTTTTGATGAAATATTTTGGACGGCTATGATTTCTAAGTTGAAATGCTTTTATTCTACTGCTATTGTGCCTAAACTTGTAAAAATGTTGTGATTTATTATAATATTTATGACCATTGAAACTGATGAAACAAATTTACTGAAATGTCATGATACATTATAATAATTTATTCATATCACTGAAACTGACAAAAACCAATTACTGAATAAGGGCAGGAAGAAAATTTGTAAGTACACAACAAATGAACCCAACTTCATCCAACTGTGTGTGCAGAGAAATTGGAATTATACCTTTTAAAATACGATAATTTTTTACACGTTCAATTGCTCTCTCCACATGAATACGTACTGATGCAATACTTCTTGTTTCTATTTCCTCTTCAAGTGATAACTGTTTCTTTCCTCGCATAAAGGGTGGTATATTCAAGGTAACACACTTGGATGCAAGCAAATGCTGTATATCAAAGCCCCTATCCGCCATAACCACATCACCAGACTCAAGAAGCTCGATAAGGCCACACTCTTGAGTAATTTTTTTGTCAGATGTGTGACCCCCATATAGACAAGAAACAAATGTCACAATTCCACTAGGAGCAATACCAACAAGGCCCTTAGCAGTGTTGTGGCTCTTGTACGAGGAGTATGTTTGTGACTGAGCACGAAATGAAGAAGGCATTTCAATAAATAACTCAGTGCAGTCGATAATAATACGAGTAGTAGAATAATTAGCCATGAAGCAAGAAGGCATTGTTTGTTTTACTACTTCACGAGAAGCCCACAGAGGTAGTTGTTTTAGAGTATAGTATAAAAAGTTGATCCAAGTAGTTAATATACGTGAAATTGTGCTTGAGTCTAGACCAAACTGATCTCCAAGTTCTTTTTCCAAAACGTTACATCTCAAACGATAGAGCACCAAAAACATTTCATCTATTGGTTGTAACTTACGACTGGGGCCACGCTTTTCCTCAGTTAAAGGACGATTCTCAGTATTATCTTAACCCCAGTAATTTAATTGAGTGGCAGAAGGTAGAAGAAATTCATAAAAACTAGTTAGAGTAGAGTAATTTGGAAAACCAGTGTAGAATCGAATGTCATCATCACTGCCAGCAAAACGTTGTAGTCCAAATGTTAACGAAGCTATCTGTAACTTCATGCCAGCTTTTTCAAACTTCATTTCAGCTATCTCTTGCTTCATGTCAGCCATTTCTGACTTCATGTCAGCTATTTCTAACTTCGTGTTAGTTTTCTCCTTTTCCAAGGAAGAGACTAATCCACACAGAAAATCAATCTCTTCAACAAAAGAAGTTGCTAGGGCTTTTGATTTTCCAATTTTCTTCCTTTTGGCTGGGGGTTCGAGTGGCAAACGCATTTTTGGAGACTTTCTCTGCTTGGACTGAGGAAGCAAGGGAAATAATAATAATAGGGACATCTGCTTTGCCTTGCTTTTTGGCACCATGAAAATGCTGTGAGCATACACGATGCTGCTCACATGGAATAAAATCCTTTCTCTTAATAGAATTTATCCATTTCTCTCTCAAAGATATATCCCTAGGAAACTTGTGGTCCTTGTCTCTTTTTGTGTTGGAGTAGCATCCAGGAACACAACAAGTATATCCTCCTCTTAAAGATTTCTTCCTATCAGCATTCACCTCCATAGAACTGCTGCCTGGCAATGAGTTCTGAGAAGAACTAGCAGCAAGCTCACAGGTAAGCTCAGTATTGACATTAGCACCAACTCTCTGACTTCTACTCTCCATAATTCGCTAACCGTCGATCGACTGAACACGTGAATAATATCAGCTTGTAGCAAATTTTATGCTCTCCATGCCTATAATTTTGTTTAGAAATATACGGTATAATGCAGGTGCAGTGCTCATGAATATCACGAATGGTCATGATTTGTAATACATTCTCTATGGGTCCTAGTTTTTTTGATACCATACGTAGGCGGGGCTGAACGTGGGTGACGTATAAACGCGTAATCATGCAAGTACCCCATTGTGGGTGTTGATTATTTTTTATAATGATATGCTGTGGATCTGAATTGTGGGTGTTCAGGGTTTCATTTAGAAAATTGTCCAAGGGGCAACTGGAGGAATCTGGATTTTAAGGGGAGGGGCATGATGGTTAAAGATGTGACGAAGTTTCTAATGAATTTTAATAAATAGAATTTCCAAGGGGGGGGGGGGAAACCCTGACTGTTGGTGCATGGCCTACCGTATATGGGTGTGGTTATGGGTGTGGTCACAATATGTAGGTGTGGTTGGAACAGTACCAACAAGCACAGAAACAGTAGATGTGGCAAAGGTCAACACCCTTGGGGGAACTGCTCAGCAAGAGCAGCTATTTGCCATTGTTGCCAGAGAAAGGGTCACTACAGCAACATATGCTGTCCAGGACAGCGGCGGAGGTATTTAGTGAGAGCTACACTTACGTTGACTCAGCATTCCTCAGTAGAATTGCAGCAAACCATGAAACTTCATGGAAAGTGAAGGTACAACTGTCCAAACAGATGACTGAGTTCAAGCTTGATACTGGGGCAGAAGTCACAGCCATATCAGAGACAACCTTCTAGGAGCTTGGGAAGAAGTTGCTAACTGTAGCTGACAAAAAACTGCTTGGCCCAGTGCATACTTTCCTAAAAGTTCTGGGGCAGTTCCAAGAGAAAATTGCATACAAAGGGAGGTCCTGCCAGCAAACAATATACGTGGTGGAAGGATTATTAACATCTAACTTACTCGGCCTGCCAGCAATAGAAGCACTAGATCTAGCAGCAAGGATTGATGCCACAATGACAACAGATGAGTCAGGCATTTTCAAGCAATATCCATCCCTCTTCAAAGGATTGGGTAATCTCGGAGAACCGTACGAGATCAATCTGCAGCCAGAGGCAAGACCATATCCCTTTTCACCCCAAGAAATATACCTCTACCATTACGCTTGAAAGTGGAACTCGAGTTAGAATGCATGGAATCCCCCGGGAGTCATCTCCAAAGTTACATGTCATACGCCATGGTGCACAGGAATGGGGGTAGTTCCCAAAAAGAGTGGAGAGGTCTGCATATGCGTTTATCTTAAAAGAGAGCGTCCTCAGAGAGGTGCACCCACTCCCTAAGGTCAAAGAAACCTTAGCTTAATTGGCAGGAGCAACTGTTTTCACCAAGATCGATGCCAATTGTGGATTCGGGCGAATTCCCCTTACAGAACGATCAAGACTCCTTACCACATTCATAATGCTGAATGGCCGTTACTGCTTCAATAAGCTACCATTCAGCATCTCAAGTGCACCTGAACACTTCCAGAAAAGGTTGACCCAAATTTTAACAGGTCTGGACGGAGTGCTGTGCCAAATGGATTATGTGCTTGTATTTGGCATGGACCGGAACCAGCATGACAGCCAACTAACAGCCATCCTTGACAGGATCCAGAATGTGGGAGAGTCACACTAAGCAGAGAAAAATGTGAGTTTGCAAAGTGTAAATTGTTGTTTCTTGGCCACATAGTGGGTTCCAAGCAGATCCTGTGAAGGTTGCAGCCATACAGGACATGAACAAACCAACATCTGAACAGGAATGACCAACCAGATGGGAAAGTTCACATGCAAACTGACACACCTGACTTAGCCACTACGAGAGCTATTGGGCAAGAACAGAGCATGGCAGTGGGATACAGCTCAAGAAGAGGCCTTCTCTCTTGTCAAAAGTGAGCTGAGTAAAATGACTACCCTTACATTTTATAACCCCAATGCAGCCACAAAAGTATCGGCAGACGTATCATCTTATTGTCTAAGGGCAGTGCCACTTCAGGAAAACGAGGCTGGTTGGAAGCCTGGTGCATATGCCTCCCACTCTTTGCCAGAGACAGAGAAACAATACGCACAAGTCGAGAAATAAGCCCGGCTCTGACATGGGCATGCGTGGTCATCCTCGAAACATACCACAAACCATTAATTCCACTGCTTGGATCAAAGCACCTGGACGACCTACCTCCATGTATACTCAGATTTCGACTGAGACTGGCAAGATTTGATCACTCAATCTATCACATACCAGGGAAACAACTATCCACAGCAGACGTACTGTCACGAGCGATCATGGGCAACAACACTTTCCAGGAAGAGACAGAATACCTCATGGAAGTTTGTGTGAATAGTCTATCCTATACTCAACGGCTCAGTGAGTACTGTGATGGTCAGTCATCAGATGCAGAGTGTTCCCTAGCCATTAACTATTGCATACATGGATGGCCGGACAAACATAAGATAGAACCAGCGATGAAGCCAACCTGGAAGGCCAGAGGGAAGCTAACCTTTCACAAGAACCTCCTACTCTATGGAAAACGAATAGTCGTACCGAGATTACAAAGACAGACCCTTCAGAAACTGCACCAAGGTCATCAGGGCATCCAACTGAGAGAAAGACATGCAGTATGGTGGCCAGGGGTGTCACGACAGATAAAGAAGATGATAGAACATTGCCAGGTGCAAAAGAATACACACCTCATCTCGAGCCACTTATGTCAACACTTCTGCCAAACTATCCATGGCAGAAAGTTGCATCTCACCTATTCTACCTGAAAGGAGCCAACTACATCACTGTAGTAGACTATTTCTCGAGATATCCAGAGGTCATAAAGCTGAGATCAACAACTTCTACTGGAATCATTGATGCCTTGAAGTCAGTGTTTTCAAGACATGGTATTCCCGAGACACTCAATAGTGATAGAGGGCCCCAGTAATCATCCGAAGAATTTGCTTTGTTTGCTGCATAGCACAATTTTAAACATGTGACTAGCAGCCCACACTTCCTGAGAAGCAATGGCCTAGCTGAAAGGACAGTACAAACCATGAAGAACATTCTCAAACAGTCGTGCAACCCATATCTGGATATCCTCACCTACAGATCCACTCCCCTACCCTGGTACAATCTCTCACCAGCGGAGTTGCTAATGATTCGTACAAACCTACCACAAGTACAGGAACAGCTCAAACCAAGTTGGCCATATATGGAATAATTCAACAGGCAAGATTCGGAGTTCAAGAAGAAACAGAAGCTCTCATTCGACCAACGGCATCATATTCGCACACTTCCCATAATCTCAGATGGATCAGATGTGTGGATCACTTCTGACCACAATGATCCAGTACCAGGGAGAGTGACAGGACAAGCCATCACCCCTTGTTCATACATGGTCAGTACTCAGAGTGGTGAAGTCTGGAGAAATAGGATCCACCTCAACATCACACCCGACACCCCGAACCTAGCGACCAGATATGACCAACTAGGTACATCGCGAACAATCATGAAAGGAACCCAGGCAGGAATGGCCATCAAGGCTCAGGTTCGACTACTTTTTCTTCCACACATAACTTGCATACAATTTGTCCATTCTATAGTATTAGATTAGGCCATGATCATGACAAACACCCAGTGTTCTAAATATAGAGTCTTTAAACACAAGAGAACAGTTAGTATATTACGATTAATTAGTACATGCCACATCTCCCTTTCTTGGAATTCTGTCATAGATATACATTCCATATAGTGGCTAATTTCCGTGGCTAATTTCCGTGGCTAATTTCCGTGGGGGGAATATTTTTGCACATTTGAGAAATTACATATATACCTAATGGCATTTATTGAGAACCATGCCCATGTAAGAACACACCTTCTGTGTGGCTCTAAGGAGATTACTCCTACAATTATGCTGGCTTGTTAGCTAGCTATATAGCGGTTTCTCTTCCTATGGTCCTGTTTCACGCTAAGAAGAAAAAACTAACCATCTAGGCAACTGCAGCTATCGAATCACTTCACCTCATCGTAAAAATAGAGAACAGACAGAAGATGTTTTTCTGGGAACATGACCAACTAAATGTCCTGACTTCAACACATCACACCAAAAATATCATGCTGATTGTCATTCTCACTAAGCACTGCAATTGCTTACACCTTGTAGGCGTGGCAGCTTAGAACTACAGCTCTACTCCAAAAGAATTCGTCATTGCCAGATTTTTCCAGCCCAAATTGAAAAGAGGTATGTTATCTAATGTGCATGCTTACTTAGCAAGTTCATTATAAAATATTTCCACAAATTTGTCTGATTATTGAAATGCATGAAAATATTGCCTTAATTAAGGGGTGACTGTACGTCAGCACCACCAAAGTACCAAAGTAGTATAAATTGCCATAACTTTTTTCTATAACTCTATGCAGATTTAAAAAAATCCAGTGTGTTCCTTATGCTTTGTGCTTTCTAATGATATGTCTGTAGACATATTTTCTCGGAAGATACATTAAGATCCCTAAAAAAGTTGACCTAACTTGCAGAAAAGTTCATAACTGCCCTAATTATCAAGATCAAAGTTCCAGATTTGGTCAGCTGATAGAGGAGGCTCTAATCTGTGCAACGCATGAACAGATTATCAATAAATGTTGTGGTTTTTGAGTGGCAGGCCACTGCTTTTGCAAACGGAAAACACCGGGAAAATCCCAAACCTCACCACTTCAAATCACCATAACTTGCCAACACTTATAGTAATTAAAATTTTGTTTCATGCGTTGCACAGATAATTAGAAGAGTTATTAACTTTTTGTTTTGTTTGCCATATTAAAATAGAGCTCAACCCAGGGAGTGCTACCACACACCCTAATATATATTATATTTCAGACAATAGATTACTTGGCCCCACATTGTGCTGTGTGGCCTGGGATAATAAATAGAATAAAACTAGTGCAAATTTCATGGTAAACACACACACACACACACAGCACACACACACACACAATATATATTACACATATATATAAAGTGTGGGTGCATATGTGTGTGCGTGCATGTATATGTGTGCATGTTGTGTGTGTGTGCATGCATGTGTATGTGTGACTAAATCATGAAATTTCTCCTATTTACCTATTCCATCTTATGGCAGTGCAAAAATACCACGGGTGCATTTATTGCAGCTGTCACAATAGCCGGAAAGTCATTTAGCCCTCTCAATCCAGTAATCTCAATCCAGTAATCCAATTTCTGTAAAACTAGTTTGCCTGTTTAGCTTTTCCTATATATTTCAGGAAAATGCTCGAGTCTGCAAAAACTAAACGGCTACAGTCAATGTCAATTATTTCTTCAGGGTCTTCCCTAGAAATCTGAAGTAATGCATTGGTGGATGTGGCTATTCATACTCAACAGTCAGCACCACCCATTTTCTGCTCTTTTCCCTTCAATATTCATGAAAGAGTAGAAAAAAAGATTCTTCTATTTTTTAGCTTTGACCAAATTTCCAAAGACTAATAAAAAATTAATTTCAGAGAAGGACCTTCCAATGATAGTTTCATATAGTTCTTCCGTGTATAATTGTTTCATTTGGCTTGGAAGGGTTTTGATCCTATGCATTGTGGATAATGCCTGTTCACAGTCTGCCAGTATTGAGTGGCAATAGCATGCACATCTGAGCCAGTTTATTCAAGTTAGGGGAGATTTGGTAAAGCACTCCAACATTTAAAAGAATCTGGAGCATGCCCTTCATTGTCTTGGATGAACAGTTCAGAATCATAGATCAGACCACTCCACCAACTGTTCAGAATTTATCAAAAGTTGTAACTTCAATCCCACCCCCTTACTTCTCCTGTAGATGATGATGATGATGATGATGATGGATGATGATGATTGATGATGATGATTGATGATGATGATGATGATGATGATGGATGATGATGATGATGATGATGATGATGATGATGATGATGATGATGATGATGATGATGATGATGATGATGATGATGATGATGATGATGATGATGATGATGATGATGATGATGATGATGATGATGATGATGATGATGATGATGATGATGATGATGATGATGATGATGATGATGATGATGATGATGATGATGATGATGATGATGATGATGATGATGATGATGATGATGATGATGATGATGATGATGATGATGATGATGATGATGATGATGATGATGATGATGATGATGATGATGATGATGATGATGATGATGATGATGATGATGATGATGATGATGATGATGATGATGATGATGATGATGATGATGATGATGATGATGATGATGATGATGATGATGATGATGATGATGATGATGATGATGATGATGATGATGATGATGATGATGATGATGATGATGATGATTGATGATGATGATGATGATGATGATGATGATGATGATTGATGATGATGATGATGATGATAGAGAAGTGTAAATGGCATTCTTTCGTGTATTGGATAATTATCTCGCATTGCACATGCATAAAGTGGGCCATGGAAATCAATAAAAGCTGGTTACCAACACCACCATTGCCCACTATAAACACCTACAGCCAGATACTGCTCACACAGAATTTTTTTTTATTAAACTGCTTGCACTAAACATGGATTTATTATTGTTATTATTACTATTATTAACACTTAATTAATTACACAAAATGAGATCAGCACAACACCCGAGACATTCCAACTGACCTGGAAGTATTGACCACCTTTCCATAAGCTGGAGAGGAGTTTGCCACCAAGGTACCAGCGCTCGTAGGAGGCCATACCCAACCCAATCATCTTCAACACGTGCTTCATGGTAGAAGGATACTACAGTAAGATTTCACATGGAAGCATACCGGATATGTCGATGGAAAATTAAATTTAACACTTTGGCGATCAAAGCCCATAACTCCCGAATAAAATTACCACCAATTAAACCACCAATTAAACCACCAATTAAACCACCAATTAAAACACATCTTCCAAATGACGATATGCATGTTGATCATCGCGTAAGGAGTTTGAGGAGTGATTTCACTTCATTCCAACCAGTAGTTCCAAAACATAAAACAAAACTGCCATCAGAAAGCATACTGCATTGGCTAGATTTTGGTATATAAATCAATACCATAGCATGAATGTGTGCAAAGATACATTGGACATTGATGGTATTAAAACTTAAAACTTGGCAACTACTTTCCAGCATCGTCTTGAATGGCTATAACAACTGTGATTGATAGAGCTGTCTAAAGACTACAGATTGAAACCAATATATTTTTTAACGCCGACTTATGTTTACGTGAAGGGGGTCTAAATGATGAAATAGAAACAGCAACAAAACCTTGCGGTTACAACTTTGGAGCTCCATAGATTCTGCACGCCTCACAGTATGTACAGTGTCAAAAGTGATAACTATTCACTTCAACAAGTTCTTGTCAGCTTCTGCATGGCATTCCCTCTAGTACTCTGAGAATTCCTGCAGAAAGCACTTCTTGATGACCTCACTCTTAGTGTAGTGTGCTTTCCATCTTCAAGGGAAGCTTGTTTCCTAGTATATTCGTAGCCAAACTCCTCCCACAGCCATACTACTACACATACACATTCTGTTTCAGCATCTGCCATCCCACAATGTTGTGGGGTATCAGTTTGTTCAACCTTGCACCAGTTCAAAATATGTCAATACCATATTTCCTCGAATAGAACATGCCCTCAATTAAACTTCGCACCATTTAGTATCTCCAAAGAAATAGAATGCACCCTCAATTAGACCATGCACCAGCAGGAGTATGAAAGCTCCAGAGAAAATAATGACTGGAGTGGGGAAAGAAGCTTTGTAATCTGTCACCACAGAAGTGATAATCAAAAATTGCAACATTTCAAGTGAGATGGATGGGATACATGATGAGAGCATTCACCATTTAAAGCCCGGGCAAGTAGCAGAAAGTGCTGCAGCAAACATCACCAGTGAGATGGCCACAGAAAAGGTGGGACAGAATAACAATGAGGATTCCTTTGCAAGTGATGAAGCTGACTATGAAGAAGACACAACTAGAATAGAGGACGATGGCTGGAACACTGCAATAATCGCCAGATTGGGTGATTTCATGCAGCTATTGTGTGCACTGCCTGTTGGACATGTTGAAGTATTCGAATAGTATTCACACTAGGCAGCTCATGAAATGAATAGACACATGTTCTATCTGAGAAAATACAATAATACATAAATAGATACAATTCTTGGCTATTTTCCATGTTCCAATCCTAGCACTATATCGTGATGACATCAATAACGTACAGATTAGTACTGTATTAGGTCAGCTATGCTAGAATTAGGACAATGGCTAGAGCAATGCGATCTAACAGTGCTAGAATTTCATTAGCATATTAGACATGCATACATGTGATAGCTCCTTTAAGAGTAACAAACTCAACAATAACATGCCTGGAAGCCCAGAAGATGTCCATAGAACAGGTCCCTGGAAATGTGCTCCATAATGGAGTGCCTCTTGACCAAGATGGCTGCAGCTCCATTATTGAAGAGCTGAGGAGCAGGAGTAGCCTCCATCAGCTTGCACGAGTAGAAGGCTAGACGTTGAATAGACTAACAACAAGAAATTGCATTAAGGTTGTTACATCCATCCCATATAAACTAAGTAGAATTATGTCACACAGTATCTGTGGGTTTCGTCAATCTCAAAATATTTAATAATCTGTTAAAATTTCAAAATTCAAGTTTCCTAATTACACATTGGGGGGGGACATAATTATGTGTAGGTTATTAAACATTGCTACTTCTAGACCTCACGTGCAGGGCTCTGCAGTGTAGAGACAAAGCCTTGATGTGCTCATTGCCTGGGACCATCAGCATGAAGTGAGCCCTGACTTTGGCAGCTACCTGAAGACTTTGGTGTACCAGTTCGAGCATGGCGAACATGAGGTACAGTATGCTGCGATAGCCATTACCCTTCACAGCAATTCCATTAGCACCCACAAAGTCATATCTGTACACAGGAGGAAAATTGTGTGTGTACGTAGGTGTAAGTGGGAGTAAGTTTTGTCATAGCTACTATACAACCCGCAGCCAGTTCTCTTTCCTCAATCTTATAATATGCCAGCATCACTCTCAATCATTCCTTCACTAAGATGATCATTTCTGTTTTACGTTAGCCTGTTTTGTAATTAGGGCAGGTGAAAGTTCTACATTGAACATACAGCAGATATATAGATAGAAACATAAAAATATGCAAGCTCTTTCTCAATCCAACTCCCCAGTGAGGGCTCACTTGGGTCGCCAAAAAAATCACTTCAAAAGTTTCATTCTCTAAGTTTTGTAAGTTAGGGGTCAGCTACTAAATTGTAACAGACTCCCTGTGAGATTTGCATACCTGTGCTGCAGTCATGCGTCTGGAGCACACCGGCAGCCCAAAATATACCCCTTTTCCAGACTATACCTGGGGTTAAAGTAGACTAGCCTATACTATACCCGGGGTGTAAAACAGGCTAGGCGCTATTTCATACCCCCCTAGGCCAGATTATACCCCTTCCACACTCGGAAACCAGCCCTATCAGAGTTCTGTTTTGAACTCAGTATGGCTAAACTATCTTAACTTAAATAAAAAAACGCACTCAGATATTAAATTTTGATTTTATTTCTCATGCTGATGACACAACCTTATAAATTAAAATACACAATTGTTTTGCTTTTTCTGCTGAGATTTGCAAGGTATACCAAGGTTGACCATTCAATAACGTATCCTGCCAGCTTTAGTCTCCAGAGCTTGACAGATCATGCATTATATCTTGAGAATATATCAGAGCACTTCAATGTTGTAACCAGTATTTAGTATATGTTTTGTTAGCTCATTTTATTGTAGTCTTCACTTGAAATGGCATTTAAGTGTTATACTGCAACATCATATCCTATAAATCTCGGATGATGCCATGGCTCTCCTCCGATCCGAGAGCATATAACTGATGGATCGGAAGTAGCACTTGCCATCGCCTTTGGTCTTGTACGTTCGTCTTGGCTGTGATAGTTCAAAGGGTCTGCCAAGTATATTGATTTTTGTTGAAGCCTACTGCATGGAGAGTGGGCTGAATATACTGGTCAACTTAGTTTTTTTGCTGATGTATTCCGTTTTGTCACTGGTCTCATCTAGCTCCCTCCTTGGTCTCTTGGGTTGTTGGGATTTATCCTCTACGGTGTCAGGAATGGTTGAGTGCTCAAGGTCATGAGGAACATCTGATGTCGATGTAGCATCTGTGTAGATTTTGAGGTTGCTGGTGTGGTAGGTGTTACTTAGGATCTGGTCGGTTTTTACATCCTTTAGCCTGGCCTTTTTTGAGGGACTCCACAACAGTATAAGGACCAGTCCAGCAGGCTCCATCTTGGATCCTATCCTGTGGATACATCGACTGTTTTTGATGTAGACTATAGACCCTGTGATAATCTCTTTGTTGTTTTCATGGCGACGATTATAATTCTCCTTGTGACGAGACTGTGCACTGGCGATGTTGCTGGAGACTGCAGAACAGAGGCCTTTATGAATGGTGTGGAGTGTCTGCAGAATATCAGGGCTGGCTGAGTCTGGAAGTGGTGCTGCATCACTCTCATCGGCAGACTTCAGGTCAAGGGGCACCTTAGCAGTGCAGCCATACATCACTTCGAAGGGCATGCACTTCATTGAAGCATGGATAGATGTATGATAAGCAAACAAAATGCCTGGAATGTACTGATCCCAATCATCAGCTTGGTCCTGATGAGCTTACTCAGTGAAGCCTTGAGTGTTCTGTTGTCACATTCCCTTTGGCCGTTGACTGTGCATGGTATGCCGAGCTATACGGTGATCTGTCTGGAAACAGTTCATAAGCATGTCAATAACTTGAATGCACGACCCTGGTCACTGATAAGGCTTTCCATGTAGCCTAGTCGACATACAACAGAGTAAAGGAACTGTGCCACTGACTTTGCGCTCTTGTCCGGAATAGCTGTGGCTTCAGACCACTTGGAGAAATGTTCTGTTAAGGCGACGATATACTTGTTACCACTTGTAGTTTCTTGAAGAGGTCTGATAATGTCAACCAGACTCCAGATCTTGGCAGGTACAGGTATGGAGTTGAGTGGTGGGGCTTCTTTGCTGATTTTGGGATTACTGACAAAACACTTTGGACATGCCTTCACATATTCTTGTACATCGTTCTTCATGCCTTTCCAGTACTATCCCTGAGATATTTTACGGAAGGTTTTATCTCTGCCAAAGTGTCCTCCTGGAGCTGGATTATCATGACAGGCCTTCAGAATGCTGGGCACATGGGTTTTGACAGGAACCTCCTTGTCTCCATGGAAGAGAGTTCCACTGTCAGCATGAAACGGCTTTGCTGTTTGACGAAACTAAGACTTTACATTCACATGCTTGGCAGGATCCAGGTCATAGATATGCTGAGAATACTTTCGGGCAGCGCTGGTGTAGAAATTCAAAATCTGGTTGTACAGGTTATCATCCATGATAGATTTTTTTGTGTAAGTTTGAAAAAATTATGAATAAAACTGAATAATATTCACACTAATTAGAGCACAGAACAACACCAGTCACAAGCTTCAGGCACAATGACAGACAAAAGCAAGAGCACCAGTATATATATATACACGTGACCTCAGTCTACCCTCTGACAACCTCACAACCTGACCTGACATAACACCTTACAGAGAGCAATGCTTTCTTTATTTTGTCCTGTTTGAGCATAGTATTTATAACACATTGTGAAATTTATAAAATCCATCATATAAATTCAAACTTAGAATATAAATTAACTTAAAAACTTAAATATTCGGTAATTTTTGGATTTCCTTTCGATTTCTTAGCAATTTTTACCTCTCTGTTTAAACTCAATTATTGCTGCCTCAAATTCTCCTCCCCTCTTTTTACCTATAATCTTAATGCCTATATATAAGATGTTTGATCCCTTTCATCCATTTGGGTTATTTTTTATCTGAATTGCCCTCGTAATCATTTTGAATAATCTTAAGGGTTTCTGTGCATTTTTTTTGTCTTCATTATCCAAATCAATATAATTTGAAGGCTGACGACCTGATTTTTCCTTCTTGGTCATAATCCTACTTCTCCCACGGGACCTGAATTCACTTGTTCTGGCCCTGGTGGGGTAATACCACACCACACCTCATTCCTAAGCCTATCATTTTTCTGAAGTCTGTTAATTCTATTATTTTTTCTTTAAGTTAAGGTCAAATCTAAGGTCAAATCTAATGACTTTGTGATCGCTATTTCCGAAGTTTTCTCCAATTTCATTACTAAATCCATATATTATTTCCCCCCCCCCCCCCCCGAGTTACCTTATTTATGAAAAACACAAGGAGGTATAATCTGAACAGGAGAGATATAATATAGTCTGGTCTTGCCAAAGAATATATAAATTATGTGGAAAAAAACACTCTGAATACAGACTTATTTATGAAAAAACACGGAGGGGTGTAAACTAGAACTGGGCTAGTCCAGTTTACATCACAGGGTATAAAACAAGCTAGCCCACTTTAACCCCGGGTATAGTTTGGCGGGGGTTAACGTGGGCTGCTATACCAGAACACTTACAAGAAAGGTTCTTTTATCTCTTCCAGCAAGTCCTGTTAAATTGTTGCACTCTAGTCAAAATAAAAAAATCTCAACAGTCACCCGAATATTGTGGCTATCTTAAAAACAGGCCATGCTGGAAGACCTACCACTCAAAAAAAGTTGATATTTTATCGACTGGAGGTAACTCATGCATCCTGCTTATATAACAACACCGTGATCATCGATTAATGACACTTTGGCAAGTGGCACAAAAGTAAAGTGAGTGATTCCATGTTGGGACACCGAACCTGGGAGGATATTTGGCGGGCAGATATTTGGTGATCCTACATATCTCAACATAAACACCATAAATACCTTAACTCTTTGAATACCCTATCTGTAAACCTAGGTAATTACCCACCTTCAACCAACACTGTTTTTCAAGAAATGAGTCCTTTCTGTGTTGATAGTTATCAATCCAGGATCTACAAGTAAACCTAAGTGGAATCTCTGAGAAGAGCTCCCATCAGTGTACCAAGCTCTCTATATATATATAACATAGCTACTACAACAAAACATTAGCATCTCCTTATCTAGTAGACTATTTAGCCAAAAAAAAGCTACTTATCCACTCTTGATAGTTTCCTTTTAGATATATCTACCTGCTTTATAAGCTTTGTTTGTTATTGTTCTAGTATAGGCATCCAGCAACAGACAAAGTTTATAAAAGCACCAGAACTTGGTTAGCCTAGCCACTCTACTCACTAGCTCTTTCAACATAGCTCTGAGTTCCCAGAGGTGAAAGCTATTGTGGAGTAGAACCATAGCCACTGAACAAGACCACAGATGAAAACTTGCTGGTTACCAACTATTAAATTTCATTGTGTGTGCAGTGTGGCATATATGTGTGTGTGTGTGTGTGTGGTGTGAACTGTGTAAAGAGATCGTGTAGATATATAGACAATCCTGAAAAAGGCCAAAGCTTGGTGATTGATGTTGATAACTCATTGTAACTACACCTCTACACTTTCACATGCCACTGACTCATCTAGCACATTTAGAGATTTTTATGCCCAAAATCGCATGCATTGGGGGGCAGTGCTCCTGTGGAAAACTATTAGGGGCTTAAAAAGGTAGGCACTTGCCCCTTTAAGGGGATTGTTTCTGAGATGACTTGAAACTCCTGGAGGCCTTGAAGTTCCACAGGTCAGATAGAGCTAAAGTTGAGGATCTTTCAGCACAGAACAAATCATTTATGGTCTGAGGTATGTTATTTCTGATTAAGATACCCCAAGGCAAATATTATTTGATATGACCCAAAGTTGTCGACCCCATTCAAGAAGAGCTAAGCTGATCATGGCCAGACTTGGAGAGTAAAAAGTACTAAAAAGTACACAAACCATTTATGTCAGTATAGGTAACATAACCTGCCACTAGGACGAGGCCTGCTCACTTTCATTGCAAATAACATTATTTTGCACATTCCTGCATCCTGATCCAAATCCTTCTTCCCATCCAATCTTGCCTTTCCTGTGCCTGCATCCTGATCCAAATCCTTCTTCCCATCCAATCTTGCCTTTCCTGTGCCTCCTTTTATATTTCTTTGATTTACAATAATTTTATGGAGATTTCAGAACCATCGATGCACATGTGTGAACAACTTGTGGGCACTTATATATGTAACAAATAACGTAAACAAGCCAATGGCTCAAGCTTTTAAATGAGTCGAAAAATTTTAAGCATGGACTTGCTTCTTTTCAGATATTTTTGGGAAGTGTAAATTGTAGCATTTATTCACAGATGGGGTTCAGCTTCCCCCCCCCCCCCCCCCCCCCCCCTGGAATTTTACAGTTCATTGTGAAGCATTAATCAATCTCCTAAGAGGGCTGGCATTGAATGAGCCCTGTGATATGGTCAAAGCACCAGCCCACTTTAAGCATCAGCCATTGCCCGGTTGGCCCTGTGGACAGTCTAGGCCTGAAGCTGACTGTAATTTCGGCTAAATCTCAACATGAAGTCCCATGTATATAGTATTTGTGATAGTAGTACATATACCAATCATGCAGTATATTTACTTCTCATAGGGTTTGTTCAATAAGCTTCTCAGTAAAAGAACTGATGCTTGCTTCTTGGCTGCAGAAGTTACAACTGCTGAATCAGCTTCTGCTTGCATGTTCAGTATGACAGTCTTTCCCATAAATAGTGTTCCTATAGCAACAGGTTTATGAGGTCATCAGAAACTGACCTTTTTGTACTACATTCTAATACTAGCAGTATTGTCTAAATTGTAAAAGTGTATGTCTCACCCAATAACATTCTTTTGTAGTAAATGCATTATGGTGTAAGTCAGTAAGTTGACTGTGTGCGGGTGGGATGCAATTACGTGTCTAAATATCGCCTACACCTACCTATAGGCACGACCTATCGCTATATCTACTACGCAAACCATCCAGTAGCCTCATGTTTGTGCACAATCAAGTGAATTCCCCTCCACACAGTAGCTAACATCCACATACTTCATAAAACTGTGAGAGAGCTAATCTGATCACCTCCACACACACACACACACACACATGCACACGTGCACATGCATGCACACACACACATGCACACACATGCATACACACACACATACACTTGCACACACATAGCTATGGAGATCGACACTCCTTGATTTAATTTTCTCATTACTGATCCTAGACTAAATTTGGGTTTTATTACTAAATCAGCAGACTTATAATATAGTAAGGCTTATTCATCTCTCAACCTGAAAGTATAGTTTTTCTTACTACTTTAAAGATTCATTAGTCCACTTGGCATGTGCAGGTAAAAACCAGGTCTTCAACATATATGGTTCAGTTTTAGTCTTGTGCACAATGTCTAAGTTAGGCGCTTACGAGTATCAATCTATCAATCATTATAAAACAAGCTCGTGCATTCCTGCACTGATTGTGGCTATCTGAGTCTGCTTATTTGAGGATTGGAATGTACAGTTAACAAAATCCTAGCTGCAGATTCATAATCAGATTGGCAGTCACAGAATCCTGGGAACCAACACACAGAAACTTGGTAAAACTTTCTCTTTTCTCTGATTGGGAGGGGGTGGGAAGGAAGAGGAAATGTATGTCCATGTCCATAGTGTTTAACACAAGTGCCAACCTTTTTACCTCCCCCCCCCCTCTGGTTGAGGAAACTCAGGAAAGTATAATTTCATGTACAACAAACTGTTAAAATAATTATGTAGCACAACCAAAGCTACATCTCCAATACTATAGTAAAAAAGGGTAAGCGTGTATGCATGTAGGTAAGTATGTGTGGCAACCTGCCAAAAAAATCTTTTGAGATCGATTTCACCCTAATGATGGTTTTAGGCCGGGTTACATTATCCTACGCTTCCCGGAGGACCATTATTAAAAGGCAGCTGTGATCATCAGCCAATTTTTTTAGCCTTTTTGGTTTTAACCTGATAATATCTGTGCATGCATTTTTTCTTGTTTCCAATGATATGACACCAAGAAATCAACTTGGCAACCATTACACCCCCCAAAAATACATGTGTGTTAGCTAAACTAGTATTCGCAAAGTCAAGCTGTTTGCTGGTGAGGCTGCATCTAATTCCCTTCAAAAGGTTTATACCAGGCAACATTGTCGTCAATATTTTCAACGAAGAAAAAAAGTGAGTAGCCATAATGAATAGCCATACCTGAAGGCAGCAGATTATCTAGATGGAAAAACTCTTGACACAAACTTCACTGTATGGCTCAGTCATCATGGTACTGAAAGCTTAAATAATATATGGACTTCTTGAGCTTCTCATCTTAGGCTCCAGACTCTTATGTACCAGCAATTCCACCTTCCACTAGGCTACCTTCCACCCTCTCTATTGTTGCCATACCACATGTACCCAGCCACACTCACATCTTCCTTGTGAAGAAATGTCTCTGCTAACCCTAACACATCAAACCTCTTCAATTGGCTTAATTTCTAGCATGCTAGAGAAACAAAAACAAAAAAACAAGTGCTATGTTCATTATTGACGGAGCACAAGCTAGCAACCCATAGAATTACCTAATAGAGCGGGGTAAAGAAGACTGACTCTTGCTGCTACTGCAAAAGTGGAAAATGGCGCCAAGGAGTAGAGCACAGAATTTATTACTATGTTCCAGGCAACACCCTTATCTTCTTGGAAAACTTGATATTGCTACACAGGTAATGTATGTTTCTATCTATCTATCTTTATATCTATGTATGTATTCACCATATGTATTTATAAAGTTGCTAACATGGTTCAATACTCAGTGGGTTTTCTCTGGAAGCCACAGTTATGAATATGCTTTGTACTAAAATCTGGGGAGAAAAGTTATCTGGAATCTTTACAGAAATAGCAAATTTTAGATGTGGTAAAATGAAATCCTCCCCCAAATAGCAGCAGGCCTCTGTGCACACTGTGCTGATCCAATAGTTTGCCATGAATGCTCTATTATTATGGAAATGATGATGACTGCATCCTGCCTGGCCGAAGAGGAAATGTGGTGTGTGTGTATGTGTGTGTATGTGTGTTGTGTTGGGTTGTGTGTGTGTGTGTTTGTGAGTGTGTGTGTGGGGTGGGTGGGGGGTGCATGTGTAAAAATAATATTACCTTGAGTTACTAATCTTTTATCTTGAGCTCTATCTAGCAAGATAATCTAGTAGCTACACATTGAAAATTATTTGTGTTCAAAATCAATCATAACTGTAGCTTGACTTCATTGCTAACTAGCGCTAGGCATCTATCATCGAGAAACTTCCTTAGGTCAGGTAAAGCTTCTACACTCCATCTGTCCATGTTTCTACAAGGGAAAGTGTGCCATAAAAGTATGCTATTAACTTTGAAGATTGCCTTTGAGATCTAGAAGGACACTAAAGTGTGACACACTATATACAATGTCGCTGGTGGGAGGAGGAGCAATGGATGGAGCATCTCCAGTAAGCTGAAGAAGCAGCTTACAGATAATAAGAAGCAGCACAGAGACAATTGGTCATCCTCAGAGACTTGGTAGAGGGTATCCACAATCAAAGTTGAGACTGCACAATGAGGGCTGACGGAGAGACATAAAAGTTACAAAGGTAATGAAAATGACAACATAGAGGCCTACCTACATGTACAAATGCATAATGATGGCCTTCTGAGTGGAGTTCAGTGGGCATATAAGCTGGTCCCACAGTTAATTGGAAAGGCAAAGCAAGAATATGCAGTCATGGGAGCTGAAGAGCCTGCAGACTCTATAAACAGTTGAAGGTGGTGATTTTGTGTCAGTACAACATCAAGGAAGAAAGATCGCCAACTGTTCTATTAAGAGAAAAAGTATGAAAAACATCAAGAACTAGTTGCTAGTTTGGTAGGAAAGTGGATACAGGATTGCAAGACAATTGATGAGCTTCAAGACTTGATTGTATGAGAGCCACTCATCAACCCCTCGCCCAATGAACTGCATAATGTCGAAGAATGGAAGCCAAAATCCAGTTGGAAAGCAGGAGAGTTAGCTGGTGATTACATCCAGGCTAGAGGCAAAGTTGGTGCCACAAGAAGTCTCTTAGGAACTCATCAACTATAGTATCAATCAGCCTTTTCTTCAATGTTAACGCTGCAAGAAGGCATGGCACTTACTGAGTGAAGGACTGCAGAGTAAAACTAGAGAATGAACTGAGTCCATTTATGCAAGATTCCAAGAACAAGCAAAAGAGAGGATTTCCAGCACATTATGTGCTTATAATTGCTACCAGAAAGGCTCAAACTGTTCAGAAAATGCACTCTTCTGTACAGACAGGAGAGTGGACATTGTTGTGCCCGTAGTTTGTTAAGATATGACCTGGTACCCAAGGAGAAAATTCTTGAGGAGGAGTTGCAATTTGGTGCGCTCATGGTGATATTGTGTTGTACCATTAGCACACACCTAGGTGGTACAGGAGGACATGTACTGGAGGTGGAGGCCATTGTGTCCAGTATACTCTGCTCATGTCTACATTACTAGGAACTGATGTGCCTAAGTTGTTGACTCTCCTGAGAGGTGGATAAAGAAGGTCTACTGAAGATGTCATGGCAGTCAGTACAAGGGCACAGACCAAGAAATGTGAAGAGGAGAAATTGAAGCATAAAAATTGACAGAAAGAGTCGGGTGTACACTCACACCCACTGGAAAGTGTGCAGTCAGGCTCAAGAAGAATCTGGAGAGAAACCAGTGCTTCAGTGTAGCCATTGTGAATTGAGTTTTGCAATGCTGACCTGTACAGAAGGCATCGTGGATCACTTGTATCTTGCCAAAAAAACATCTAGAAGGGTGGCCTAGCTAGCACCATGTGTAGCCAATCCTATCTAGGTTAAAACCTATTTTAGTCAAGAGGCCTTGTGTATGTGATGCAACTGAAGGGAAGGCATCTGTAGTGGTTCATCCCACCACTGTGAACAAAGATTTTTTCTGGATGGAACACAAGACTAAGCTACCAGGCAGAATCCTTTCAAGAAGCCTTGACAGAGTGGTGTAGTGGCAATAAAATTGTCTGGGTACCAAGTAACAGCATTACCCCCGCCTCCCCCCCCCAATAATGTCTACATTCTCCTGACCAGAGACCAAGATAATGCAGCGGTGATTATTACAATGTCACCACAAATGACTCTGAATTGAAAAAAACAACGAACAGGAGCTGTTCCTTAGAAGCAGGCTTAGTAGAGCATCCAGTTCCTATGAAGATTTGAGAGAGAGGAGGTGATGGAGAGGGACAAGTCCAACTGTAATGCACAGGAGAACCTGGTATGCAAGTTGCAGGTCCTCAGTGGGCTTTTGATGGATTGCAGATAGCAAGGAATGGTCAGGCCAGAACACTGAAGCTATATAAGGAAGAGGAGGGAGAGAAAATGGAAGAAGGTTTGTTGGAAGATGATGTTGGAGATTTAGATATCATCACTAGTTGACACCTTCAAGGAAGTAGTACTTGGACCAAGTATCCCCTGGCCATAAAGTTTGGCGTGCAAGCTTTCAAAGTGTACTTGTTGGGGCGACTGTTCACAATTCAAATTTACCATCATGTCCTTGTGGGTGGCTGGATAGGCTCAAAGAGGGCAATGTTTGTTTGACAAGACTGAGCAAATTTATTGTTCCAAGCTGTCCTTTGTTTCCAAGTTGTCCACAGAGCAGAAAAAATAGAAATGCTGATATGCTCTCCAGGTATGCAACAGACAAGTGTGTTGCAGGAGAAGGAGAGAGAAGTGTGAAGGACTGTTGTTTTTATCATCAATATGAACCAAGTTACTCTAGAGGATTTTACACTTTTTAAAACCTGTTATTACTTTGATAGAGTTCATGTAGACTCATGCATAATAATTGTGCATGACTATTTCAAGGGAAACCTGGATATCTTCTTTTTCTGTAGTGAGTTTTCAATTCTATATCTGACATATATAATTGTCTTCACTGGCGCTACCTTACTTAGCTTACTTGGTTCCATCACACTATGTCACATGACTTCAAGAGTCATGTATTGTCCCTAAAGAGTTAATGAACGATCTTGAGATATTTCTGGTCAGTCAGTAAAAATATTATACCAAGTTTGCAAGAATTTTTGGAGTTTCTATATAAGCCAAAATATATAATATGTTCATTACCATCTCTGCACACACAGTTTATACATTATATTGCATGCACAATGGAAACTTTAATGCTATTGTAAGTATACATGTATAGAGTATAGGGAGGATAGAGTTGAGGGAGGATGGGGGGGGGAGGTGAGATGGGAAGGCAGGGCTTTTAATAACTGAGGTTAATAAGTCAGATGTGCAGAAATAAAAAAGAAATAACTACGCAAACAACTAAATTCAATTTTACTCAGAGGATATATATACCTGAAAGATAGTAGCTACTAAAATAAAACTACCATAACAGCAAATTCGGATGTCGTCAAGAAGCTATTTCATACTAATTTGTATTACGCGCCTGTTCTTCGTATGCACATGCCTATAATAGACCACTCTATTGATTTATGAAACTTTGGACGGGGCAAGCGAGTAATATTAAATAATGGATGACGATTGCACCTGCCTTCATGAGTGCCTGGCCTTTGCTACTGTTTCTAGAAGCTCTTGTTCAGTGAAAAGCAGCACAGGCACCTATGCTTACCAGGAATCAATCTGAATTCGTTCGCTCTTGAGCAAGGAGGTGCCCTTGGATGGATTTCTTTGCTGGTTTTATTGTAGACATATAGCTACATAGAGCTGCTAATCTTTGTTTGCTTACTTCAAAGGAGCTGATTCTTATACCAACTGCAACTTATTGTATTTCCATTCTAGTAGTTAATTCACAAAAAAAAAGAAGTTACAGTATAGCTAAAAATAATTATTACAACAAACTACTAATAATGTCGGCGTTAAAAACCCCTGACCGACTTGAAACTAGGCTGACTGCAAGTGTAACACTCCGAATCAAATGGAACAAAACCTGCCACAAATTTTATATCTATATGGACATGTTCATGTTAGCTAAAATGAGCAACCAATAGTAATACAAGTAATACGGCATCTCTTAACAACATTCCTTTACTCGGGGGTAGGCAAGGAAAGAAACCAGTACATCTAGTATAGTATGACTTGTTGGGCTAGAATTCTTGTTGCATTAGTCTGCTCTGTCAATTATACCACAAAAAGAGCACACGCAGAAGAGAATTTTGTGCTAGCACTCATGGCGTATAAAGCTTATCAAATACACTATGATCTGAAGTATTCATAATAGTATAAGAATTAATCTGGCAAGCCCATGAAGTGTTCACAGATACTGAAACTTGATTGGCACGTCACTCCAGCCACACCAACAAAGAGGGAAGTAAAGGATCCACAACACCGGACCACATACATGAAGGGTCCACTGTGTGAGACAAGAGCATAGATCCAGATTCTCAAGATTCCCCAGCCCAATGTAAAATTAAATTGCACATGGGTACAATCTAGAGAAAAGTGTTTACTCAGCCATATCTATAACATGGATCCTGGAAATAGCAAACTATGGTCAATCCTAGGATTGGACTACTGACTGATCATAAACTGCTGATTTCAGGTTTGGTGCATTCTCCATGATCTCCTATTCTGAAGTAAGAATCGGGTCTAAAATGTCTTTGTAGCTTAAGCACCATCCTGTTATCATGCATCATCTTGGGATTGGGCTGGTTGTCATGGGACTGAGCAAGCAGGTATTCCTCTTAGCTATATCAGGTAAGGGTACCTAATATGCACTTTGGAGACAGAAGTGCATATCATATATAGTCGGTAACTACTCTATAGCTACTCACTTGGGGATTCCTGCTGAAAGGTATTCTTGATGCTTTTGTGCCTCTCCCAAATTCTCATTGAGCTCAACGAAAATTCGATTGAATGTAGCATCGTTTGCAGACTTTTTTGCTTTGTATAGTTCCAAGCCCACGTCTAAATGAATTTGAATATCTCTGAACAGTTCCACGAAATAGACCCATTCGTCATCCATGATATTCACGGGTGAAAGTATGCCCTGAGATTGCTTTCAGGTCTAAATTTAGGGGCTATTACTTGAGTAGGTGGATCCAGCTGCCACTGAGCCGCCCATTTTCCATTAACCCCACGCAAGGTCACACCCGCTGCGTTTTGGGTGGGTGTCTGCGCCAGCTTTGTTTCAGGAAATTGTCAGTAGTTTTTGTAAGTACTACTGCAGAAACTTTAAGAGATATATAAATGTTTGCATGTTGTGGTTGGAAGGTGTTTATTATTTAATTTATTACATGTTTAAGATTATAAAATATTATATTGACAGATCACAATTCGACCCTTCCATAAATAATTTAGCATTGTGCTATTCTTTATTGTTTGTGAATTTATTTAGTCAAGGTCCTGATGGAATGTTGAATGAGATTCCATGCTGATCGAGGTAGAAGGTTAGTGGAGGTGAATGGTGCAGGTGACGAATGCGGTAATGAGGATTGAGTGATGCCCAGTGGACTGGAAGAGGAGTTTGCTGGTACCTCTCTACAAGGATGGCGACGAGGATGAAGCAGGGAATTATAGGGGAATTGCATTATGTTGTAGTAGTGATGAAGGTATTTGCGAGAGTGTTGGCAAGGAGGTTGGGAGTGTTTGCTGAGGATAGGATTTTGATGGAAGCACAAGGAGGATTTAGGAGTCGGAAGAGATGTTCGGACCAGTGGTTGGTATTAAGAGGAGTTTGTGAAGTGAAGAAGAGAGAGAAGAAAAATGGCTTTCCTGGACTCAAGTAAGGCATATGACAGTGTGTGGAGGGAGGGACTGTGGCACAAGTTGAGGCAGTATGGAGTAGAGGAGAAACTTGTGAGGATATGTGTATGATTATATAGTGGGGTGGAGATGACGGTGATATTGAACGGAAGGACATCAAGATGGTTTGCTATGGTGAGCTGAGGAATGATCTTTGGTCCCCTCCCCTCCCCCCTCCTTGAGCAGCTGGACACTCATAACTATTAGTACTACTATGGATATTATTATTAATTAAGTACTGTTGATAATATAGATTGTTATTAGCGTTAGTTATTGTTACATAGTCTCACACAGTGCTGTACTATATGTGATGGTCTTAACAGGCTCAGCAGTATCAAGATTAAATCATATAATAAATATCAACATGGTTAAAGATTGCCACATCATCCAGATAGGCCATGGCAAACTCCGCAGGATGGCCTCTGGAAAACAACAGGTGCCCCCACCAGCCCAAAAGGCATTGTCCTAAACTGGTATTTTCCCATCGTGGCAGACTATGTTTGGGGGTAGTAGAGTGACGTTTTGATGGGCTTCATCCCCAACATTCTCTACAACTCCTCCATCTGTTAAGTTTTGGCCACAGTCAGTTAGTATCTCGATGGTGATCCCTACCCGAGAGATGACCATCATCATGGCCTCAGAGACGGCCCTGCTGTCAGTCCTTTCAGTGGTATTGCCTCCAGGAACCTCGTTCTATAGTAACCATCGTGACGATGCATCTGTTCCCTGCCTTGATGATGGGCTGGGGCCTACCAGGTCCATTCCGACTCTCTCGGTTATTACTGGTAGTGGCATCAGGGGCACTTTGTGTGTTTTTCTTTTTTCTCTTTGGCACTCTGGACATAGCTTGCAGTATATACTCCTTCACTGCTCTGTGGACTCCTGGCCAGTAGAATCTACTGATCACTCGGGCCAGGGTCTTCTTCACTTCAAGGTGCCCGAGTATTGGTAGTGTGTGGGCAGTTCTCAACACAGTTGCCCTGTACATGATAGGTAGTACCAGTTGTGGTATGGTTTTTCTCCCTCACTTCTCTGGATGTGGCGGTAGAGCAGTCCCTCCTCCCTGTGGAAGTCACTGTCTCCTGCATCTGCATCTTCTGCTCGCGCTTGATCTTTCCGGCTCCTCCGCCCATCGGTTTCAGCTCCGTGATAGCTCCAGTTCGTCTTCCCTCATGTCTCTCGGCTTTGGTCAGCCTCTTGCTGGTGTCAGTGATGAAGAGATCATCACTGAAGTCAGGTAGGTCCGACATCGATAACCGATGTTTCCTGGCCCTCCTGCTGAGAAGTAGTCGATGGGGAGTTGCCACGTCTATCTCAGTCGTCACTATTGCTCACCTCATCCTCCTTAGGTCGGCCCTCAGCTCTGTCCTCTTCTGGGCACGTGTCTGTACAGCTCCTACAGATGGGATAGCACAACATCTACTCACCAGGCATCGGAACCCAGGGATATTTCTCCCCAGAAGCATGTAATGAGAGAGACCATCCACCATATTTGTAGTCAGCTTCACTGGTTCCTCTCCATCTGACTTGAGTAGCACTTCTGCCTAGCTGAAGGGGTACACCTCTCCAGTAAACGATTGTAGGCAGATCTTGGGGAAGGGCCGGTCTACCAGGTCACTCCTGATCAGATACATGTCCGCTCCTGTGTCCACTTTCAAACTGTCTGAGGGTGTCCAAATGTCTGCCATTCACCTTTCTTGACAGTGTGAAACAGTCTCTACTCTTCACCAACAGTGGGGCAGTCACTGCATTCACCTTTTTTGAGCAGTTTACAGCGATGTGCCTATAATTCTGGCAGTTGTAACACCTCGGGCCCTTTTCTCGGTCATATCGTGGATTGTTGCTGGAGTCTCTCTTCTCTGGGTTAGACTCGGCTCGCTTCCCACCTTCGGGCCTCAGGGACTGCTTCCTATGGCCATCCCTGCTCTGCTCTTCCCTCCGGAACGACCTGTGGTGGTCGTAACGGGGTCTATCCTTGTTTCTGTCAGAGAGAGCTGTTCTTCTTCTCCCGAACACTGTCATGGCGAGGTTGGCAGCATCTGGTACCATCTGACAGTGCTCTTCTCTGGTTCTCCAGGTGCTGGTCAGCTATCTTAAGGATCACCTTAAACGTGGCTGGGTCCTTGTCCCTCACCCAAGTAGACAGCCAACTTGGCATCCATTCCAGGACAAAGTTGTCATACAGGTCCTGCAGCTCCTGTTGGCTCCGGCACTTCTCGGCCCACATAGAACTGAGGCTTTCCCCCAAACTGGATTCAGCTGATAGTCGGTGCTTCCTCAACTCCAACATCCGTCTTGTATGACATTGAGTGCTGTTTTACGTGGAAGCCTTGCAACAGCTCCTCTTTTATTGTATCAAAGTCGCTCTTGCCTCCAGCATCCATGTTATCATATATTTCCCTAGCAGTTTCATTCAATGACACTAACAGGTACATTGGCCGCACCACTCTTGGTATCTCAAACCCTTCCATCTCAAACCCTTCCATAAAGTCCTGGAACTGACGGAGGAGGGAGGCGATGTTGTCCTCATCCTCCCTTATCTGCTGAAACTTCGGGATCATGCTCCTAGCATTCCTCCTGATGAAGTTCCAGATAGTGGTATCGCAGTCTCACCACCCAGTAATCTCTTCCACCTAGCATTATCCCTCTCTCTCCTGGCGGCGTCTGCCACGCTCCGGGCTTCTTCTGCTGCATCTCTCCTGCTGTTCTCCAAGATTCTCTGCTTCTCCAGGTCTCTCATGAGGGTCATCATCTTGCTGGTCACGTTCCTCTCGTGAGGATGTGGGGACCATCCCCCATCTCGTCTCCGGGAGTCCCTTCTCCTTCTGTAATGATCATCCGTGAGTAGTCTCTCTTTTCTTTCCTCCTGTGACTGGGCTCTTGGGAACCACTTCGCTCTTCTCTCTCCATTGTCTAGGCTCTCGGGAATTACTCTCCTCCTGTAATTAGGCTCTCAGGAGTTATCTCTGATATCTCCTCCTATGGTAAATCTCCTCTCTTTCTTAGAGAGCTCCGTCTGGTAGAGATATCAGATCATGAGAACTCACAGTTTCACTGGTATCTGCACTGCGAGGGGTGTCCTCAATGTTCCCAATCTGCTCCTGATGACCCATCTCCCTCTCCTCCTGTCATCTGTGGTTGTAGATTTATTTCCTCTTTTAGAACCACTTTGGTTTCCCAAAGCTGAAGCTCTTCTCCTACACCAACAGTGATGGTGTTTCCTCTTGGCCCTCTAGCTAACTCCAACGGCTAGGGCCTACTGTCAAGTAAGTTGACTGCAGAGGTAGCTGCCACCAAATGTAATGAACCGCTTTCCCACACTAAACAATTCACTACTTACACACTATCCTTCACTCCTAGACTAGTCTTGCTGTTTCTAACCTCCCAAGTATCTTTTCACAAAGAGATTACTTAAGATTAATAGGGATACAAAAAGACACACTAAGATACACTGCACACTTCTGTCATGTCCAAGGTCAAAAGGTCACCCCCTGATCTCTCACACTCACTTAACACATACTTAATCATAACACCTCTATACTCGACTGTTCTCGGTTCAGTCCTTGGTTAGCCAGGGAGGGGTGCTTCCATTGATTAGGGCAGCACTTCCTGACAAAAACAGCATGCAAGTATGGTATGCAGATGATGCTGCACATGCGGGGGGGAAATTGCTGACCGTACATGGTGGGATAAGTTAATTGCTACTGGGTCTTGTTTTGATTATTCAGCGAATGCTTCACATACATGGCTGGTTGCCATCACACCGAAGCTATTGCCACATTTGCATCACTGTTGAAGGTTCCTCAGTGCAACCATTGGCTCACATGATTTTGTCACTTCTAATGTGCAGTCCAAGGTCCATCAATGGCTTTGATGTTCCTGGGGTTCACTTGCCAAGACTGAGCCCCCTGCAGCATTTGCTGCACTCACTCACTCACGGGTTGACAAGCAAGTGGACTTACATGTGTCCTATGATCCCAAAGATTGGAACACTCTTACAACTTTTGGATGACATCTTGAGCTCTGAACTCATTCCAGCCTTGACTGGCATCCACCTCCAAATAATTTGGAATGCGGCCTGTTTGCATTACCAGCTGGAATGGGGGGGGGGGGGGGGGGGGGATTCCTGTCTCGCTTGAGATTTCCAAGGCTCTATCAAATGTGATCTTGGGGATTCCTGTCTCGCTTGAGATTTCCAAGGCTCTATCAAATGTGATCTTATTACAAGACCAGCTATGAGATTATTGCTGACTAGATTGAATCCAAAACATTCACTCACAAACAAAAATGACAGTGAAACTCATCGAAAGCAGATGAACTCGCTGAACAACTAACTAACACACAAAAGTGGTCAATGGAAAAGGCCCCAAAGAGAAGGGATCATCCACATCTCTGACTGCTTTACCACTACAAGAATATGGCTTCCCTCTGCATAAGAGTGCGTAACATGATGCTGTGGCCCTCAGATATGGATGGCCTCCCTCAAATTCACCATGCCTGTGGCTGCAAGTTCTCAACCGATCATGCCCTATCTTGTGAAAAAGGAAGATTCCCTTAAAAAACACAAAATCTGAGACCTCACTGCCACCCTCACAGAGGTTTGTCACGATGTGTGCATTGAGCAAGAGATACAACTAGTGACGAGTGAAGTACTGTCAGGCACAACCACCAACTCTCAAGATGGAGCCCGATTGGAGATAGCAGCAAACGGCTTCTGGGGAGGCTCCTTTGAAAGAACTTACTTTGATGTCAGGGTCTTTAACCCCTACACTCCATCAAATAGACATAATCAAATGCCCTCATGCTACAAAAAAACATGAAAAGCTTAATAAGAATCAAGTTTATGAGCAGCATGTCTGAGAGATAGAACATGCAACATTTACACTCCTTGTGCTCACAGCTACAGGCGGGTGTTGCTAATTGCCTCTTAATTAACCCATTCACCGTCAGGTTTAGGCAGCATTTTTTTTAAATTGGACTCGCGTGCAAATAAAAATCAATATTAAATCAGGAATGCTAGCAACCATGGTTGATGGGATAGCATTGGTGTCAACAAACATTGTGGTCAAGTTCATGTTGCTAAGCAACGACCACAAATGATGAATATCATTATGAAATTACAGCCTAATGAAAGCTCTTACTTCAATATGCTAGACAATGCAACATGTGATTATATATATATCATATATTATATATATATATATGCACACACTCATTGTATTCACAAAACTTGCATAACATACATTTTTCATTAAAAATTTTTTAATTTCTGATTAAGATATTGTTATCATGTTAGTGTTGTATGAACAATTATTTATTACATCTTCATCTTCCCATAACAGGACAACAATAGCAACAAAAACATGCATATACAAAACAACAGCCATCTAGCACACACATAGAACAGAGAGAAAAATGGAAATACAAGAGAAAGAAAAATTAAAAAAAAGTGAAGCAAAAACTAGGAAACTACGAAGTCTACCATGGTGTGGTACTTGAAAAAAAGTCCCTCTTTGTGACACACAGTGGTACTTTGCAGTGACGGCAAATAAGTGGTCTCATGGTCGTTTGAGATTCCAGACATGTTTCCAACTGCTACACAGCCACTGCTGTTTTTCAGTTAGTGCTGACAAATGCCCAAGCGTGGTGTTCAGCCGGTCTAGACGCTCGTTATGAACTGAGCGAGGGCGGCCAGCACGCTGACGTGAGCAGAAGCATACCACTAGTTCCTTAGCTAGCTCCAACCGGAAGGTAAAAAAATCTCTCTTCCTCTAACCCCTGGCAAGGTGATCTGCTCTGCAGACATGAGAGTCTAAAACATAGCTGTTCAGAATGCATGCCTCAACCATATACGCAAACACCCTCTTCTGGGGAGGGACTATCAAAGGTACTAGCTGAGGACACAGTAGAAGAAGCAAGAGACGGAGCTAAAGAAATGCTGGTAGGTGAAGTTCCAGAAAGAAAAAGAGGACTAGCTAAAGGCAGAGCAGAACTTGAAGCACTAGAAGCTATTTCACTACCACTACTCTGACAAACTCGAGCATGACGAACACTCCTAGTGCTATGACTAAGCTGAACAACTGGTCGTGAAGGAGTGCATACTTCACTAGAAGAGGACACAGAGTGCGAGGGTAAAAATAAAGGAGGGCATGATGATGGAACAGACAATGATGATGATGGAAATAGTATAGGAGTGACTACAGATGTCACATAAGTTATAGAACCTGATGCAGAGGTTACACAACCTAGAGTTGCAGATACTGGTAGGAACAATGGAGAAGGTGATAAAGCATCCATCACAGCAATAGAAGGGCTAGCAACAATAGATTGTGTCAGAGTTGATGAAGCTCTGTCAGCTGCCCAATCCATCGCTTCATGCATCAAACCTGAAGGGGATAAGAAATTGGCAACAAATAATTTTACCGCCGACTACCGCAACAAGGAAACTAAAAGAGCATTGTAGTTCCATGCTCTGCTTTGCTAACAACAAAACTAGCTATAGCTAAACTGACTGTAAATACCTTCTTCATCGCTGGTATTCTCATCTCCATCTAGATTGTCACCTCGAGTGAAAGCGCTACGCTTCCTTGAAGGTAGGTCATCAGCAAGTATTCTGCCAAACGATAGCGGAGCTTCAGGGTCAACACGGCTCTGGCCAAGGTAGGATGAGATGGCAGCGCCTTCTTGAACACTGCTTTCATCCTCAGAAAGTCCAAAATCGTCGCCCTAAACCTGAGAAATAACTTTATCCAAGGACAGTCGAACGGCCATCTTCAACACGATTTGAAATTCTGAGTGGGTCCGACTTTTCAATATTACTACCCTAGTTACCGAACGTCTATTGCCTTTATATTCGGTACGATCGTAGGGTAAGAATGTAGCAACTTTTGACATCTATTATGTGTCTGTGAACGGTACGATCGATTTTTTATGGTTTTTTTAATTTGATAAACAACTTTTTGCGTATATATACGCTTGTGACAGTGAGTGGGTTAAGGGGGGACTGGACGTCAGCACCAACAAAGTATTATAAATTGCCATAACTTTTTTCTATACACTCCATGCAGGTACTTTTTTCTCTTTGTGTTCCTTATGCTTTGTGCTTTCTAATGATATGTTGAATGTCTCTGCAGACACATTTTATTGGAAGATACATCAAGATCCCTAAAAAAGTTGACCTAACTTGCAGAAAAGTTCATAACTGCCCTAATTTTCAAGATCAAAGTCCCAGATTTGGTCAGCTGATAGAGGAGGCTCTAATCCCACAGCTTATCAATCAACGTGGTGGTTTTTGAGTGGCAGGCCACCGCTTTTGTAACTGGAAAACACCAGGGAAAATCCCAAACCTCACCACTTCAAATCACCATAACTTGCAAACACTTATAGTAATTAAAAATTTGTTACATATATTACATACATAATTAGAAGAGCTATCCAGTTATATAAAAATTTTTAGTGAAGTGTAGGAAAGTTATGAGCTTTACGGCCAAAAAAACAAGATTTTTTAAAGTTAAGTAGGGCAATGAAATGTTTGGGTTTACAATGAAGTAGTTTCTTGATCTGTTACATGGACATAAACCAACACAGCATGCAAATGGCTAGAGGATAGATACAAGAACAGTTTGAAAGAAGGGGGGGGGGGGGGGGGGGGGAAAGAAGGGGGGGAAAAATCTAGTTTTTTACCTCTATTCCCCCCTTTTAAGCAGCCACAACCTTGTTTATACTATTGTTGTTCTAGTATTCATGATGTTTCTATCTATTAAACAAAAAAATCTATGCATCTATCTCGTACCTTCACCCATAAAAAACAGGAATGGGACACCCGTCTTAAATAATGTAGGCTTACTCTTAGTTGGAGGAAAGAAATCTGGCTGAATGGACCAGTGAGAATGGTGCTGCTCTATGCAGTAAACAGAATGTATTTATAAAGAAGCTTTATTTCACAGGAAGTCCTTCCCAAACTAACAAGCAGGCCTGTGCACACTGTGCTGACCCAGTAAAATTTGCCATGAATGCTCAGTTTCAGTTTATCATGATGTCTACATCCTGCACTGGAGAAGTGTGTGTGTGTGTGTGTGATGAAAAATATACTGTTACCTTGTATAAATTATTGTTGTTGCTGTTTGCCAAATCCGGTCGCATGTGGGACGCATGTGCTGGGTGCAGTTTGCATCACATGTTGGGTAGTGGTATACATCAAGCTCATGTGGGTCTAACTGAGAAAGGCCTTGATCTAATTATGTCACTTATGAGAATTTGAAAGGATCTAGTCAGTAAAAAAATAATAGAGTGTACATTGTGTTGTTTTTTTTGTCACTGGAACTTGTGATTCCATATTGGGGAGGGAGGGGGAATTGAAGAGATGATATAGCCACAAGAGCACCAATGAAATGGAGGGATACGAAAAGTGTGCCCCATTCATGGTTGAGCTCTACAATAGTCCCTTTTCAGCCAAGTGGAGTGAGAGGCTGCTAGCAGTATGGTGGCTTGTTTGGTCAATCCTACTAAAGTGGAAAGCACTAATATGTGAATGGGGTACACTCCCTCTTGTATGTCCATTTCATATCCCTTTTGTAAGTATGTTTCATCATCTTATTAAATCTTTCTAGTTGGTTGGAGCTAGTGGTTTCTTTTGCAGGCCAGATTTATATTGAGTTAAAGCACAGTTAAAAACAGTTGTTAGGTCAGTCAGGAAGGTTGCTCTTGTTACAAGCAAGCTTGATGGATATACCATTACTGTTCAGCATGATATTGAATGATGGAATGCATGCCAGGATGCAGAGGAGAGGATCTTAAAAGTGAGAATGAGGTTCTACGATGGATTCAAGCTATCATTTAAGAATGGGGAGTGCCTACCATCCTTTGAAAATTCTTGCTCTTTTACCCATTCTTCCAGTTGAAGAGAACACTAACAGTGCAAATGTGCCATGTACAATCTCTCTGATCCAATTAACCTTCTCTGTTTCACATTTGGTTATAAATGTAGCTGCCTTGGTCTACTGCAGTGGTTCCCAACCTTTTTGTAACCATCACCCAAATCGCCCTATAGTCCCTGTTATCACCCATAACTGAGTGAAATTTTATTTATGTAAGTGTGTTAGTGAGCATTAGTAGTTAGTTAGTGAGTTAGTTGGTCATTGCAAAGCAAATCAAATCAATGGATGGGTGTGCTTGCATTTTGTTAGCAATGCATGGTTTTGTAGCTGAGAGCATCATTTGACACCTCCAACCGGTTCTGTTTCTTGATTTTCATTCCCCATGATGATGGAAAGGCCTTACTCACATTGGTAAGTGGTTGAAAAGGAAGTCAGGATCTTTAGAGCCTGTCTCACCAAGGTTGGTGTGTCATTTAGCTGGGCTATCCAGAAGGCTTCCAGGTCCTTGTTCAGCTTCCAAGCCTCATTCACTCTCAGAGTTATCCACTCCTTTTTGGTGGAAAGTCATCTTCATCGACCTGATTCTCATTGGCCACAAAAGGCTGCTGTCACCACTGAAGGCAAGAGGTGTCCAGATCAGGGAAGTATTCCTCCATCTTTCTGACCAATTCGTCCAAGTGGGCCTGGGTGTCAACTTTCAAAATTTCTAGGATATCTTGACCATCCTCGCTCATCAACAAATTTGTCAAGTGTGGGAAACTGTGCCACTATGCCCTTTGCAATGCTCAGCTCCACAACTTTTGCTTTCCAATAAATGCAGAAATGGCTTATTTTGCATCGATGATTGTCACGTTCCTTCCTTGAAGTAGTGCCAAGTTTCTTCTGTTGAGTTCATTGAATGTGTCACCCAAATAGCACAGACAGAAAAGCCATTCATGGTCAGAAAAGTGGTATGCCAAATCTGATCTTTTTTGCTGCAAAAATAGTTGCACTGCCTCCTGCCTCAATCACATGCTTCACCTCAAGACAGCCACCTTACTTTGGTGTGTTACAGTAGCACTTCATACTTCTCGCCCATCTCTTTGAAACACACGGCTGTTAAAGTCTTTGGCATTTATGAAGTTAACAACATTAACAAGTTGGCCAAATACTGCTTTCAAGGCACCTGGGAGCATCTTGGATGCAAGTGTAATCAGTGAAGGCTGCAATAGTCAACAGTGATACTGCATTTTTCCTTTGAACAAAGCCTCTGGCGATTACCACCCAACAGACACCTGTTGAATACTGTTCCAAGCCAGTCCATTTTTCTCGAGGAAGCCACTGACTATGCTGAACACATCCTCTCCTTTAGTTGTCATAGCAAGACTCTCACATAGGAAAAACTCTTTCTTCACATCCAAGTGGTGAATATAACAAATAATGCCCAGTAAATAGTGCAGCTGCTGACATCCATGGATGCGTCAAATTGCAGAGAAAATTTGTGATATGGACTGGTCTGGACTTCTTCCACTACTTGTGCCAGTATATCCACAGTTATTTCATCGATCCTACGTCAAATTGTGTTGTTTGAAACTGATATAGAACTAAGCTTCCTAGCCTGCTCTTCACCACATGCTTTGCAACCATCACTCATGCACATGGCATGATCAGATTTTCGGCAATCGTATGCCCCTTCTGCTGCTTTGTAGGCCACCTCATAAGAAGCTTCAAGAGTGGCAAGAAGATTTTTTTGCTGCAGTACCTGCGTTTCTGAATTGAATATCCTTCAACTGCTTTGCTCTGTTCGAAGTAGGCTAGGTCTTTGTTATGGAGTCAGGATAACATTTCAGTAGATGGTTTGCAAGTTTTGTTAGCTTCAGGCTTTAATCAGAACCTTGCTGCAGATAACAAACCGTGGTCGGTCTTCGCCCTTCGAGGGTAAATTGACAAATCCATGAGCAAGAAAAGCATCTGAGTAAGTTCGCTTCTTGCTAGTCATAACAACTTTTGCATCTATAAAAAGCTTGCTCTCACACTCACAGTCTGCTATCAATATTAGAACACATTCAAGCGATGGGGCCAATATATTTTTTAAACCAGAAAAACAAGCATATGATAACTTGAAGTGTAGAACAGTTCTTGTCTGAGAATTCAGTATGCAGATCACATTATTTATACACAAAAACTCATAAAGCTAAATAACACCTAGCTTATGCATAGACATAACCTATATAATAAAGGTTAATCAGTTACCTAACCTAATCTAGAAAGTTTTAAATTACAATACTCACTAAATAATATTAAGAATATCATTACATCAGTCTAACGTTTTGGAAGTCAGGTACAAAACACAAATACCCCCCCCCCCCCCAAAATACTTCAGTCAACATTGCTATGTACATTCCCCAAAATATTGGCCTCCAGGATGTGGAACCAATGATCTACTGGGATGATAGGTTACTCTATAATTATGTTGGGGTAAACACCCTTAATTTTTTAATATCATTTAACAAATATGGGAACGAGAAATATTTGGCTGACATCCAACTGTGCAATGTTTGCTCTACCTAAACATCATGACAACTTTCTGATAGCAAATCAGCATCACCCTCTTCTTCTTTTCTCTGCCCATTTGAGCTTCTCTGCTCTCCAGATGAGGTTACTAACCTCTCCAATATTCCACCGAATGAATCGACTGGCCACTATCTTTAATAAATGCTCAAATCAACCACAATATCTTCTCTTGTATTTTTCACCATACCCCAAGACATCTCCCTCATCCTCCAATGATTATCATCCCATCTCATGATTAGCTTCACCTTGATTAAAACACTATATACAAAAATAACAGCACCTCATTACGGCTAATGAAAGAAAAAGCTACTTTTAGACCTATTTGTGAACATAGGTTGGATGGTAGACATCAAATGGCTTTCCACAGAGCATAGTTTTCATGAGCTGTCAAGAATATCTGAGAAAGAACACATCACCACCACCCCATGTAGAGTTAATGTAGATAGCACCGGTGTCACAGGATCCCAGGAAATTTGGCACCCCCATTCCAAATATCCTAGGAAATATGGAATCCCCCCAGGAAATTTGGCACCCCCATTCCTAATATCCTAGGAAATATGGAATCCCCTATTTTTTTCTCTCCCTTCTCTCTCTCTCTCTTTTTTAAATAGTTAGTTTGGCTATCTTTGTGATTCAAATGAGTAGCAGTAACGTTGGTGTACCCAAGTGGACAAACAGAAAGCATCAGCTAGCTCAAGTTCAACTAATTGCTAAAGTTCAAATGTTGTCCATTGATGTTAGAGGTTCTGTCATCGAGGGAAGAGGATGGAGGGCCTTCAATCTGGACTTGTTCAGTATATAGTCTAGTCTGACAAAATGTACTTAGTAGATCTTCTCTGAATCCGTTCCAATAAAAGAATGTCCTTTATAAGATAAGGTTAGAATCTCTCAAGCCTTAAACCAGACCTCTCTAAAGAGAGAAGAAAAGTCACAACCCGACCAGGATTTTTTACCATAATTTATGGCCATGACAGGCTAACCAATGAGCTTTGAGAGACTTAAAAAACTAACAGTAAGGGACTGAATACAGTGTGTTGTATAGGGTGGAAGGCACAGCATAACCACACCTTCTGACATTGATATCCACCATTTAATGTCATGGCCTGAAGCAATACCTCCTGCTTGTCATTGGAAATCATTGGCATCGATCAATATATATCATGACAACTACAATCAGAATCAGTTATATTTATAAATAGATAGATATAACTATGCAAAGCCAGGATATTTAGTACCCCATAGTCCCATACAGACAATTTTGAATGTTTGTAGAACAGTTACAGTATTAATTATGACTACATTGACTACAGCACCATTTATAGTCTGGATTACTCCACACATCTTGAGGGACGGTTTGACAAGTGTCATGGAACCATTCCAAGCAGCTGTCACATGAGACCATTTTATTTCCATCCTCATTCGCTGGCAATCTACAGTGACAGAAGACTTTCATTACTTCAACCTTCTTCGTCATGTGGATACATTTCCTCTTCTTTGATGGGAAGTGCTTTATTAGCTTGTCTTTGATACAGTTGTACAAATGCCTCCTCATATGACCCACATAAAAAAACTGCTGCTCTGGTCATTGCAAATAGCCATAGCAAAAGCGACTGCAAATAGCCCACAGTCTACTGAGTTTGGCTGTTGTTGCACATTGGCATATTCCAAAGTAATTTTTTCTTCTGTAGTGTGCAGAAGTGATGCTATTTGTACTTTTGTAGAGTATGTGAGCGAAGTGGATAAGCTGTCATATACTCGAACTGTGGGATGTTGAATGCCAACAGTGCTTACTGTCACCCAATGATTACCCCCAGAATGGAGTATTTGGACGCATTCATCACTGGCGATGTTGAAACTGAGCATTTGTCCAAGAAGTGGACTTTGCAAGGAGCTAACAGGAAGTAGATCCAGGTCATGTTTCATGAGAAGCTGTGCTGCATGAATCAGTTTGTCATTGGCCATCTGCCATTTAGCAGTACATTTTTGTCTTCATCATTCAGTTCGATTCTTCCAATTTTCTGCCAGCAGCCATCACTAACAAATTTCATCATCCTCTCCACTGCTAACTATCACTGGATCCACATCTAGTTTCTGACGCTTTTGTTCAGTTACTGGTAGGGGTAACAGGGGTCTCTTTGCAAGCCTTACAGGTAAAGGCTTATGTTGATCAGCTGATGGGTCAGTATTCTTATCAGCACCTGCATCCTATAGTGTTTAGTTGTTGTTATTGTTGTTTTGGGGAGGGGCAGGGGGAAGAGACAAATAATTACAGAGCTAACATGTTTATAACAACCAATGTTTGACAGCATAACCATCTCTTCAAATAATCACAGAGCTATGTTTATATTAAAAAAAACATTTGACAGCTTAAACCAGCTTTTCAAATTGTTAATACCATAATTATTGTCATCATAATGTTATATACATTATTTGTCTATAACCATCTTACCTCATTGTTGTCATGGCAATTCAGTCTTCTCTCATCAGGATCATACCATATCTTAAGGCGGTGGCAATTGATTGCTGTCTTCAGCAAGCCATCTTTGGGGCCTTTAAGACGATAGCGACCTTTCCCGATATCTTCCGCAACTGTATGTGGACCTCCAGGGAACTGAGGCTCAAGTTTTCCACCCTTATGACCTTCGTTCTTCATCGACTTGACAAGCACTTTGTCACCAACCTTGATTTTAGTATTGGTATTGTGCTTTGACTCGTATTGATGCTTTTGACGGGCTTGGGCTTTTTCAATATTTGCATATGCTTGCTCATGAAGTTTTTTCTTAAACTCAAGCATTCTTTGTCTAAGTCTAGTTCATCAGGTTCGCCATGCACTTGAGAGATGTCAATGGGGAGACGAGCTTCTCGTCCATACATTAGAAGAAATGGAGTACACTTGGCGGAATCCTGGCGACTTGACCGATAAGCAAATAGAATATTATCTATAAGTTCATCCCAGTCATCCTGGTGATCGTTAACGAGCTTCTGGAGCTGCTTCTTCAGCGTTTGATTAAAACGCTCATCCAGTCCGTTTGATTGAGGATGGTAAGCACTAGTGATCTTGTGCTTAAATCCAGTGAACTTAAATCCAGTGAACTCTTCAAGGGAATCGACAATCTTGTTGCAAAATTCCTTACCCTGATCAGATACAATCTCCTGAGGACATCCATGTCTAAGGATCATGCGGTAAAGGAAAGCAGCAACATGCTTCGCTTCCTTTGTGGGGATTGGAAAAGCTTCAGCCCATTTTGAGAAGTAATCAGTAAGCGTAATGCAATAATGATTTCCAGTTTTGCTGATAGGCAACTCGATAAGGTCTATTCCAATTTTTTTCCATGTGTCTGACACTGGAATAGGGTGTAAGGATGGTGCTGGTTTATCAAACTTCCGTTTACTCCGTTGGCACACTTCACATCGTTTCACCTAAAAAGGACATTGTTTAATGCAACTAAGACCATGCAATGGGTATACTAGAGTGATGTACAAAACATACTGCTTACCCAGTCATCAACATCCTGCTTGATCGCTTTCCAGTAGCGCGCAGATACTTTTGTTAATGTTTTATCTCTACCAAAGTGACATCCTCCTACTAAGTCATCATGACAAGCTTCGAGTATCTTCCGCTTCATCTTACAGCTAGTTACAACTTGTCTAAGTCCTTCTTTGCCTTTATAGTGAATGATTTCCATCCACAATCTGGAAGTTTTTGGCACGCTTTCTGATTACGCATTTCTCCTGCCAGGTGGATATTGGCTCTTTGAAATGTAATCGTGCACTCCTCGCAGGCGTTCTTATCTTCTCTTCTCTCTGGAAAATCCATGTGATCGGGCGGGATGGGGCGGGATACCCAATATCCTTAGGAAATCCTAGGAAATTTGGAATGGGGATACTGTGACACCGAGTCCGTTTTTTAGGTAAAGAGTCGCTGGATCCCCTGCTCATTGTGCGTTCTGTTGTTATGGTAACGGTAAGGTTTTTCTCGCCAGCATGTCTTCCCATTTCAGTGCAAATCAGGTATGTCACTGTGTCATAGCGATGATATAAACCGAAACTTTTAAAAGAAGCATGTTTATTTACCGTTACTTTGATGTAAACAAAATGATCTAGCCCAGAATCTCCTAACACTGAAAGAGAGTCTGGTCAAACTTGTGTAGGTTAATTGTAGACAATCAATACAGAAATAGTACCTCACTGTGCCAGGAATTTCACATCATGGAGTGTGTGAAAACAAAAATAATAATGGAAGTGTGACCAGACTTTCTTTTTCCATTTAGCATGTGTATTTAGCATGTGTATATATATATAAGTAGCTAGTGGTACCCATGAAGTCCAAATGTGTGCTTATATTGGGAGGAATGAGTCAGATGGGCTTGTATAAGTGATTTAACTCGAGTAGGCAAGGGTAAGAGTATACACATGTGGGTAGTCTCAGCTGTTCATGGTAGTCACAAGTTAGGGCTAGCACAGGCTGTTCAGATCATGCCGTGTGCTTAGTGCGAGCTTAAACCATATATTTAGGAAACCTTTTAGAATCCAGATATTCATCGTATGTATTCTCTCACTTTCCTCCTCCCACCCCCTCATTCCCTTCCCTAATGTCTTGCAAAAGTGTGCCTTTTCTCCTGCATATATCTAAAAATCCTGTCATTTTTTCCTGTTGTATAAGCCTAATACTTGTACTATACGTTCCTCATACCTAGTTATATAAAGGGGCTTTCTGTATTTGTCACTATATTCTAGTATGAAAATGCATTCAGTCCTCCAAGGCTGCAAAATTATGAAGTACCTGCTCAACACAAAGAGGTATCATCAATATTAAATTTCATCAACCATCAGCATATATGTATATAATATAACAACAAGAACATGTTTACAAAACATAACACTCCGTGAGATTAATTCATCTGCAACAAGAACATGTTTACAAAACATAACACTCCGTGAGATTAATTCATCTGCAACCATGGCCAGACTGGGGGAATAAAAACCACTGGGAAAAGTAAAAAGCACCAGCCCACAAGCCATTTACATCAGTGTAGGTAATATCAACTGGCCCAATTCATTCCATCCTGTTCCAAATCCTTCTTCCCATTCAATCGTGCCTTTCCTGTGCCTCCTTTATATTTTTACAACATTTTTAATGGAGATTTGAACTATTGATGCACGTGCATGAACAACTTATAGCATGTGATAATGTAACAGAATACTGTCAACAAGTCATTGGGGCATGGGCTTCTTTTCAGATATTTTTTACAAAGTGTAAAGGGGCATTTGTGCTAGCCTAATTTGTTTCATGTTTGACTTTTCCCTGGATTTTTGCAGTTCATGCTTAAACATCCCTACTTCATAAGTGGGCCGGCATGAAATGAGTTGAGTGAGTTCTGGGGTTCAATGATGGTTTAATGAGCCAGTGTAACCCTTTTTTTGTTGTTGTTGTGTCACCAGCCCATTTTAAGCACCGGCCCACCAGGTATCGCCCGGTATGCCTTATGGCCAGTCCAGGTTTGTCTGCAATCTGGTGCCTGTCAGTTTGATATCCCATCTCAGCAAAGAGGTAGCTGACACAGACTATAGTGGTTTGGTTCATGGTTGCTTGCATGACCTATCACGCAGAGCCATAATCACCAAAAATTGGAGCTAGGTTCTTTTACCAGCTGGATTTAAAGTTGAATGATATTAAAGCATGCGTGATGCCAATTAAGTTTGCGGGGACATTTCCCCCCTTGGTTTACACTTTTTTCACATTTTAATACCGATGTAAAGCTGCACTGAAGTGTGATAAATGATAAATAATCACCAAAAGTTTCCTCCTGTGTCAGTTTCTATTAATAATAATAATAACAATAAATTTCTCAATAAACCTTTTCAGTTGACAAAGTATTGATACTTTCTTGACTTGATGTTTTGGCTAGTATTTTTAAATATATTTTAAGTAATAATAATAGTAATGATACTGGTAAGTACAAATAAGTAAGTAGAAATAGCAACTAAATAAAAAAATATATAGGTAAAACAGCCAGGAAACTAATAAGGTACAACATTAAATTTTCAGTGCCATTGACATCTATCCATTCAGATGCCAGGCCAATTGAAAATTTTCGTGAAATTCAGTATGCTCTAGGGTTCTCTAGATGAGTGAGTTTCATTGTCTAGTCCAGGGCAAAAAAACATGTCTGTTTTATATCTACACAACTCGGAAAAATAGAAACAAGATCCATTTTATACCCCACTCACTTTAATGACATCTTTAAAACAAGCATCATCTCCACACAATTACAGTGGTCCCTATTTTGTGAGACCACTCAACCATTTTAGTGTGGATTTGAAAGTGGTCTCATGGCCCACAAGAAGCTTACCTGATTTTCAGTTCAAGGATTCTGCTATTGACTAGTCTCATCTTTGCCACCTACACATCAATGTAGAATCTTGACTGATCTTTCACATGCTTGAGGTTATCTTTACAACTATCTGAAAATGTTCTCTCTTTTATTAATATTTTTATTTGTTTTTTATTCTAATTTGTTCATCTATCCACATCTGCCTGCCTGCCTGCCTGCCCGTCTGTCTGTCCATCTGTCTGTCTCTGTCTGTCTCTGTCTGTTTGTCTGTCTATCTGCCCATCCATCTATCTATCATAATTATTATTGTAGTAGTAGTAGTAGTAGTAGTAGCAGCAGCAGTAACAGTAGTAGTAGTAGCAGTGGTACTGTTTACTGTATAGATGATGGCTTGGCAAGAGCACTGAAATTCTTTAAAATAATGGAGATAAAGTTTACAGTTGCTGAATTTCCACACAAAAGTATACCTTCCAATATCCAAGGTAGCTGTAGCTAGTGAGCATGCCTACTTCTTTGTAGTGATTCTTTAACAAGGCCATTATATAGCTGCATGTACATTAGAAGCTGCAATCCCAGGAACGTCTTCAGGTTGAGGAAGAATGCTGTTTCGATTTCTAAAGTACTGAAGGATAGACAGCACTCTAGTTAGCCATAGATATTGCTTAGTCATGGCTAGTTTTCCCTGTGGAGTTATTTCCCTATATGTGATTTATTTTATTTTATTATTCTTTGTGGTGCATATCAAAAATTAAAACTAAAATTGTTATGAGTGAACATATGGTTCGCTATTTTTATTTTAAAAACCAAAGAGCTAGTGCAAATCTTCTGGAAATTTGGAGTCTTCTGGTACTAAAGTTGATGCGAGTTGAAAAAAATAGCCTTAAGAATATGGAACAATTTTTTGGTATTCTTTTTAACTAAGACTGCTTCTTAGTGAAAGATTCAAGGTTTGGGAGTAATTTTGTAGCGACATAAAGATGCAATTACTCTGTGGTGAACAGTACAATAACATTAACAGCAACATCATCAACCGTACTAAAGGAGCTATCTCACAGGTGTCTAGTACTGCAAACATCTGTACATCTGTATAAAGTAATAATCCCACACACTGTAGATCCAATATATATAGTGTAGTTACAATTTGGTTGTGTATTGGTTTTGAGATAGACTATGCTGGTGAGAATGAAGAGCAGTAACGAGCAGCAGCCACAAGTTTCTGCAGGTCTATGGAGACTCAAGCGGGAAACCCTGTGATCACCAACAATGAATCACATAAAATTCATGTGCAGAGTACAATTTGGCAATCAGGCAGATGCCACTTTATTTTTACCAACCACTTTTCAGGATACATCCTATTTGCAAGTATGCAGACAGTATGAGATTGCTCCTTTAACTCATTATGGCCACACGCGTCACCTGACATTTACTGTGACAAAATAACGCCATGGGTGCCTTCTTCATTGCTTGAGGGCAAGTAAATGCTGTTAGCAACAATGAGAGTAATCATAGATTTGGAATACTTTTTTTGTGAATCTAGCATGCTCTGCCAAAGACTATAGCAATCATTTGAGCTATTAGCTAGCTACTATATATATACCTTGATTCTTAAAACTCTAGTGTACAGCAGGAAAAGATTTTCTCTCGTACTATTTCCTAAAGCATTTATTGCTTTTAGCTAGAGCAGTTGTGACTAGTCCTTTTATTTATTATTTTGGTCAAAGCTGATGATGAAGCTTGCCACTGTAAACATTGCCATTTCAGAAGTTGGCCTTGATAGCCAACAGCTTGAATTAAATTTCACCGTATTGGCTCTAGCAAAGCTTTTTGGAAGGCTACCAATTTGCATCGTTTATTAGAATGACCTTCTCAACAATCAACTTGAAATTTACTTTCTCAATGTCTCGACTAGATGCTCTAGGCTTCATCAGGAATGACACCCACATGCATGGAAATGTCTACTATATTTTGGCCATAATAACTTAATTTCATCAATAGCAACTCTGTCATCATATTATAATGTTTCAGAAGAATGTGGTTATTTATAAAATGTTATCGCTTGATTGGATTGTTTTTACTCCAATCAATTTTATTTCTGAAGAGACCAAGTGCACGAACAGGTAAGACGGAGATCATCACTAATGACTTGGGGCACATTATGGATGGGAAGCATCGCTGCTCGTCTTCTCCATGGGGTTCATTCGCAGGCACCTGGCAAGTGGAGAGAAAACCAATCCAGCTATTAACAGAGTGTGAATTTCAAATAGGCAGCAAAAAAGTTAATGACACTATGCCTACAGCTGGGGCCATTGGAACTACACAGCATGAACTGGCTGAAAAGGATGATAAATTGGCTATGTCCAATAAAAGTACTGCTGATGAATTAAAGGCTGGTACACCAGTTCAAACAGTTTCTAACCCCTCTCAGAATAAAGAACTAGAGCCTGTAAAGACAGAACTAGTTGCTGCACTTGAAGCAGGAAATGCGGAATGTCCCAGACCTGAGTCACGTATGGCTCAATTGGAAATGCAGTCTCCCTTAAGGTCTAGACCACCTTCAACCATCTCTGAAGTTCCAATAACTGAACAGTCAAAATAATTGTTCTAATGCAGAACACAGTGACAGAAGGACTGTTGATATTCAGAGTAGCAGGGATATTAATTTTGTGATGTTTTTTTCAAAAGTAGAAATTTGAATGAAGATACACACTTATATGTTATGTACCATATACCTATATCGCAACCCACTACGCCGATTCCTACCTAACCTTTGCTTAATTAATACCTATCATCTTCCGACAAGAAAGATTGCATGCATGTAGGTTACATGGAAGTAGTTATAGGTGCCTGAACAGGAACAATTCAGTGATTTTTTTATTTGGCATCATTTAAATTTAATTGATTCGGTGATCTCCCAATAACCCCTATACAAGGATTATCGCTATGCATGCTTTTAATATATGATTGGTTTGAGTCAGTGGAGCATGTCAAGTAGTGGAAATCTTGTAATCCATAGTAGTATCAAGAGCAATTCTGGCTCAGCTCAGATATCTGAGCAATAAAAAGTCCGACCAAACTTCATTAAAACGCTGTGCATATACCTATATCATAAATTTTACTATATACATGACAAAACTCTTAGTAAAAGCAATCTACAAGTTGTTGTAAAATTGGTTAGCCATCAAGAAATTATGGTGGGTAACATCAATTCCAACTGACACTGCATGATACAGTTAAGCACTGTAAAATACCATATTTGGATTCACAAGCCAGTTCAGTGCTTTTGATAATGTATTGCAAGTTTTCAATAATAAGTTGACTTTACATTTCGTGCAGTATACTAGTAGCAACATAGATTTCAGTACCAGCTATAAGATAATACAACCTGTGCAAGCATTGGGAAGGCTCTTCAGTTCCTGCAGAGAACTTAAGTCATGCAATATCAGCAACATTTAAAATTGATATTGATTAAAACCAACATGGACTCCACCCTTTCTTGCAACCCGCTGACCCCCCCCAAAACCAAAAAAACACCTCACCTAAAATTAAGTCACGAGGTCTCATTGAGGAGGATAGGCTGATATGTGTGTGTATGTTGTTAAGGGCGCTCAGGCTGAAGAAAATCTTTTCCAATTACACATTTGTCTATGACCCACCTTAGTGCGACCTATCTTTTGAGCTAATTTCAATACAAAGGTTGTAACAACAAGTTTTTTGGCAGGTGGGGTGTGATACCATTTAAAAACAATTTGTGGTTATGACTTGGAGCTCCATAGATTCTGCACACTTCACTTGATATGTGCCTCAAAGGGTACACCTCTCTGTGTGCTCTCTTTGATATTAAAAAAGATTGCACAGGTATAGCCATGCCAAAGTTAATGCAGTCAAAATGGTACCTCAAAGCCGGCATGCCTGAATTATCTGCAGTTCTGGCTCCTTATGGCAAGAGGAAACCAGTGTTCTAAAACTTGATATCATTGCTGCCCCACCCTCCTATAAACCAGCTCATAATCTCGGAAGACTCACATATTATCCTCTTTATGTATATATATATATAAGTTTCACCTTACTGTATAGTCAGTGTAATATTTTTTTAAACTATGTACATAATAGGTATGAAATCGAAGAAAGATTTGAATTATATATGCATCTGCAAAAAATAAATATATATGTTTATTTCAACTCTTCATAAAGCATCTTATTAAACACATGCACACATCATGTCTTAATAACTTTTGTTGATCAAATATTTATGCAAAATGCTTTTATTTTATTTTTAGTCAATATTGAGCATTCCAGTCCTAAATGATGGCATTCCCATGCTTTTCTCAAATATCATTAGCTGATCACCTTAGTATGTTCTGGAAAACCCAGGTAGGTAATAAGAGGTGACTCTCCTTGGTCAGGAGGGGAAGAGGGAAAAGTGTAGTAAATATTGGGTCTTTGGCACTATATATATATCTTGTAAATGAAGTTTATCTTCATATTATGGTGAAGTTCTATATCAAGTATTGTTAACAAAAAACCCAAAAGATGCCTAACAAACACTTCTTGATTAAATATGGTAGACTTGAGGGGGCTTATGGAGTTTTAAAGGGAAAAAGTGAAAAAATGACTCTCCTTTTAATTAAGTTAACAATTTTTGACACTACATTCAGCTTTTGGGGGCTGAAAGAAAAGGAAATAAAAAGTGCTTTTTGCCTCAAATAGTGATTTGCTCTCTACTAGGCTTTGGGTATGCTTTTAGGAAAAATTATGACTTTCCCTCTGAAACTTTGGGGATATTATGTATTATGGAGAGAGGAAAAAAGAAGGAGGGATTTAGCTTTACAATTTTTTTTTGTGTCTCAAGCTTTTTAGGGCTTTCGTTTGTGTAAAAAAAAAAAAAGGAGGAGGGGGAAATTGGGATGCAGTGCAGTCCCCCAAAATGACCGTTTTTCCCCTCTTTTTTCAAATAATAGTTGCTACTTTGAGCTTATGGTGAGCAAACACACTCACACACACACACACACACAATGCGCACACATATATATACACATGCACAATTTTTTTTATATGGAAATGAATATATAGCCAAGCTGATTACACCAGGTCTTGATCACTTTAGGGTTTTTGTGAGTTAAGTTAAGTTTGGTTTTTGTATCGAAAAAGGGGAAAAGTTTATTTGACCATGTTTGAGGTGGGATTTGGGGTAGGGGGGTAGGGGAAGTAATCTCCACATTTTATCTAAAGCCATGTATCACTGCAAAAAACATGCCACTCAATCCCACTCACTTAGAGAGACTGGAAGTGGCCATGTTCATATCTACCTAAAATTACTAAATAATGGGCACCATTGGAGCATTGCAGCAGCACCTTCCCAGCTATATATCTCCCTGACTTCCCAGCTATATATATATATCTCCGTGACTTTCCAGCTATATATCTCCGTGACTTCCCAGCTATTATCTCGGTGACTTCCCAGCTATTATCTCCATGACTTTCCAGCAATATATCTCCATGAAAAAAACTATCCAAAAGTGTTGTTGTTGAACTGCTATGAGCTCTCGTTTACAAGATCAAGAGAAAGAATGTAACTCCAGCAAACAGTGTGCAGGGATGCACAAAGGTACACAAAAATGTTTGCCAGGGGGAGGTGGGCGAGGGGGAGGTACCGGGTATTTATTATTGTTAACACTAAACTTTTATTTAGTGTGTGGTGGACCTAAGACCACATAAGTGGTCTAGGTGAGTTATCAATTTTTCATGCAATTTGCAAGGATATGCGTCCATTGTTGATTCAGTTATATACGTCATCCGGAGATGTTGAGGCACATGTGGTATATCCTCCCTTTTCCTAGCATTAACAACGTATCAAGCAGCTATCTCCTATCAGAAGTTCTCAGTACCCACTCACTTAAACTTGTTCATCAGAAGAAGACAGCTGACTTCAGCAAGCTTTCCTCTATGCTCAAGAGTACACTTGATCACTAAATTCCATCAGGGAGTGAGATGCCAGTTGGTATAATCGCAGCTGAGATAACATATCAACTGAGCATGGAATAAAAATCCAAGAGTAGGGGATCAACACTATGGAAATCAACTGCTTTTGTCAGTGAACAGTTTTGAGTACAGGTGGCGCTTGATACACTGATTAACAGCCACTTCTCAGGTGAGGTAGTTGAGCTCGTTATCTCAGTATTTAACCCAGCTCTTCTTCCTGATGACGAGACACTTCTCAGAGCTTAACCCTCGGCTGTTAACCTTGGCTAATTTCTAACTTCTATGGAGAAAAGCAGAGATAATGTTTAAAGGAGTTAGATATTCTTCTCCTGCTATTATCAATGCTAGGTCAAGAAAGGAGTATTCATGTCACTGCCTTGTTTTTACCAATCAATCTTTTCACCACCACACACAAGAAGCACAAGCACAAGAAATTGCAAGGCAATTGAAACAACATGCCCAGAGGCAGATGTAGCAGTCGTCGATGTAAGTGCCTTTCAGGACCAGCATTGACAGTTATCTCTGCAAATGTAGAAGGTTTCTCATCTTTCTCATCTTCATATATAGTAAAACATCACAAGAGAGCTTTGCGTCCTCATCATCAGTATATATGAGTGCTATCTTTGTCAAGACAGGCTATGTTACAATCAACCTCAAAATCGGAACAACGGAACATCGAAGTTCTTACTGTCGAGTTGAGTAGTGTTGCGATAACATGTCTACAAACCACCGGTAGAAGACTATCCTGTTGTTCATGACACAACAAACCACAGATCATTATTGGAGACCTTAACAGCCATAGGGGTTACATGGAGACCAACGCGGATGGAGAAGTGGTGGATGGACACCAACCAACTTAGTCTCATTCATGATGCCAAACTACCTCCTTCGTCTTCCATGCCCGTTGGAGACAACAACCCAGACTTAGCTGCTGTCACCAGTGATATTGCAGGTCTGTGGAATAGGATTGTAATGGATCCTATACCACAGACTCAACACCATCTTATTGGTATCCAAGTCAATGTAGCAGGCTACCTACCTGCGTTCAGCTGCCTTAGCTCTCTTCTACTCAGCCGAGTATGTCAGCCCAGTATCGGAAAGATCTACCAATGCTAAAAAGCTGATCAGCCCTTAATGCTTTCTGTCGACTGATTGCAGGCCGTCATAAACCAACAAACTTTGTCAGCACCACATTCTGGCAGGCATAGCCCCACCATACAATAGGAAGCAGCCAGCATGAAGGAGACAGTGACAGCTATACTCGACCAAACACCAGTTCGGAGTCGCCTGAAGTCAAGAAAAAGCTTCCTTAATTATGTCACTGCTGATACCATAACACATGAGGCACGAATGACTTGTGGGGAGAGAGGAACAACAGCCTACCACCCTCAACAGCAGTGGAACTGGCGGCAAGGGAACAGCTACCTGGTGCTGGTGCAAGCTGGAAACAGTTGATCAACTGAGAACTGGAGTTAGCAGAGCCAAGACAACACTCTAGAAATGGGATACAGCTCCTCCAATGACACCCTGCGTGACTGTAGCACAGAGCCACAAACTATGGAACACTTGTTGAGATGCACTCTCACCAGAACCTTGCACATCTGCTGATCTGGCAATATACAATGATGATTGTGAAGTGGACTCAATAATAAGAAGCTAGGAGAATAGAAGGTTTTAAGAGAGCAAGAGAAAAAGGTTATGATGGCAAAGAACGCTGTGCAAGTTGCAATGGATCTACTTTATAAAAAAAATGATGAGCATATTTCTGCATGGATCTTGTTCAACCCCCTTCCATGAGTCTAAGGAGTATTGAATAGGTAAAATAGCATAAGGTTGGAATCAAATCCATGAACATTAAAAGTATTTTCTTATGGGGTACGACCAATCTATCTACAATAATTTCCAAAAAGAGGAACACGTATGAAGCATGACATGCTTCTTCATGAATGTGACATTATGTATTTTTTTGTTTGATTTTCTGGAGGGGTTTGAAACCATAAAAAGGTTAAGAACTCGTGCTCTATACAGATAACATATATATATACCTCTCCACCAGTCACATATATATAGCATGCTGGGTGTGACTTTATAATCATCACCATTTAATCAATACAACTTTAAAAAAAAAAAAAAAATCTCTCAGTTAATAGTATAATATAGTTAGTATAATATAGTACTTAAAATTTGTTTCCTCAATGTTTCGGCTAGATGTTCTAGCTGCATTTGATTTACTTTTCATCATCATCATCATTATAATAATTGTGATGATTTTCTCTATCAGGCAGTTTTTCCACCAAAAAGCCGACGACAAAATTGATTTTCACCCCCCCTCCCCCCGTTTCAGATAGAGCATCCAGCCAAAACAACGAAAGCAAATTAAATTTTTTTGTGATTATATATATATATATATATGAAGATTATGATGATGATAATAATAAAATTAAATCATCAGCTCGAGGACAACATCAGCCAGCAGCCAGGTGTTGCAGACAGCCAGGTGTTGAGGTTCAACCTTACATTGCTCAGGTTGTCTTTGCCGTTATATTTGACAATTTCTTATATACAAGAGCCAAGACCTAATGGAGTACCATAGCTACTTGGTATATACATGCACCGCGGAGGGAGATTACTTAACCATCAACAAACTGTATATTTACGCACCAAGGGATGTAATTTTTCATATACTGTACATGTATACACACCTTTTCTATAACTACATCAAGCCCTACCCTTACAGCATGCTAGCAAATAGAGGACCACAAAAATGACAGAACACGATAATTGTCGATAAAAGATCTAGTTCACGAGACTATTATAACAAAATGAGCTAAAGTCATTAGTCACGACTGATGGAGTGCATAGATTAAGTAGTAGTCTCTGGTTGAGGAGCTTTGTCAGATGTTATCTGCAACTCATCTGGGCCAAACTGAGCGAAGTACTCCTTGTACCACTTGATGAAGTCTCGCTTCTCTTTCACTGAATAATCAGGATTATTGGAGAGCCCAGTCAACACCAATTCCATGAAATGGCGTACAGGACCTACAAAAGATAGGAAAGAGAAGGAGAAAGAAGAGAGAGAGAGAAGTAAAGCAATGTAGTAAAATCTGCAATAGCACAAACCTGGAGTACAAGTATAGAGCATAAATTCTGTTATCTCAAAGCATGTGCCAACATATGCATGCTGTGCAGTGAAGACTAACTTAACTTATGCCCCCACCCCCCAGGTCTAGAAATAAATGAAGTTTCGACTAGTTGCAGGCTCAACACAACCACAAGCTGTATCCATCTCAAGTAGGCAGAATGATAATTGCTCTAGTTGACATATCTGCCTGCTGGACTGAGAAGGCTCAATGGCTTTTAGCTCTTGTTGTGATGGCTGCTAAAGGCTGGGAAACAAACCTTTTGCTGGAAATTCTTTAATCAAATGGTCCAGCAGCACATGGTCCTTGAAGCTGACATCCTTTTCTCCACTAAAATGGTAGGAATGGTAGAGGTCAGTGGACTGTGTACTATTGGGCATATGTATTATTTTCGTGCCATAGGGAACTCACTGTGCATAATCCTCATTATCCACAGGAAACTTTCTGGGGTATGGCACGTGCTTGAGATCCATCTGGTTCTCAAAAAAAGACCGCACTTGAACTTTATGCATTTGCTCAAGGTTCTTCATCCCGTATATCTGAATGGAAAATTCGTCACCTAGAAAGCCTCACAAGGAATGGAGGGATTCAAACAAGCTCCAAGGAAGGGAACAATCCAAACAGGTTCAAAGAGGGCCTGTCATGACAAATTTGGTCCCCCCCATATTTGGTTCCCCCTGGAACTTTTTCTTTAAAAAATATGTTCCCCCTGGAACTTTTTACTTGAAAAAAAAGTTCCCTCTTGAAAAATAAAGGGCTAGGGCTGGGGCTAGGGCTAGGGCTGGGGCTAGGGTGGGAACAAAACTTTCAGTAAGGGGGGAACAACTTTTGGGGGGGAACAAATTAAACGTTACAGGCCTTAACATTAGCACAAGTGACTTATAGGCGTAAACTTGGACATTGTTCATTTAAAAAACACACACACGACAATAACAAAAAAAAGAATCATAATGTGCAGGATGCCAGATTATTTATTTGCACATGCCTAGTAGATGTTGAAGTACTGTATAATAAAAAGCTGTACTTCCAGTTTGATAGGACAAGGGAGCAAAAAGATCACCAAAGTAGAAGAAAAAAGTGCTAATCTGCGTGGACTACTTCTTCCAGGCCATTACTGCTGTTTCTTGAAGCTCTTCAGCCAAGGAAGGCTGCACACGCACCTACGCTTACTGAGAATCCCTTCACTTAAAAAAAGAAGAAGCTGCTTCTGGATGGATTTCCTTGCTGTAAGCCTTTGTTGTGCACATACATCAATGTGCCATGACGTAGTGGCATGTCGTGTGACGATGCACAACTTTTGTTTGCTTGCCTCAATGAAGTAAATTTATATACAAAACTGCAGCTCATTGCATTTGAAAGGTATGAAAAGATATTCTTATATGGAGAAGAGGGAGAAATTGTAATAAAATGCCCCCAAAAATGTTTAATGATTTAAGGAAGGGGATTAGTTTTAATATGGCTAAGAAATTGCAAGACCATGTGGGTCGAGTCTCGGAAAGGACCATGCAAAACTACATACCACGTCCTTGGTTATAACAAATGTTTCTAATGCATGAAATCTAGCCTCTGCGATAAACCGTGAACTTGCGTGAATGTAATTTGAACTTTATTGATCATCAGTTTTTGCTAGCATCCTTACAGTGGAACAACTAGCAGCAGCCTAGCAGAGCTTTGTCTTGCCGGCCAGACATTTAGTAAATGTCAGGTTTTCATGGGCCAGGTAAGGAATGTTGACACTGCAATCCTATTGGTCACTGACAACTGTTGTCAATTATCAGTTAAATAATAGTACAGTGAAAACTCATCCCAGTTCCTCAACAGATACTTTATACTTGGCATGTGTCAAGTGCGAAGTTGAAACGTCAGAACACCCCAGCTGGCAAATGAAAACGTGACTAGTCACCAGATGTATGTTCAACAATTCATCTGGCTATCAAGATCAAGCAGAGCTCTGGGGACTGGAGTCTCCCAACACTGCACTATCACATTGGTTGGCGAATGGAATCATAATCGATGTGGCCTAAATGGGCATGTGGTTCTCTTTATCCAATTAAAGTTCATTTGCAAAACTTGTTAATACTTCGATTTATTTTGTCTCTCTCCCACTTTATATGTACATATAAATTATAACATATATTGCATGCATTTGCAAAGTATGGTAAAGTAACAGTGTTTTCAATCTGTCAGTCGGTACATGCATTATTATATAAATTATGTCTGTCTCTCTGTGTGTGTGTATGTTAGCTTGTAACTAGGGACTCCATGGGCCAATCCAGACCAAGCTTTATGTGGCCTTTAGGGACAACCCAGGGAAGGTTTTAAGCCAAAAGCAATCTTTGGTTTTGCTAAAGTAGCTCTTTTCAGTGGGCTTGTGATCTTCAACCATCTTGTTCAAGAACACAATGTTTAGCGTATGGGTGCCTAGGCCCTGCTTCATGGAAAGCCTAGCTACTGGTTGCCTAGGTGGGATATTTACATTTATGAATTCATTTCTTGTGGCACACTAGTGACTAGACACTCGTGCCACATGGAATATCTCCCCCTAGAGCAATTTTTTTCACAATCAAAATGAAATTTCAACAGTTATATATAACAGCAACAGTAATAGACAGTAATAGACTAAATTAAAGCGAAATGCATTAGTTTCTATTAAAAAATGTCGAGGATTCCATCAAAGTCAACGTAGGTTTACTGAGCGAGGCATTGCTACTTTCATTAAATGTTCCAGGTTCGAGCCTGATAATGGCTATGTAGGCGAGTTTTGATTAGTTTCATCTGACTAAAGGACCGCTCAACAGATGCTGTGCCGACTAGAAGTGTGATTGTGAGCTTACATGGCCCAGGAAAAATTCCTCCATACATGTGACTTTTCCCATCTGGTCAGGACTATCTTGCAAGCCAGAAAATAACAATACTTTTTATGTTTTCTCCTGTACCAAAACATGTCTAAATACCTTCCACTCTGAAAGGAGCTCATCACTGCCAAACAATGGAGGTGTGCTGTAGGTCATCTCAGCACACCAGGCCTTGGCCTCTTTCCCCTAGAACTCAGCAAGTTCTTCATTTGCCTGTGCCGTATAATGGTAAGGAATCCTCAGTGGGGAAAGGGAGGGAAATATTGACAATGGCAATAACGATCTTCACAGCCATCAGTAAATCTCTTAATGTTTTCAAGAAGTGCATTGATATGTGGAATTGCAACTCCAGTCTGGAACTCATGAGGGGACTAATGGCTTCCTGCAGATCCATGTGTGCTGAGTGTTATGCTTCTCCTTCAACTCTGCATTTCTGACACCGCTAGATTGCTGGATTGAACCACAAATGCTATAAACTTGCAGAAGTCAGCAAGCTTCGTTTGCAACGATTCATTCATTCTTGCGAGAATAACCAGAATGTCTGACAAGAACATGTTGACTTGTTTCTATCTCTCTCTCAAACACACAACAACGGTGCCTGAAACAAGATCAAGAACTGGACTAGAAACAGGTGATATTGACCTGAATAGTGAGGAGAGCTCTGAACAAAGAAAAAACAAACCCACATGTTTACACACCAACTTAAAAAAAATAAATAAAAAAATGATATCAATGCCTTTGCACAATCATAACTCAATCATTTTTCAAACTTTTCCAATAAAAAAATTCTGAGTGGGAGTTAAAAATGTTGCAGTCTTTCTCACTGCACTCGTATTTTGCAGGTATGGAAGGATTAAAAAAGAAAAAAGAAAAAAAAAGGTAAATATGGATATACATGTCACTAAAACTGTGTTCATAGGTATAGGGGAAAAAAGTTACATTTTGTTTAACCTTTAGTCCCCCCAGTTTGCATCTCCCTGGTTAGTTGCAAGTGCTATTAACCCTCCAGTTTGTTCTTCATGTATATACTGAATTGTGAATAGTCTAGAATGTTCTGCAACCATGTGGATGTCCTAACTACCCTAGAATGTTCTGTGCATGTGCTATGGCTATAAGAACCTCTAGAATGAATAAGAATTAATCTCAGACTCTATTTCCCCCCCAAAAATTCTGAAGTAGGCATGCGCCCAGCCACCCTCTGCATCAATGCCAAACTTTGGAGTCCCCCCGTCCCAACTCAAAATACTGTAGGAACTACTGCTGTGCAGTCAAGCACACACATTATTAAGTATGTGGGAGTGACGACACTCATACAGAGCAGCCATCAGCCAGCTAGCAGGCCCACTCACTGACACTACACCAACTGCCTGTAATCAGGGCAACCAGATCTACACAGCTAACTCCCTGGTTCTTCATGCACTGCAGCACACACACTTGTCAGTGGCATGCACGCTGAACAAGGCCAAACCAAATACCTCACAGAGAGGAACTTTCGAGGGTTCTATCGCGATTTTCAGCTGACTTTTTTAAAATACCAAAAAACTTATCCTTTGATCAGCTTTTTTAAATTTGTTGTTGCCAACGAATGCTTTGAAAAGATGAAGACTGAAGCATTCGGTTGAAATGTGTCCCAAAATAGCCAAGGGCCTAATATTCCCAGTTTTCATAGCCAATCTACATATGATGAAGAGCAGCATAACATAGTCTGGCTTCCACTACTGCAATCACGAATATTCTCCTCTCCCCCCCCCCCAAGGAATCCTTTGTTAGTCACAGTCCACAAATATTTAACCTCTCGACACTATCCCATCACATCACATACCAACTAGTCGGGTTAGAGATGAAGCCCGTGTTGCAGCCTGGTGCCACAAAGCCTTCCAAGTTGCTTTCAGGAAATATTTGTGGATCGCATTGTCTAGTGCAAGCCACACCGTGCTCCACAGTGTTTCATGCAGAGGGGAAGGGGGATCCCCACAGCCCAGTGCTGTCAGGTTTCCCAAACTCCCTTCAATTTTGAAACTATGAATTTTGAAAATCATAATGCTAGCATCAGAAGCAACCCCCCCCCCCCCCCCCCCCCCCCCCAAAACAACAACAACAACCCTGTCATGAAGCATTGCTCTGGTGTTCTTCGTTGGATCTATTCACAGATTGGAAAAATGCGACTATTAACCCCTTATTGGTTATAACAACACTATCCTGCTGTAATTGTGTGAAAAAAGATATTTATCTACAACTCTTTTTCACCATTAGAATGTAATAGTTTAATCACGCCCATTGAAATAAGCTAACAAAATATATACCAGACCACGGTCTAAAACAGAATTTACTGAATGACATCCATCCTGGAGTGCCTCCTCTCTCAAAGGCAAATGGATTCAGAATGTTTCCTGGTTGCATAGGTACCTGTGCAGCCTTCCTCAGCGGAAGAGCTTCCAGAGACAGTTGGACTGACCAGAAAGCGACAGTTGAAGACAACAGTTCAGTTTGTGGGGCACTATTAAAGTTTGTCATGCATCACCTCAACCTAAGCTTCCATAATAGTAACCACCTTTTCCAGTAATAATCAAGGTAGACTGGACCGAAATAATTAGTAACTGCAGGAAACGGACACATCATAATACATGGTACGTAGCTCCAGTGACTAAATATATCTACATACAAAACTTGTGATCATTCAGCTCCCCTGTTTTGCTCATGCATACCAAGGAGGTACTGTAAGGCTGAGACAGCTCTGGAAACAATACAACACTTTCCCACTGGAGTAAAACAGCAACAACAAAAACACATACACATTTACTATCACACTCACTTCAGAAAGGCAAAGTTTTTCAGAAGTCCCAATTTTTCTATCAACTGGGTCAAAAACATTTAGCCTCGGTCCAGAATTAGCACCTGCGAACTTCGCTGGCTCCACATAAAGTGGCTGAGAAGCTGCCTTCCTTTCCCTCTTCTCTGATTGGTGGTCCTGTAAGCTTCTCTGAGTCGAATGATGCTCTAAATAGTGTAGTGAACTGGTGGCCATCAACAATATCATTCAGCATCTGCATGCGCTTCACCAAGTTGTAACTTACTGTCATCACTGTCCATGGGGGATGTGAATTCTGTAAGTAATGACCTGCAAATTCACAATCCATATATATATGTATATATATATATGTATATACCTTTCTATCTATCTATATATTATATGCACATTATTATATGGCATAGAGAATGTTTTAGGAACCACTCTGTTGAGACATGGGAATACAAGTTTAGTTTTGTGTGTAGACTTGCTCCGTGATAATTTTTGAAATACAAAAGCAAAAGCTAATCCTGAGTTTTACAAATGAGTGAGTGTGCATGTAGCAGATATATGAATTGTAAGATAGTTCAAGTGTGTATAGTAGTTAAAGACCCTGTGAGGATTTGGTTAGGCACAATTTCTTAACTAAATGTTTAAATGACAAAAGAGAGGAAAAGGATCTGATGTATGGTGGAAGAGAGTTCATGTAGTGCTGTGGCAGTGGGAACAAACGAAGATTGCATGGCAGAGGTGCGAGAAAACGGAATTAAGACATCTGATGGGTGGAGGTTCTGAGAGGAATTAAGGCTGGTTGGATGAATTCTGGAGGAAGATAGATGAGGTTGTGTGTAATCTTGTAGAGTAGGATGAGCTTGGCTTGGTCACGCATGTTTGAAAGATTAGGAAGATTAAGGGTGGAGAGGAGGCAGGAATAGTCAGAAGACCAGTTTTGTGTGCAGAGTCGGAGAGCGAAATGTTGAACACATTCCAAAGACTTGGAGTTGCATGAAGAAGGAGAGGGCGCCCAAACAGTGGAGCAGTAAGTAAGATGAGGGAGGACCAGAGCAGTGTAAAGTGTGAGAATGGTGCGGGTAGAAAGGTGTTGGTAGAGGCTGCAGTAAATTATTCCTACTCTTGACTTAGAACGTACATTGTTTATGTGAAGTGACCAGGATAGATTGGATGTGAGTGTAACACCTAGGTATTTAAACAAGGGGATGAGTTGAAGTGGAATGTTGTTGAGGACGAGTGCAGGCAGTGATGTGAGTGATGCAGAAGATTTGCGTGAAATTATCATATATTTGCTTATATTTGCTTTTATTAGAGTTAAACTTTAGAAGCGGGAAGATAGCCATGATGAAATTAGAAAATGTCAGATTGTACTAAGTCAAAAGAGGAGTTGAATCAAAGGGGTGCGATAGAAGGATATCGTCTGCATAGAGGATTAGTGTAGAAGAGGGTGAAAGTGCAAGCTTGCTGATGCCATTAATGTATAAGATAAAAGAGAAGAGGACCGAGAATGGATCCTTGTGGGACTCCAGAAAATGCATGACATGGAGAAGAAAAGGAGCCAGAGATGATAACACTTTGTGTGCGAGTGGTGAGGTAAGAGCGGAGCCAACAAAGAAGGTGGGAGGGAATGTTAAGAGATGACAAGGTACTAAGAAGAAGATTGTGTGGAACAGAGTCAAATGCTTTTTTTACGTCTAGGAATACTGCACATATGATTACTATCTAGAGAGGAGAGCCAAGATTGTGTTGTAGAGAGAAGAGCAGTTTCAGTGGAGAAGCCAGGGCGGAAGCCAAATTGTCTGTTAGATAAAAAGTTTTGCGTAGTGACATGACTAAGTAAAAATTAAAAAGGTGGCGTTCAAAAACTTTGCTAATGAGAGAGAGAAGAGAGATGGGGCGGTAGTCAGTAGGCGAGGATGATGCAGGAGATGTCTTAGGAATAGGAACAACTAGGGAATGTTTCCAGTCAGTGGGTAGCACACCAGTGGAGAGGGAGGAGTTGAAGATGAGAGAAAGGGGAGTGGATATAGAGAAAGCAGTGTGTTTGAGCATTGTGGCAGAAATGGAGTCCATGCCAGCAGATTTATCAGAAGGTATGCTTGAGAGAAGGCTAGTGATCTTGTCGGGAGAGCAGAGAAGATTTTGTGGGCACTGGAAGGGAGGAGGAGAGGGTGGGTGGTCGCTAAGCAGATGGAGAAGAAGTGGTTGAGAGCTTCAGCTTTAGACAGGGAGGACGTGTAAGATTGGTTTTGGTAAGTGAGAGTAGGAATAGAGGATGTATTTTTGCCCATTTTTTTTTAACGACTCTCCAGAAGGAGCTGGAGTTTGGAGAGGATGAAATGTTGAGGAAGAAGCGGCGTTTTGCAGAGCGGAGGAGGGAGAGAGATTTATTTCTACATCTACGATAAGCAGCCCAGGTTTCATTGAAACTATGGATACATCTAAGTAAGTACACAAGAGCTTATACCTGTGATGCATTATATTCTATGCTGGGCAATCCACCTTCTTCTTATGCTGAACAACTTCAAATTAAATCATCTGGTTGTTATAAAATGAGTCAACTGAACAGGCTTGCATATTAAAAATCAGTGTGAAACTAGGGGCTAAATACATTAATAACCACACTCCATAGAACATACATATTGCAAGGTAGCCTTCACCTTCCAAATAAACGGAGCCGTTGAACATTTTCAACTCACATGATATTGCTACCCCCAGTACTTGGCTCCATCTTGGTTTCTTTCAATCCATCCAGCAAGGAATCAATAGAATCATCTCCACTTTTCTTCTCCTTGTTTTTCATTTTTCTTAAATAATTTTTTTCTGGGCCTTTATCCCCTGAATTTTTAGGCTTATTCCAGTTCAAAGACAGAGATATAGTAGTGGAAAATGGAAGTGCTCTATTTGGTACATAACCTCTGCAAACACATTCCTTCACCGCGCCCACCACCACCACACTAGGGAATCTGAAAAGCATTTCCGCTAAGAACAGGTTTACACAATTCTTTCTCAGTGTGGCCCTGCAACTTATCCTTTGTGATACTTTACCGACTTTTTGTTGGTAAAGGTATGCCCCAACACATGCACAGACAGCTTGCTCAGCGGCTCTCGTCTCCTGAGTTCTGCTCTCGTGACGACCAATTACAACATGATAATCGCCGATTTCCATGCATTTTCCTCTAAGACATGGCTTTCTCTACTCACAGTGGTACCAGTGAACTATTAGTGGTAGACCTCCCTGACATTAATCGCAAGTTAATTAACATAGAGTTTCCAGGTGAGAACTAACGATTGCACATTCTCCACTCCATAGCTATGGGATGAGTGTCAAAAAAGAAAGGAACCAGTAAATGTACTGGGTAGTTAACAAACAACCGTTACCATTGTTACCATTTACGTTCATGGGGATATTCGTTTTTCCTTTTTGACGATTCAAGACAATATTTGTTTCTATTTTATTTGCTATCTATTTGTTGTTTCCCTATATAATATTATAATGAAGCCATGGGTTAGCTGTGGCAATGTTGGGAGCTACACCAGTTGAGCATTCGTATTAGGCTGGTTTTCCGTGATCCAGTATGTGTGTCATTTATTTTAAACACATTTTCTAACCCATTCTTCTCGTGCTAAATGCAAGTTTAGCACTTGGTAAGTCAGGCCCTTGGTGCAGTTTAATTAAGTGCAACTTCCTTGATGGATCTGGTTGCAGTTACACAGGAGAACTCCAGCGCTAAGCAAGTCCTATTTTTATTGCTACAAGTAAAATCAAAATAGAAGACCTGTTTTATAAGACCATGCTGTTTTTTTGTTCGTTCCTTTAAAAATTTAAAAGAACAAGATTCTCAGTAAACCAACTGACCACTTGGCAAAAGCAAATACAGTTGCATGCTGCTGCTTGTATAATAATACTATAACACATGAGCTAGCTAGATTGTGGAGCCAAATCTCCTTAATTTTTTGTTGCCTTCACCACTTCTCGATAAGATCCACGCAATATCTGACCTTTTTTCTCTCAATCAAATTATCCACTATCCAACTCACTACTCCCATACTGGTGTCCCCTCTATCATTGATCTTGTGTACGTACCCTCCACCCTTACTCCCACCTGCTGTGAAGTCTCTCCTCCTGTATCAAACTCCGACCACAACTCCATCTTCTTCTCCCTCCCTCTCATTTCTGATTCTCCGTCTCCCTCACCTCCTCATCGAGTCTGGTTATATGACAGAGCAGACTTCTCTCAAGCTAACGACCTAATTAATATCATTCCCTGGGATACCATCCTCCCCCCCTTAGACACTGAAGCCTCTTGGCTCATATTTAAAGAACTCTTTACTTGCATCATGCACAAAACTATTCCCTCTAAGCTAGTTTATCCTACAACCCGCTGTACCCCTCCCTAGATCTCCTACTCCATTCTCAAACAAATCAAAATTAGAAATAGATTATACTCCTCTGCCAAATCACTCAGATCTGCCTATGCCTGGGCAGCCTATCGCCGTTGCCGTAACCACACTCTTTCACTCCTCCGTTCAGCAAAACACTTCTTCTTCCAAAGACTATCATCTTCTCCCAACTCTAGTTCTTTTTGGAGAGCAATAAAGAAATTAGGTAAAAAAACATCTTGCTTACTTACCAAGATCAAACTTGTGCTTCCCCTCTGTCTAAAGCCGAGGTTCTAAATCACTTCTTCTCAAGCTGTTTTAATAAGTCTTCTCCACCCCTCTGTAATCACACACCATCTCCTCCGCCCTTCCCTTGCCCACCCGAGCTCCTCTGCTCACCGGACGAGATTGTAAGTCTTCTAACTTTCATTCCCTCTGAGAAATCAACTGGCCCTGATTCTATCTCTGCCAGAATGCTTAGATCCACAGCTGCATCCATATCAATTTTATCTTTAATTCCTCCCTCTCTACTGGTGTGCTACTCACTGACTGGAAGCAGACTGGAAGCATTCCTTTGTAGTTCCTGTCCCATAAACATCTCCACCCTCGTCTTTTCCCAAGGATTATCCCAAGGATTATCGTCCAATCTCCTTATTATCCCTAATAAGCAAGGTATTAGAATGCCACATACATGTATATAACTATTTACACAAACTTATCACCAAACAAGATGTTTTGTCAAACATTCAGTTTGGATTTCGCCCAGGTCTGTCTACTGAAATAGCAATACTTAACGTAACTCAATCTCCTGGTTTGCTTCCCTGGATGCCCACAAGTCTGTCTGTGCAGTCTTTCTAGACATCAAGAAAGCTTTTGACTCTGTGCCGCATAGACCACTCTTAAACACTCTGTCCTCACTTAATATTCCTTCTCACCTCCTCTGTTGGCTCACTTCCTATCTTATGGCCAGGTCACAGAGTGTCGCTATCTCTGGTGCTCTCTCTTCTTCGTGTCATGCATCCTCTGGAGTACCTCAAGGATCTATTCTTGGTCCTCTTCTCTTTGTTCTTTACATTAACGACATTGCAAAGCTCCCACTCTCGACATCTTCTACACTTACTCTCTATGCAGATGACATCCTCCTCTCCCATCCATTCTCTTCAACCTCTTCCTTAGATTCAGTGCAATCAGACATTGGCATTATATCATCATGGCTATCTTCCCTGTCTCCTAATAATTAACCCTAATAAGAGCAAGTACATGATGATCTCTCGTAAACCCCTCGCATCCTCATACACTCCACTGTATTAGTCCTCAATAGTATTTCCCTTGATCTCGTCACTTCATTTACATCTTAGGAGTAACTTTCACCTGGAACCTCTCCTGGAACCTGCACATTGGCAAAGTACACAATAAATCAAGGAAAATAATAGGATTAATTTATTGCAACTTTTACCATCACTTATCCTCTCATATGCTAATTAAACTTTACACAACATTAGTTCTCCCTCATTTAAGTTACTGTTCCTCTGTGTGGTCACCTCCTCCCTCTTCTTGTAATTCAAAATCCTTAGAACACATTCAGCACTTTGCACTCAGACTCTGTACTCGCCAATGGACTTCTGACTATGCATCCAACCTCTCCACCTTTAAACTTCCTACACTCTCAAATAGACGTGCTTGGGCCAAGCTCCATCTAATTTACAAAATAATATACAATTACATCCATTTTCCTCCAGACTCAATCTAATTAGCTCCTACTCCGCTCATGTCTTCTCGCCGATACCACCCATCGAACATCATAATCCCATTCTCCCGCACTGCATCCATGCAGTATTCCTTCATTCCCTCCGCCACAGTTCTTTGGAACCCACTCTCAACCTCCATTAGATCCTCGTCCTCACTCTCTTCTTTCAAACGATTTATTGAACAATTCTTCGCCTAACTTCAAATTTATGTACCTATCATGTTATCATTTATGATTTATGTAAGGCTCTAAATAGCTTTTGCTACTGAGCTCATTTTTCAAAAAAAAAACGGGGGGGGGGGGGGAAAAAGGGGGGGGGGGGAAACCGGGGGAAAACGAACCAAAAAACTAGCAACAACCACAGAGGGTTTGGAGTGGACTACTCCAACTGAAAAATGGCCTGTGACTTTAAGTAGGTGTGGTACTCTTGCCTGCAGCTTACAAACCTTGCAACCCTACTTGTATATACATGTAAATTAGTTGATTACCAGGTTACAAGTAGGCGTGTAATGTGTAATTGATTCTTTTTGATTGGGGGTGGAAGAAAAGACAAATTGAAAGCCTGCAGATTTACCTTAGCAAAGGATTCCAAGCACAAATCAAGCTGGTTATGTTTTTGGAGCTCGTAACTGCTGAAGCCACTGTTTAGGTTTCTAAGAAGTAAGGTTTAGCTTAGTGATGTGCTTTCATTTTTCTTGTCATTAAAAAAAAAAGAAGCTTTTTGCTGTTCTGAAACGTGGGTCAAACCAGTATAGGGAGTGCCCGCACTCTCTGATAGCACTGCATAACCTGTTTTTGCATGCACAGAGGCAGGCTACTAACCGATTTGTTTGTGATTAGTTGTTAAAATAAATAAACTCCAGCTGTTCATACTATTAAGAATGGAAATGCAGTAAGCTGCAGTTTGGTATAAGAATCAGCTGTGTTGAGGTAAGCAGACAAAAGCTACGCAGCGCTACGTCGCTATATGCCTACTACAAAACGTACAGCAAAGGCCAGGAATGCCTCCTTGCTCAAGATAGAAGGATCCAGAGTGATTCCTGCTAAGCATGGGTGCCTGCCTGCTAAGCATGGGTGCCTGGGCACCTTTCCACCAGAGAAGAACTTCCAAAAACAGCAGCAAAGGCCAGGAAGAGGAGACCATTCATGAAGGTAGTTGCGAGTCAGCTATTTTAGAAGCAATCTACTTTATTTTTGCTCGCTCATCCCGTCTTACTGGAAATAATGTTTTATAACTATTTGATAGAGCAGTCTATTGGGCATGTGCCATACTAAAAATTGGCACATAGTTAGAATTCTTCGATTTAATATAATCCCCTCCCCCCCTCCCGAAGATAGCGTTTAATCAGTTAATGAGGTACTGTTGGGCAGAGTTCTGGGATGGTGCTACTTACACATCATTAAGATGACCGGGCAATGTCAAGGGGAGTGTGCATTTAGGCGGGTTCATTACATGCTGGCTACACGTACGGTGTGTGCATCATCTCATGCGGTTCTCCCCAGCCTCTCCTGGTAGAGGAACTAGCAAGCATGCGCTCATAGATCTCATACTCCTCGCTTGATGTGCCATGTTGCTTCTCCTGAGATTGATGGCAGATTATTTCTGAATCGGCATGAGCACGAACCTTTAAGTGTAAATTAGGTGGGATTCCAATTGCCTATAATTAGAGCGACCTCTTTTGACAGACCTAGCGTGCTGGATTGAGGCAGATAAATGTCTGTTCATGTGTTCTAGCTGCTGATAGAAAACTTCTCAGCTGTCTTTTGCATGGAAATATGTAGAGGACTTTTAGTGGGGGTAAAAAGTGAAAATCTCATGATTATTTTGATCAAAGACGGACCACTCAATTACTTGAGCCCATTTTACACATGCTAGGGCTAGTGCTAGGGCTAGGGCTAGGGCTAGGGCTAGGGCTAGGCGCTGGGGGAATAAAAATATATGTGTCTCTCCTCAAGTCGACTAGCTTTACGTATCCTCTAATAGCATTACCATTGCCACTGCTTGTCCTGACCTGTCTCCATATCTGAATGTAGATGTGAATGTGTATCTGAGGAGGCTCTTTCCTTGCCCTCCCTGAGGGGGACATAATCAGAGAGAGGAGTTTGGCTTTGTATGTTTGGTTCTGTGCCTGGAGCATGAATCAAATGGGGTGGGTGGTACTAAGAGAAGGGCCAGATTAGTGGGTGTGGCACAATGTAAGTGCGCCAATAAATAGTCTGCTTGCTGGCTGATCACTTATGCCAGAGACTGCAGGAAGACTGGCATTTAATATAAATCCACGCACACCAAGTATATAATGGAACATTAGGTGTGGTTCAAATACATTGGATAGTTTCTTGCACATGTTAAACTCAATACGCCACAGTGATATGTACCAGAGAAACACCTCTCTACTCTCTGGACAGTGTTAATATGAGTTTGGATGTTAGAGAGCTACTGCACTTCTTCCTCTCTGGACAGTGCCATTATGTTAGAGAGCTACTGCACTTCCACCTCTCTGGACAGTGCCATTATGTTAGAGAGCTACTGCACTTCTTCCTCTCTGGACAGTGCCATTATGTTAGAGAGCTACTGCTCTTCTTCCTCTCTGGACAGTGCCATTATGTTAGAGAGCTACTGCACTTCTTCCTCTCTGGACAGTGCCATTATGTTAGAGAGCTACTGCTCTTCTAACTCTCTGGACAGTGCCATTATGTTAGAGAGCTACTGCTCTTCTAACTCTCTGGACAGTGCCATTATGTTAGAGAGCTACTGCTCTTCTAACTCTCTGGACAGTGCCATTATGTTAGAGAGCTACTGCACTTCCACCTCTCTGGAGAGTGCCATTATGTTAGAGAGCTACTGCTCTCTGGACAGTGCCATTATGTTAGAGAGCTACTGCACTTCCACCTCTCTGGAGAGTGCCATTATGTTAGAGAGCTACTGCACTTCTTCCTCTCTGGACAGTGCCATTATGTTAGAGAGCTACTGCACTTCTTCCTCTCTGGACAGTGCCATTATGTTAGAGAGCTACTGCTCTTCTATCTCTCTGGACAGTGCCATTATGTTAGAGAGCTACTGCACTTCTTCCTCTCTGGACAGTGCCATTATGTTAGAGAGCTACTGCTCTTCTTCCTCTCTGGACAGTGCCATTATGTTAGAGAGCTACTGCACTTCTTCCTCTCTGGACAGTGCCATTATGTTAGAGAGCTACTGCACTTCTGTCTCTCTGGACAGTGCCATTATGTTAGAGAGCTACTGCACTTCTTCCTCTCTGGACAGTGCCATTATGTTAGAGAGCTACTGCACTTCCTCTACCTCTCTGGACAGTGCCATTATGTTAGAGAGCTACTGCACTTCTTCCTCTCTGGACAGTGCCATTATGTTAGACAGCTACTGCACTTCCTCTACCTCTCTGGACAGTGCCATTATGTTAGAGAGCTACTGCTCTCTGGACAGTGCCATTATGTTAGAGAGCTACTGCACTTCCACCTCTCTGGACAGTGCCATTATGTTAGAGAGCTACTGTACTTCTTCCTCTCTGGACAGTGCCATTATGTTAGAGAGCTACTGCACTTCTTCCTCTCTGGACAGTGCCATTATGTTAGAGAGCTACTGCACTTCTGCCTCTCTGGACAGTGCCATTATGTTAGAGAGCTACTCCACTTCTTCCTCTCTGGACAGTGCCATTATGTTAGAGAGCTACTCCACTTCTTCCTCTCTGGACAGTGCCATTATGTTAGAGAGCTACTGCACTTCCTCTACCTCTCTGGACAGTGACATTATGTTAGAGAGCTACTGCTCTTCTAACTCTCTGGACAGTGCCATTATGTTAGAGAGCTACTGCACTTCCACCTCTCTGGAGAGTGCCATTATGTTAGAGAGCTACTGCTCTCTGGACAGTGCCATTATGTTAGAGAGCTACTGCACTTCCACCTCTCTGGAGAGTGCCATTATGTTAGAGAGCTACTGCACTTCCACCTCTCTGGAGAGTGCCATTATGTTAGAGAGCTACTGCACTTCTTCCTCTCTGGACAGTGTCATTATGTTAGAGAGCTACTGCACTTCTTCTACCTCTCTGGACAGTGCCATTATGTTAGAGAGCTACTGCTCTTCTTCCTCTCTGGACAGTGCCATTATGTTAGAGAGCTACTGCACTTCCACCTCTCTGGACAGTGCCATTATGTTAGAGAGCTACTGCTCTTCTTCCTCTCTGGACAGTGTCATTATGTTAGAGAGCTACTGCACTTCCACCTCTCTGGACAGTGCCATTATGTTAGAGAGCTACTGCTCTTCTTCCTCTCTGGACAGTGCCATTATGTTAGAGAGCTACTGCACTTCTGCCTCTCTGGACAGTGCCATTATGTTAGAGAGCTACTGCACTTCTTCCTCTCTGGACAGTGCCATTATGTTAGAGAGCTACTGCACTTCTTCCTCTCTGGACAGTGCCATTATGTTAGAGAGCTACTCCACTTCTTCCTCTCTGGACAGTGCCATTATGTTAGAGAGCTACTGCACCTCTACCTCTCTGGACAGTGCCATTATGTTAGAGAGCTACTGCACTTCTTCCTCTCTGGACAGTGCCATTATGTTAGAGAGCTACTGCACTTCTTCCTCTCTGGACAGTGCCATTATGTTAGAGAGCTACTGCACTTCTTCCTCTCTGGACAGTGCCATTATGTTAGAGAGCTACTGCCTCTCTGGACAGTGCCATTATGTTAGAGAGCTACTCACTTCTATCTCTCTGGACAGTGCCATTATGTTAGAGAGCTACTGCACTTCTTCCTCTCTGGACAGTGCCATTATGTTAGAGAGCTACTGCACTTCTTCCTCTCTGGACAGTGCCATTATGTTAGAGAGCTACTGCACTTCCACCTCTCTGGACAGTGCCATTATGTTAGAGAGCTACTGCACTTCTTCCTCTCTGGACAGTGCCATTATGTTAGAGAGCTACTGCCTCTCTGGACAGTGCCATTATGTTAGAGAGCTACTCACTTCTATCTCTCTGGACAGTGCCATTATGTTAGAGAGCTACTGCACTTCTTCCTCTCTGGACAGTGCCATTATGTTAGAGAGCTACTGCACTTCTTCCTCTCTGGACAGTGCCATTATGTTAGAGAGCTACTGCTCTTCTTCCTCTCTGGACAGTGCCATTATGTTAGAGAGCTACTGCACTTCTTCCTCTCTGGACAGTGCCATTATGTTAGAGAGCTACTGCACTTCCACCTCTCTGGACAGTGCCATTATGTTAGAGAGCTACTGCACTTCTATCTCTCTGGACAGTGCCATTATGTTAGAGAGCTACTGCACTTCTTCCTCTCTGGACAGTGCCATTATGTTAGAGAGCTACTGCACTTCTTCCTCTCTGGACAGTGCCATTATGTTAGAGAGCTACTGCACTTCTTCTATCTCTGGACAGTGCCATTATGTTAGAGAGCTACTGCACTTCTTCCTCTCTGGACAGTGCCATTATGTTAGAGAGCTACTGCACTTCTTCCTCTCTGGACAGTGCCATTATGTTAGAGAGCTACTCCACTTCTTCCTCTCTGGACAGTGCCATTATGTTAGAGAGCTACTGCACTTCTATCTCTGGACAGTGCCATTATGTTAGAGAGCTACTCCACTTCTTCCTCTCTGGACAGTGCCATTATGTTAGAGAGCTACTCCACTTCTTCCTCTCTGGACAGTGCCATTATGTTAGAGAGCTACTCCACTTCTTCCTCTCTGGACAGTGCCATTATGTTAGAGAGCTACTGCACTTCTATCTCTCTGGACAGTGCCATTATGTTAGAGAGCTACTGCACTTCTTCCTCTCTGGACAGTGCCATTATGTTAGAGAGCTACTGCACTTCTTCCTCTCTGGACAGTGCCATTATGTTAGAGAGCTACTGCACTACCTCTCTGGACAGTGCCATTATGTTAGAGAGCTACTGCACTTCTTCCTCTCTGGACAGTGCCATTATGTTCCTCTCTGGACAGTGCCATTATGTTAGAGAGCTACTGCACTTCTTCCTCTCTGGACAGTGCCATTATGTTAGAGAGCTACTGCACTTCTTCCTCTCTGGACAGTGCCATTATGTTAGAGAGCTACTGCACTTCTTCCTCTCTGGACAGTGCCATTATGTTAGAGAGCTACTGCACTTCTACCTCTCTGGACAGTGCCATTATGTTAGAGAGCTACTGCACTTCTTCCTCTCTGGACAGTGCCATTATGTTAGAGAGCTACTGCACTTCTTCCTCTCTGGACAGTGCCATTATGTTAGAGAGCTACTGCACTTCCACCTCTCTGGACAGTGCCATTATGTTAGAGAGCTACTGCACTTCTTCCTCTCTGGACAGTGCCATTATGTTAGAGAGCTACTCCACTTCTTCCTCTCTGGACAGTGCCATTATGTTAGAGAGCTACTGCACTTCTTCCTCTCTGGACAGTGTCATTATGTTAGAGAGCTACTGCACTTCTTCTACCTCTGGACAGTGCCATTATGTTAGAGAGCTACTCCACTTCTTCCTCTCTGGACAGTGCCATTATGTTAGAGAGCTACTGCACTTCTTCTATCTCTGGACAGTGCCATTATGTTAGAGAGCTACTGCACTTCTTCCTCTCTGGACAGTGCCATTATGTTAGAGAGCTACTGCACTTCTTCCTCTCTGGACAGTGCCATTATGTTAGAGAGCTACTGCACTTCTTCCTCTCTGGACAGTGCCATTATGTTAGAGAGCTACTGCACTTCTTCCTCTCTGGACAGTGCCATTATGTTAGAGAGCTACTGAACTTCTTCCTCTCTGGACAGTGCCATTATGTTAGAGAGCTACTGCGCTTCTTTTACCTCTGTGTCTCAGCCTTCATTGTGCTCCAATTCATTATGCCAATGGTTCGAAGTAAAAGTTCAAAGTTCAAGCATGTTTGTGCGCTAAACAAAGCACCTCTTGGCCCAGCACATTTATAGGCACCCAAGTGCTTAACAGAGCCAGGTGCTTTAGCAACTCGTGAGTGTGGTATGTATGAACTGGTAGAGCTCAGAAATAAAGAATGCTCTGGAAAGAATTCCTCCTGATCTACTGAGCTTATCACCTCAGTGTTCATGTCTTGAGTTAGTTTCTTGTGCAGTTTAATGATGTTAATATGCTTGGTCCCTGATGGGTACGTAGGCACTACTTGGTTGCTGATACTTAGCTTTTATTCCAGGTTTTGTGAACGATGAAGCAGCTGCCATTCAGAGGTTGGGAGATGCTGATGCCCTTTCTAAGGTACTGTCTTGTAAAATTTTAATCAAAATGTGTGTGTGTGTATGCACATGTGAGTGGGGGTGGTGGTTGTGCGCATGCATGTGTTTTAACATTAAACACATTTACCTTTTGGGGTGGGGGGTGGGAGGTGTTTTTCCTCTCCCCAACCCTTGAATTATCTTCAAAATTAATTTTACATGCAAATATTAATATAATGTATTCCTGTCTGGGTGGGTGGGTGGGTGGTTCTTTTGGTGGGATGTGAGGCAGTGCCTTCATCCCCCCCCCCTGTTCCTCTTTCTCCTTTGTATGAGACTGCATGGGTGGTCTTATTGAAAGTAGATTGATATGTGTATGCTCATATCACTCAATCATCAAGTGTCGTGTGAGCGCGTGCTACTAACTGCTGCACTTGCAGGCTCATTCAGATGGACGGAAGCTGGAGGTGAAGTTCAGACCAGACGACCAGTTTTGTAGGCCAGCTGTGTCCAAGATCGTGAGGGGGACCAGTCTGGTCTTGAGGGTCAAAAGGAAGAAGAGGAGCGAAGCCAGTGTACTTTGTGACGGTGAGAGTTCTGTGAAGGATGCCCAATACGAATGTAGCGTGGAGCTGATAGGAGTGGCCAACAAGACATACCAGTTCTCAGGTACAGTCATGTGATCTTAGTCGGTTCTACTTGACCGGTAACATGGTGACATAGGAGCGGGCCCCTTAAAATATGAATGTTTGTGTGGTTTGATAGGGAATAGTTACAGGTATTCATAGTGATGTGGTTCTGTATTCCTCGACTAGGTGACCACAGGATACATTAAATTTCAGGTGTTTAATCACAGCAAGTATTAAACGAGGTTGACACAACCTCCGGTCTCCTTGTGGCTGGCTTGGACCAGACGTGGGGTTTAAGCAGCACCAAGTCTGCCTTGTTTGAAGAGTGGCCATTGTTAAAGCGCCAAGAAGTTGAGGACTTAGTTTCCACTATTTCCAGTGCTAAACTGAAGGAAGGAGTCAACTGGAAGTGGGAAGGGACTTCACTTGGCTGGATGCTTGTTCAAGCTTCGGAATAATTTATTTACTACCTATAAACTAAACATATGAGCTACAGGTAGTCTGACCATTATGTACATGTAGCAGCCTCTGTGGCTTCTGCTGCCAAAACATTTTTCTGCATGCCTTACATTAAGTTAGTAAACCAGCTAACTTAAAAAAACTATTTTGCATCAATAGGCCCATTAATAATAATTTTGGTACCAGAAAACTCTCCAATTTTCCAGTGCATGTCCACAACTAATCTGTTTGTTGATTGCAAGGAAAAGTTACAATGGGTGAGGATCACAAGAACAGGTAGCTGTTCGCTATAGGTTTGCAGTAATATCTGCTGTTGGGTTTGTGGTGTTCTCCTGTGCAATTGGAACCAAGTCCATGAGGAGTCTGCAGATAACCCTCGACCAAGAGGCTGCCTCTGATCACAACAACAACAACAACAACAACAGCCACAGCAATAGCCGGATGATATAGTTGTATAGTGTACAAGAGTGCTCAAGACACAGTTTAAAGGGAAACTCTCATGCTGGAGTCGCAGACTCTAGTTAACTTAGGATTAGACAATGTAGCGGGACTCGAGTACACTCTCAACATTGCCACAGCTACAACACTACATATCTACAAGCAACTACAGCAACAGCAACAGCTAGAAACAAGAAAAGCAAGAATTTTTACTGTTATTTTTCTCTTCTTATTTTTTGTTGATAATAATAATATAATAATAATAATAATAATAATAATAATAATAATAATAATAATAATAATAATAATAATAATAATAATAATAATAATAATACAATAATAATAATAATAATAATAATAATAATAATAATAATAATAATAATAATAATAATAATAATAATAATAATAATAATAACAATAACAACAACAATAACAGTAATATTTACTAATTAAAAAAAAAGGTCATCAGAACTATATATAGAGTCTGTGCTCTCTGTTGTCCCCATGACTGAGGCTGCATTTCCCTTCTGAATTGTGATGGAAACTCTTTGCATGAGGTGGTGAAGGGAACTCTCCTCTCCAGTTATTTGGTGAGATGCTGGGACATTTCCCTCAAGAACATCATACTTCTGAGGCCCAAATACCTCCAAAGTCTCAGTTGTCACAGGCACGAAGGGATGGTTCTGGTCCAAATTTGGACCAGAACCAGTGTATTCCCCCTCTATCTCACTTCAGCCCAGGCTGCTACTGCTCCTGCTTCCATGGAGGCATTAACAATGGGGAGCAAAGGTGTCTACACAAGTAGCATCCCATACCAGCAAGTTCTCAAACTTCCAAGAAACCTTTGTGATGCCATCTGGGCATTTCCCATCGCATCTGTAAATGCCTGTAGGTTCAACTCTCGATGGTGTCTTTGAAGAACACAAAGTCTTGTGGACGGCTGTTTGTGTGGAAGGTGCTGTTTATGGCAGTGTAGCGAAAATGGTGGCCCACACTGTGGCGGCAGCTGGGCCCATGGGTAGCAAATACTGTGGCCCCACAATGCTGGCATGCATGTGGCCTGCATAAGGGGGAGGACCTGACTCTCTTGTGGCAGCAAGCACAATGCTGGCATGCATGTGGCCTGCATAAGGAGGAGGACCTGACTCTCTTGTGGCAGCAAGCACAATGCTGGCATGCATGTGGCCTGCATAAGGGGGAGGACCTGACTCTCTTGTGGCAGCAAGCACAATGCTGGCATGCATGTGGCCTGCATAAGGGGGAGGACCTGACTCTCTTGTGGCAGCAAGCACAATGCTGGCATGCATGTGGCCTGCATAAGGGGGAGGACCTGACTCTCTTGTGGCAGCAAGCACAATGCTGGCATGCATGTGGCCTGCATAAGGGAGAGGACCTGACTCTCTTGTGGCAGCAAGCAAATGGGCTCTAGAAACTAGAAAGTGGGGCATGGGTATTCGCAAGCAGATTGTTAGCAGTCACAGAAACCATAACAATATCCCAGATCTTCTGATAATGATGATAATGAGACTCAAGGTGGGGGAGAATAATGGGGGGAGATTTATCATGACCCTGGGACATTGTCCAAATTGGGGAGTGGGATTCCATGGAGGTGAGTTGGGAAAATGTGGTGAATGAGGTCTGAAGAGCCAGCAGCAGATGCCAGGAAGGCAGAAGGTGCAAGCTGAGTTGCCCTCTGGATTCCAAGACCGCCAAACTTCCCAGGAAGGGTAGCTTGCATCTAGCAGACACCATTGTCGAAAGAGATGCATATTCCACTCACCACAAATCTGAGAACATTGTCATAGTCCTCTATGCTGGGGGAGAAGAAACAGGTGATGTTCGAAGGTTGTAGAGAAGCTTGTTATTATTATTATTATTACTAGTTACTAGCTACTACTACAAAAATAATTATTATTTTCATCATCGTCATCATCACCACTATCATCACATCATCATCACATCGTCATTATCATCATCATCGTCATCACCACTATCATCACATCATCATCACATCATCATCACATCGTCAATATCATCATCATCGTCACTCCACCATTTTGGAATGCGCGTCAACCCAATATAAAGAGCACTTTCTATTTATCAATAAGGATAGCAATCTAAGCCCTTTATTTACGATGGAGATGCACTTTGGGATAATGTCACATTTAGTTGCTATGGTAACCTGTAAGCTGAGGAATTTCACCATAACAGGCATGGCAGACTTCCAAGTTCTTCCTCCAGGCCTGAGCTCTTTGGGCTACAAGGGACTACCGATTGACCCTAATGACTTCCAGATGAAAGGTTTGCTCTCTTGGTTGTGTTCACAACTTTAAAATAATGGTTGAGGAAATTCTTACATGTATACTTGTAAGCAGACATGTACTCATCTGGGGTTAATTGTCACTTGGGAGTTAGTTAGAAGTTATTGGGAGAAGTCATCTGGGGTTAGGAGTCATCTGGGATTAGGAGTCATCTAGGGTTAAGAATCATATGGTGTTGGGAGTCAACTTGGGTTTAGGAGTCATTTGGGATTGGGAATCTTCTGGGGTTTAGGAGTCATTTGGGATTGGGAGTCTTCTGGGGTTGGGGGTCATCTGGGGTTAGGAGTCATCTGGGGTTGAAATCATCTTGGATTATAAATATTATTGCTGGTGTTTAGCATGTGTTGTTGTGTTGTCCAGAACCACTGGGTAGCGACTTCTGCTGGTGTTTAGCATGTGTTGTTGTGTTGTCCAGAACCATTGGGTAGCGACTTCTGCTGGTGTTTAGCATGTGTTGTTGTGTTGTCCAGAACCGCTGGGTAGCGACTTCTGCTGGTGTTTAGCATGTGTTGTTGTGTTGTCCAGAACCGCTGGGTAGTGACTTCTGCTGGTGTTTAGCATGTGTTGTTGTGTTGTCCAGAACCGCTGGGTAGTGACTTCTGCTGGTGTTTAGCATGTGTTGTTGTGTTGTCCAGAACCACTGGGTAGCGACTTCTGCTGGTGTTTAGCATGTGTTGTTGTGTTGTCCAGAACCACTGGGTAGCGACTTCTGCTGGTGTTTAGCATGTGTTGTTGTGTTGTCCAGAACCACTGGGTAGCGACTTCTGCTGGTGTTTAGCATGTGTTGTTGTGTTGTCCAGAACCACTGGGTAGCGACTTCTGCTGGTGTTTAGCATGTGTTGTTGTGTTGTCAAGAACCACTGGGTTAGTGACTTCTGCTGGTGTTTAGCATGTGTTGTTGTGTTGTCCAGAACCACTGGGTAGCGACTTCTGCTGGTGTTTAGCATGTGTTGTTGTGTTGTCCAGAACCACTGGGTTAGTGACTTCTGCTGGTGTTTAGCATGTGTTGTTGTGTTTTGTGTTGTCCAGAACCGCTGGGTAGCGACTTCTGCTGGTGTTTAGCATGTGTTGTTGTGTTGTCCAGAACCGCTGGGTAGCGACTTATGTGTTGTTGTGTTGTCCAGAACCACTGGGTAGCGACTTCTGCTGGTGTTTAGCATGTGATGTTGTGTTGTCCAGAACCACTGGGTAGCGACTTCTGCTGGTGTTTAGCATGTGTTGTTCTGTTGTCCAGAACCGCTGGGTAGCGACTTCTGCTGGTGTTTAGCATGTGTTGTTGTGTTGTCCAGAACCACTGGGTAGCGACTTCTGCTGGTGTTTAGCATGTGTTGTTGTGTTGTCCAGAACCACTGGGTAGCGACTTCTGCTGGTGTTTAGCATGTGTTGTTGTGTTGTCCAGAACCGCTGGGTAGCGACTTCTGCTGGTGTTTAGCATGTGTTGTTGTGTTGTCCAGAACCACTGGGTAGCGACTTCTGCTGGTGTTTAGCATGTGTTGTTGTGTTGTCCAGAACCACTGGGTAGCGACATCTGCTGGTGTTTAGCATGTGTTGTTGTGTTGTCCAGAACCACTGGGTAGCGACTTCTGCTGGTGTTTAGCATGTGTTGTTGTGTTGTCCAGAACCGCTGGGTAGCGACTTCTGCTGGTGTTTAGCATGTGTTGTTGTGTTGTCCAGAACCGCTGGGTAGCGACTTCTGCTGGTGTTTAGCATGTGTTGTTGTGTTGTCCAGAACCGCTGGGTAGCGACTTCTGCTGGTGTTTAGCATGTGTTGTTGTGTTGTCCAGAGCCGCTGGGTAGCGACTTCTGCTGGTGTTTAGCATGTGTTGTTGTGTTGTCCAGAACCGCTGGGTAGTGACTTCTGCTGGTGTTTAGCATGTGTTGTTGTGTTGTCCAGAACCGCTGGGTAGCGACTTCTGCTGGTGTTTAGCATGTGTTGTTGTGTTGTCCAGAACCACTGGGTAGCGACTTCTGCTGGTGTTTAGCATGTGTTGTTGTGTTGTCCAGAACCACTGGGTAGCGACTTCTGCTGGTGTTTAGCATGTGTTGTTGTGTTGTCCAGAACCGCTGGGTAGCGACTTCTGCTGGTGTTTAGCATGTGTTGTTGTGTTGTCCAGAACCACTGGGTAGCGACTTCTGCTGGTGTTTAGCATGTGTTGTTGTGTTGTCCAGAACCGCTGGGTAGCGACTTCTGCTGGTGTTTAGCATGTGTTGTTGTGTTGTCCAGAACCGCTGGGTAGCGACTTCTGCTGGTGTTTAGCATGTGTTGTTGTGTTGTCCAGAACCGCTGGGTAGCGACTTCTGCTGGTGTTTAGCATGTGTTGTTGTGTTGTCCAGAACTGCTGGGTAGCGACTTCTGCTGGTGTTTAGCATGTGTTGTTGTGTTGTCCAGAACCACTGGGTAGCGACTTCTGCTGGTGTTTAGCATGTGTTGTTGTGTTGTCCAGAACCGCTGGGTAGCGACTTCTGCTGGTGTTTAGCATGTGTTGTTGTGTTGTCCAGAACCGCTGGGTAGCGACTTCTGCTGGTGTTTAGCATGTGTTGTTGTGTTGTCCAGAACCACTGGGTAGCGACTTCTGCTGGTGTTTAGCATGTGTTGTTGTGTTGTCCAGAACCGCTGGGTAGCGACTTCTGCTGGTGTTTAGCATGTGTTGTTGTGTTGTCCAGAACCGCTGGGTAGCGACTTCTGCTGGTGTTTAGCATGTGTTGTTGTGTTGTCCAGAACCACTGGGTAGCGACTTCTGCTGGTGTTTAGCATGTGTTGTTGTGTTGTCCAGAACCGCTGGGTAGCGACTTCTGCTGGTGTTTAGCATGTGTTGTTGTGTTGTCCAGAACTGCTGGGTAGCGACTTCTGCTGGTGTTTAGCATGTGTTGTTGTGTTGTCCAGAACCACTGGGTAGCGATTTCTGCTGGTGTTTAGCATGTGTTTTGTGTTGTCCAGAACCGCTGGCTAGCGACTTCTGCTGGTGTTTAGCATGTGTTGTTGTGTTGTCCAGAACCGCTGGGTAGTGACTTCTGCTGGTGTTTAGCATGTGTTGTGTTGTCCAGAACCACTGGGTAGCGACTTCTGCTGGTGTTTAGCATGTGTTGTTGTGTTGTCCAGAACCGCTGGGTAGCGACTTCTGCTGGTGTTTAGCATGTGTTGTTGTGTTGTCCAGAACCACTGGGTGGTGACTTCTGCTGGTGTTTAGCATGTGTTGTTGTGTTGTCCGTGGGTAGCGACTTCTGCTGGTGTTTAGCATGTGTTGTTGTGTTGTCCAGAACCGCTGGGTAGCGACTTCTGCTGGTGTTTAGCATGTGTTGTTGTGTTGTCCAGAACCACTGGGTAGCGACTTCTGCTGGTGTTTAGCATGTGTTGTTGTGTTGTCCAGAACCGCTGGGTAGCGACTTCTGCTGGTGTTTAACATGTGTTGTTGTGTTGTCCAGAACCACAGTGTAGCGACTTCTGCTGGTGTTTAGCATGTGTTGTTGTGTTGTCCAGAACCACTGGGTAGCGACTTCTGCTGGTGTTTAGCATGTGTTGTTGTGTTGTCCAGAACCATTGGGTAGCGACTTCTGCTGGTGTTTAGCATGTGTTGTTGTGTTGTCCAGAACCACTGGGTAGCGACTTCTGCTGGTGTTTAGCATGTGTTGTTGTGTTGTCCAGACCACTGGGTAGCAACTTCTGCTGGTGTTTAGCATGTGTTGTTGTGTTGTCCAGAACCACTGGGTAGCGACTTCTGCTGGTGTTTAGCATGTGTTGTTGTGTTGTCCAGAACCACAGTGTAGTGACTTCTGCTGGTGTTTAGCATGTGTTGTTGTGTTGTCCAGAACCGCTGGGTAGCGACTTCTGCTGGTGTTTAGCATGTGTTGTTGTGTTGTCCAGAACCACTGGGTAGCGACTTCTGCTGGTGTTTAGCATGTGTTGTTGTGTTGTCCAGAACCATTGGGTAGTGACTTCTGCTGGTGTTTAGCATGTGTTGTTGTGTTGTCCAGAACCGCTGGGTAGCGACTTCTGCTGGTGTTTAGCATGTGTTGTTGTGTTGTCCAGAACCACTGGGTAGCGACTTCTGCTGGTGTTTAGCATGTGTTGTTGTGTTTTCCAGAACTGCTGGGTAGCGACTTCTGCTGGTGTTTAGCATGTGTTGTTGTGTTGTCCAGAACCATTGGGTAGCGACTTCTGCTGGTGTTTAGCATGTGTTGTTGTGTTGTCCAGAACCACTGGGTAGCGACTTCTGCTGGTGTTTAGCATGTGTTGTTGTGTTGTCCAGAACCGCTGGGTAGCGACTTCTGCTGGTGTTTAGCATGTGTTGTTGTGTTGTCCAGAACCACAGTGTAGTGACTTCTGCTGGTGTTTAGCATGTGTTGTTGTGTTGTCCAGAACCGCTGGGTAGCGACTTCTGCTGGTGTTTAGCATGTGTTGTTGTGTTGTCCAGAACCACTGGGTAGCGACTTCTGCTGGTGTTTAGCATGTGTTGTTGTGTTGTCCAGAACCATTGGGTAGTGACTTCTGCTGGTGTTTAGCATGTGTTGTTGTGTTGTCCAGAACCACTGGGTAGCGACTTCTGCTGGTGTTTAGCATGTGTTGTTGTGTTGTCCAGAACCACAGTGTAGTGACTTCTGCTGGTGTTTAGCATGTGTTGTTGTGTTGTCCAGAACCGCTGGGTAGCGACTTCTGCTGGTGTTTAGCATGTGTTGTTGTGTTGTCCAGAACCACTGGGTAGCGACTTCTGCTGGTGTTTAGCATGTGTTGTTGTGTTGTCCAGAACCATTGGGTAGTGACTTCTGCTGGTGTTTAGCATGTGTTGTTGTGTTGTCCAGAACCGCTGGGTAGCGACTTCTGCTGGTGTTTAGCATGTGTTGTTGTGTTGTCCAGAACCACTGGGTAGCGACTTCTGCTGGTGTTTAGCATGTGTTGTTGTGTTTTCCAGAACTGCTGGGTAGCGACTTCTGCTGGTGTTTAGCATGTGTTGTTGTGTTGTCCAGAACCATTGGGTAGCGACTTCTGCTGGTGTTTAGCATGTGTTGTTGTGTTGTCCAGAACCACTGGGTAGCGACTTCTGCTGGTGTTTAGCATGTGTTGTTGTGTTGTCCAGAACCGCTGGGTAGCGACTTCTGCTGGTGTTTAGCATGTGTTGTTGTGTTGTCCAGAACCACAGTGTAGTGACTTCTGCTGGTGTTTAGCATGTGTTGTTGTGTTGTCCAGAACCGCTGGGTAGCGACTTCTGCTGGTGTTTAGCATGTGTTGTTGTGTTGTCCAGAACCACTGGGTAGCGACTTCTGCTGGTGTTTAGCATGTGTTGTTGTGTTGTCCAGAACCATTGGGTAGTGACTTCTGCTGGTGTTTAGCATGTGTTGTTGTGTTGTCCAGAACCACTGGGTAGCGACTTCTGCTGGTGTTTAGCATGTGTTGTTGTGTTGTCCAGAACCGCTGGGTAGCGACTTCTGCTGGTGTTTAGCATGTGTTGTTGTGTTGTCCAGAACCAATGGGTAGCGACTTCTGCTGGTGTTTAGCATGTGTTGTTGTGTTGTCCAGAACCACTGGGTAGCGACTTCTGCTGGTGTTTAGCATGTGTTGTGTTGTCCAGAACCGCTGGGTAGCGACTTCTACTGGTGTTTAGCATGTGTTGTTGTGTTGTCCAGAACCACTGGGTAGCGACTTCTACTGGTGTTTAGCATGTGTTGTTGTGTTGTCCAGAACCGCTGAGTAGTGACTTCTGCTGGTGTTAGCATGTGTTGTTGTGTTGTCCAGAACCGCTGGGTAGCGACTTCTGCTGGTGTTTAGCATGTGTTGTTGTGTTGTCCAGAACCGCTGGGTAGCGACTTCTGCTGGTGTTTAGCATGTGTTGTTGTGTTGTCCAGAACCGCTGGGTAGTGACTTCTGCTGGTGTTTAGCATGTGTTGTTGTGTTGTCCAGAACCACTGGGTAGCGACTTCTGCTGGTGTTTAGCATGTGTTGTTGTGTTGTCCAGAACCACTGGGTAGCGACTTCTGCTGGTGTTTAGCATGTGTTGTTGTGTTGTCCAGAACCGCTGGGTAGTGACTTCTGCTGGTGTTTAGCATGTGTTGTTGTGTTGTCCAGAACCACTGGGTAGCGACTTCTGCTGGTGTTTAGCATGTGTTGTTGTGTTGTCCAGAACCACTGGGTAGCGACTTCTGCTGGTGTTTAGCATGTGTTGTTGTGTTGTCCAGAACCACTGGGTTAGTGACTTCTGCTGATGTTTAGCATGTGTTGTTGTGTTGTCCAGAAGCACTGGGTAGCGACTTCTGCTGGTGTTTAGCATGTGTTGTTGTGTTGTCCAGAACCACTGGGTAGCGACTTCTGCTGGTGTTTAGCATGTGTTGTTGTGTTGTCCAGAACCACTGGGTAGCGACTTCTGCTGGTGTTTAGCATGTGTTGTTGTGTTGTCCAGAACCACTGGGTAGCGACTTCTGCTGGTGTTTAGCATGTGTTGTTGTGTTGTCCAGAACCGCTGGGTAGTGACTTCTGCTGGTGTTTAGCATGTGTTGTTGTGTTGTCCAGAACCACTGGGTAGCGACTTCTGCTGGTGTTTAGCATGTGTTGTTGTGTTGTCCAGAACCGCTGGGTAGCGACTTCTGCTGGTGTTTAGCATGTGTTGTTGTGTTGTCCAGAACCGCTGGGTAGCGACTTCTGCTGGTGTTTAGCATGTGTTGTTGTGTTGTCCAGAACCACTGGGTAGCGACTTCTGCTGGTGTTTAGCATGTGTTGTTGTGTTGTCCAGAACCGCTGGGTAGCGACTTCTGCTGGTGTTTAGCATGTGTTGTTGTGTTGTCCAGAACCGCTGGGTAGCGACTTCTGCTGGTGTTTAGCATGTGTTGTTGTGTTGTCCAGAACCGCTGGGTAGCGACTTCTGCAAACGTGATATTCCGTCATTCCTGCCACCAAATTGTTTTTCCAAATTTGATCGACCCATCAATTATGTGTAAGTGATACCTCAATATTTCCTCCTCTTCCTCCTCCCGCTCCTCCTCCTCCTCCTCCATTCTCTTACTATATTTCTTTTGCTACTACGACTATTTGTTTTACTACTACTACTACTACTACAGACTACTAGTACTACTGCTACTACATTTCTACTACTACTACTACTTCTAATAATAACGGCTTCTGAAAAACTATACTGCCCTACTACTACTACTACATCTACTACTACATCTACTACTATACTACTACTGCTGCTATGATACTACAACTACCACTACAACTGCTACTATGCTACTGATATACTACTATTACTACTATGCTACTATGTTACTATTATACTACTACTACTATGCTACTACCATTATACTACTATTACTACTATGCTACTACCATTATACTACTATTACTACTATGCTATTGCTATACTAACTACTATGCTACTATACTACTACTACTACTACTACTACTACTACTACTATGCTACTACCATTATACTACTATTACTACTATGCTACTACCATTATACTACTATTACTACTATGCTATTGCTATACTAACTACTATGCTACTATACTACTACTACTACTACTACTACTACTACTACTATGCTACTACCATTATACTACTATTACTACTATGCTACTGCTATACTACTACTATGCTACTATTATGCTACTATGCTACTATGCTACTACCACTACTACTATTATACTACTACTACTACTACTACTATGCTACTATTATGCTACTATGCTACTACTGCTGCTGCTGCTGCTTCTACTATAACTGCAAACTAAGATGTTAATGTTGTATGTTTTAATGGCATCGGTGATGAAGGTTGCTCTTCTTGCTGCAGATATCGCCCATTCATCAAACAATCCAAGAGTGAAGATGCTGATCCTACTCGCACTGCCAGGTCTAAAAGATTCCATTTGGCATATTCCATTAGTTTTAATTCACCAGGTAAAGGGTAGTCATATCATAGGAATGTATTCAGGATTTTGTTTGAGGGAGACCAGAGATTTTCTTGGTAACAATGACAACACCAATCATACATATGTACAATGACTTTCTCAAAGCAGGAATAGAGATGCTAAGATTCATATGAGCTTGATACGTGTATGTACTGGTAGCTAGCTATCCACCACATGATGCAAACCACACCCTCCCTGGCACTCGTGAGCTGGATGTGGTAAAAAAATAAATAACGAAATTATTTAAATTTTTAAATTTTTTACTATCTTATATAATACACACCTTGTCCGTCCATTTGTTCATCTGTTAGTGTGTCATGGTTATATGCATGTGTAGATAAAAAAATATTGCTCTGTTTGACTATGGGGAATTCTGGAAAACCTCCCATATATACGTATGTCTGTGTGTGTCATAGTTATGCGCATGTGTACAATACGAAATCCCAAAGAAAGTGACTGAAGAATGGCTACTCTGCGAGCTGCACAGCGTAGAACAAGAATTATACCGAGTGCACCAGAAAAGCAGGAGAGCTGCAGCAGAGAGACAGAGAAGGAGGAGGGAAGTGAAACTGCATAAGAAACTAAGAAAAGATGACTAGGAAAGACAAAGGAGTGGAGAGTTCACTTAACTGATAGCAACAGAGAAAGTGGGCATCTATCAGAGAACAAATGTCACAGAGCAAAAATTTCAGTGAGTGCAAGGGATGAAGAGAGAGCATCCAATATCTGTAGAAGGAGAAAAGTGAGGGCTGCAGTGCCTGAGCTTGTAAGAGATGAGGAGAGAGCAGCAAACACTGGCAGGAGGAGAGAACTGAGGGCTGCACTGCCAGAGCATGAGGAGAAAGCAACAAACACTGGCAGGAGGAGAGAACTGAGGGCTGCACTGCCTGAGCTTGTAAGGGATGAGGAGAAAGCAGCCAGGAGGAGAGTACTGAGGGCTGCATTCAGCATCAAGAGCTCAGGCAAGGAATATAACTGTCACCAAAAACATTATTCATCATGTTTTTAAAAATCTGATATATACCTACATTATATACCCCTTCTAGCATATTTGATGTTATATGTTAATAATTATGGTACTCAATAAATTCTCAAAACATCAAAGAAAAGACTATAGCACAATCAAAACACATCAAAGAAAAGACTATTATAGATTATTTATATAAGAAGGATCCTATGGTGATCTTCCAGCATTTTATAATTCTACACACCTAATAAATGAATAAATACCTTTCAAACGACTTGCAGAGTTTCTGCAGGTACTCGCTAGTTATTATTATTATTATTATTGTCTCGATGAATTCTCAGTTGACATGATGACATGAAGAAATTACAATGACCTCAGAGCATCCAGTTGAAATGTCGAGATAGTAAAATTCTAGTTAATTGTTGATAAGGTCATTGTAATTATTATTGTTATTGTTGTTGTTATTATTGGTGTTGTTATTATTATGTTGTTATTATTATTATTATCTTATCCTATCCTAAGTAGAATAGCACAAACAAAAAATGACACCAAAATAATAACAATAATACAAATGAAATAAAATTAAAAAAGACACGCTATAAATTAATACTAACAACACATTAAAGAAAGAATGGCAAATAAATAACTTTACTGAGTATAGGAAAATTATGGTTGTCTTCATTTCAAGTTCAGGATCTTGAGAGTGGCCACCCAGCAGCCAGGTACATGTATGTAAGTCCATTCCACAATCTTGATTGAACCGCTCACACTTTGGTGCTAAGCTGATGTGCAATGCCTCCTTCACTAGCAGTTCCTTCTGTCTTCTGGCCATAGTGGCTTCCTCCCACAAAATTGGATGTCCATTGACCTCTGCATGTTCAGCAATTGCATATTTCTCCTTAGCACACTTTTTTCAGGCACCTTGGTGTTCTTTAATTATGATCTTCAGTCTTCTGGTTGTTTCCCCTGTGTAGTCCCACAGCTGCAAGGGATGCGGTATACAATGTATGAGTGCATACTAGCTGGTAACAATATACTCAGCTGTGCCTTCAGAGTTCTCCCTCATCTGAAAATGACTCTGATGTTCAACTTCCTGCAGACCCCCTCGATACTTCACTCTTCCTTGCTTACATATGGAGTTACATCCTTCTTCCCAGATCACCTGATTGCCTGTATCCGTGTTCTTCTCTTCCTTTCTGCGTTTAGATGTATCTAGAAAGGAAAGGTTGATGAAAGCTTGTGGATAAACATTCTCCATAAAACCCTTCAAATGGTGTTCTTCCTTCCCTAGGTCCTCCTTCTCCTTCACTACTCTCCTGGCTCTATCTTACAAGCTCTTCACCACTCCTCTTCTGACATGGATAGGATGATGCAAGGTACGGGTTGATGTGCATATTCTGCACAAGCTGTTGCAGTTAGCCTTCCATCTTCCCTCCTATGTGGGTGGCAATCCAGAAAGGGCAATGATCCGTCCACTTCAATCTCCATGGTAAACTTTATTGATGGCCTGATGTTGTTCAGATGATCCAACAGCTCCTCTTACTTCCTATGCAGCCTTCTTCACTATGCAGAAGGTGTCGTCTACATATCTCTTCCAAAACCACTTCAGATACTGGAGAGCCCATTGTTGCACTTTCTGCTCCGTAGTATTGATACCTGAAGGTGGATTTTAGGCACAACTCCAACAGTTCAGAAATCCTGTCAGCACCTAGTGTAGTCCTCTCATGCAAGCTCTCATCTTACATCAACATTCCAAAAATGACTTCCACCCCCTCCCTCATCTATGGGACATTGGTAAAAAGAGAGGAAACATCAAAACTGACAAGACGATCATCCCGTGGCAAACATTCACCTTGAATAAGCTCGAAAAAATTCCCAGAATCATTGATATATGTACTTGTATTGCCAGCTAGGGGTGATATCAACTGTGCTATGAACTTGGAAAGATTATATGAGGTGTGCCTATACAGTACAAAATTGGCCTAAGGGGAACTCATGTTTATGTATCTTAGGGAGCTCATAAATAATAATGGTGGTCTACTTCTAATGGGCTGAATTCTATTGTTTGTATAAAGCAGTATAAAGCAGTTGTTTCCAAATTCTTTAGTACACAACTCACCTTGCTTTCCTGTGCCTTCTTCAGTGTACAGTGTTCCATATGTCTTGGACTCCACACAACTCACCTTGCTTTCGTGCCTTCTTCAGTGTACAGTGTTCCATATGCCTTGGACTCCAGTATTCCTATCAGCTAGTAATTGTAACTTTCCTTTGTCATCAGGATCATTGTCTTCCCTTTGTCTGCTGGTAGGATCATGATCTCTTCCATCCTTCTCAGCTCCTCCAGGGCCTTCCTCTGTTCCTCATCAGGTTGTCCTTTGGTTTTCGTACTCTTCCAAAGTTGTCCTCAAAGAGCCTGAACTTGAAGCCACAACCACCATAATTTTACAGTTAGTTATTTCTTTGTTAATTGTTGTTAGTGATATTAAGTTATAGCATGTCTTTTTAAAAATCATTTGTTATTTTAATCTTGTATTTTAGCGTGTTTATTAATTATTTATTATTTTTTTAAATTATATTATTATTTAATTATTTTTGCCATATCTGGTTCACACGTGGGATGCATGTGCCAGGGTGTGGTTTGTACCACATGGGGTTGGTATATAGTACAAACTGTACAAATCAAGCTCAACGAGTCTTACATAGCATTGCATTATTCCTGATGAAGGCTAGAGCGTCTAGTTGAAACGTCGAGTGACAAGTTGATTATTTAGAAAGTCATTGATCTATATTTGTGATGTCAACTGAGAGTTTGTTGAGAACAATCCTTTTGAAAGCCACACCTCTAATGTCCGTTCACGTTCAACTGTCACTTAGAAGAATCACTATTACTTTCTAATTATCCACTCTTACCAAACACCGCCGGCTATCCATGTGCTGGCCATTCTTAAAGATTTGTACTCACTCAAGCACAGTACACATACACTGTCCCCTGCAAGGAGCTATGTATATACCCGGTAATAAGGTGAACTTTCAATGGATGCGCACAAATATTCCAATAAAAGCTCATCCTACATCTAACGAGATTAAAGAACTTTAAGAGGGTGACTGAAGGACAAAAAACAAGAAAAGCGTGTAGGTACGACTTTGGAGCTCAAACAGATTCTGCACTCGAATGTTGCATAGGTATATATATATAACCATGCCAGGGTTATCTGCAGCTGAAGTGGGGGGTATATACCTGCAGTAAAATGGGGTTCCTCAAAATGCATGCCTGAATTCGTGCAGAATCTTTCCTGGCAAGTGCTAGACAGCATCTGTGGCATGAGGAAGTCCCTTCCCTATGGGATGATTTTTTCTATTAGGCGCTAAAACATGAGTAGGTGGTCAAGCGCACGGTTAATTTTCAATGCCCATGGTTGACCACATAGTCACATTTTAGTGCCTGATGATAACACTCGTCCCTATAGAGTAGGGCACAGATACCAATTTCAGCTATTTAGCACTTTCCACACTTGCAGCAAATCTAGCATGCAGATTTTGAAGTCCCCCCATTTATTTTTTAGTATCAAAAGAGCTTGCAGAGATATGAGGTGTATCAAGTCCAAATGCAAACTGAAATTGGAGGTACACAATCAAGGAGAGTATAATACCTGTCAGAGGTTCAACATATCACTCGAGCATTGATGACACTCCACAAACTGGTTGTTCAGTAATCCCATTTCTGCCCCCAACCTGCAAGAACTGGTGCTTAACTGCGAATAGGAACTTACTAAACCACATTGCTAAATAAGGCATGTCCATTAATTCTTAAGGAATCCTAACAAAGCTGTTTTATAGTGACAACAAGACCAGTCCTTGAACACCAGGTATGCTAAATATGGAGAGGCTTGAGAATCAGAGTTGACAAGGCATAAGTGGTTGATAGTTGCATGTATGCTACTGGTATAGCACGCGATCATACAGCAAAATCATGACTCAGTGGCTCATACGGTTCTAACAGTCATGCTGTATAAACACATGGATTTCTTAATGAAGTGATGCAGTGGATGCTGATAATGCCTTCATTTTATAATTATGGTGAATAGTAATTACAAATAATAATAGTAGTAATACAATAAATGATGATAGCACAGTAGTAATACAATAATTATATAATAATGATGATGATAGTGTACAATAATAATGATGATAATTGGCTAGATGCTCTAGCCTTCATCAGGATTAATAGAGATGATGGTATATAGCAATGATAAAACCATTAAGCAAGCAAACAAAAGCTAGGCAGCTGCTACGTGGCTATATGTTATAAATAAAACCATTAATACCTGTTATATAAACCATTAATACCATAATAAGAGTTATAAATAAAACCATTAATACCTGTTATATAAACCATTAATACCACCATAATAAGAGTTATAAATAAAACCATTAATACCTATATAAATAAAACATTATAAATAAAACCATTAACACCTATGATAAGAGTTATGATAAGAGTTATAAATAAAACCATTAATACCTATAATAAGAATAAAACCATTAATAAATAAAACCACTAATACCTATAATAAGAGTTATAAATAAACCATTAATAAATAAAACCATTGATACATATAATAAGAGTTATATATATACCTATAATAAGATAAGAGGACCATTAATACCTATAATAAGAGTTAAGTGGATTTGTACTTACTTGTAGGTGTCCCGAAGGAACCTAAACCTGATGCTGTCCTCTCTATTAATACCAAGAACCCATTAGTGTCTCGGGTCAGAGAGGTAAGAATGGGCATTAATAAGTATCTGTATGATTAGCTTGAGTCGAATTTAAAAAAAGCAAAAATGCTTTAACTACTATATACTACATTGGACTGACTGGTCAAGAAAGACCCATGTAGACTATGACCAGTTGACGATCCTTTACCATTTATATTCATAGGAACTGTAGCATAAATAGTAAAGGGTCATCTAACTGGTTGTGGTCTAACACTCTTGTCTCCATCACTCTTGTCTCCATTCTGTCAGTTGTTTTTCTTTCTTCTGTTGTTTTCTCAGCAGCAAAACAGGGAACAGAAATGAACCATTCCTATTTAAACACTATCTCAATTAGTTTTCACTGGGGAGTTGGATGGAAAACTTGGAATTTACAGTGCATGCCATATCTATCTATCTATCTCCATGTATTCACTGAACGTTCGCCTGTAAAATGTATGAATGGGTCACCTGTCTGAAATGATGCAGACTTATCTAAACAACATATTCATAGCTAGAGGAAGGAATGGCTGCACAGAGCACAGACAAGCGAGAATGGCGCTGCTTATGCAGAGAAGAGAACTGTGCTTATAGAGAAGCTAACATTATTTAATAGGCTGAAGAGGCTGTGGGTTTACTCTGGAAAAAGTATTATGTGCACTTGTAACTGATATCTGATAAAATAGTTATCTGAAATAGAAATACGGGATAAGTAGGAAGGGTTTTGTGTGAAGTGGGGGAGGTGGGGTTCGTTGGATTCACTAGATTTAAATATACACCTCACAGGATCTGCTTATTTTTGTTCTGTAAGCACTTTGTATTATAGTGAAGGCTATGGTGATGAAAGATTTTCTTTCCCAAGGATATCCATAATTAGCAGGCCTCTGTACACACCAATAGTTTGTGGTGATGCTCAGTTTTTATTACACTGTAAATGATGATGATTGAATCCTACCCGGCAGAAGAGGAGAGGAGGGTTATTTTCTCTCAATTAGCTCTCGGTTGATGTAACTGACTTCAATAATCGACTTGAATTTTTGCTCTCTTGATGTTTTGACTGGATGCTCTAGCCTTCATAATAATGAGATGCTAAGACTTGCATGAGCTTGTTATATACCGGTAGCTAGTTGTTCACCACGTGATATAAACCACACCCCTGCCCTGGCACACACGTCCAGCACGAGAACCACACTGAACTGGGTGTGGAAAATATAACAATAGCAACAAAATAAACACCAAAACAATATAAATATCTATCATATATCATACAGAATTAATAATAATAATAACAACAACAACAACTATAATAATAAGAACAACAACAATAATAATAATAAATAAATAAATAAATGATAAAATAATAATAAAAAGTCTAAAAAATATAATAATAATAATAAAATATAAAATATAATATTTTTTTTTTAAATAACAAAAAAATGTTTTTAATAATAACTGAAAAGGACATGCTTGAATCAACTACTAAAAAAGACATGCTTGAATCGGCTACTAAAAAAGACATGCTTGAATCGGCTACTAAAAAAGACACGGCTACTAAAAAAGACATGCTGCTACTAAAAAAGACATGCTTGAATCAGCTACTAAAAAAGACGTGCTTGAATCAACAAAGAATGACTGAATACAAAAAAAATATGGTGGTCTTGGCTTCAAGTTCAGGCTCTTGAGAGTGGCCCCCCAGCAGCCAGGCAAGTCCATTCCACAGTCTCACTCACTCTTTGGTGCTAGGCTGATGAGCAATGCCTCCTTCACTAGCAGTTCCTTCTGTCTCCTGGCCTGGTCTAAGATGGTGGCTTCCTCCCACAAAATAGGATGTCCATTATTCCAAGCACGTTCAGCAATTGCAGACTTCTCTTTAGCACACTTTCTACAGACATCTTGATGTTCTTTCACTCTGGTCTCCCCTATATATCCCACAGCTACAAGGGATGCTGTATGCAATGTATGGGTGCATATTAGCTGATAATTAATACTCCACTCTGTTCAGTTGTGTCCTCAGAGTGTGTCCTCAGAGTGTGAAAACGACTCTGATGTTGAACTTCCTGCAGACCCTCCTGATGTCTTCACTCATCCCTGCTACTAACGAATTACTGCCTTAGGATCCTTCTTTTCAGACCCGAGGTCCCAGGGTCTCCATGGCAGGTGGTGGGAATAGGTACAAACTTGCTGACAGTGTCACAGAGTTGTGGTAGAATGGTCGCTGAGTCGTACTTCCCTTGTAGTTTTGCAATGAAATCGCCCGGAACTGTAAGCAGGAACTGTAAGCAGGGCACCATATATCAGTTTAGCAGAGGAGCAGTTCAAGTTCTCTTCGGGGATGTTCGGATGCCCAATAAAACCCATGGTAGTTCACCCACCCAATTGTGACTGGTGAGTCATGCTCTTAAGGCAGACTTCAGGTGTCGGTGGAAACGCTCTACCAAGCCATTTGCCTTTGGGTGGTATGCAGTGGTGATATAGTTTGGTGCCCAGGAACTTAGCGATTGCTGTCCATAATTTAGACGTGAACTGTGAGCCCGTCTGAAGTCATGTCAAGGCTAGCCAAAGCGAGCAATCCAATGGGAGACTAATGCTCTTGCACATGTGTCTGTGCCCTTGAGCAGAATTGCTTCTGGCCATCTGGTAAACTGCTCGACCATTGTGAGAAGGTGAGTGTAGCCCTGTGATTGCGATAGTGGGACCACAATGTCGATATTGATGGGGTTGAATTGCCAGTGTGGCACATTGAAAGTTTGCATGGGGGCCCTGATGTCGGTGAACCTTGGCCTCTTGACAAGGTTTGCAAGTTCGTGCCCAGCTGCCAACTTGTTTACAGATACCACGCTATGGGAGGTTCAAATGGAGGGATGCGAGAGGCCGTGTATTGCATCAAAAACCATTCCAGTGGAAGGTGTTGGGGCGATAGGTCTTGCTTGCCCAATGGAGACGTTGCAGAGTGGAGTGGTGTCCGTTGGACCAAACTGAACGTCTTGAAGTACCAGCCCTGATGCGGCTGTTTGATATGCTGCAGCTGTGTGATATGCTGCCATCTCCTTGTCATTTCGTCAGCCATGGCTGAGAACTGGGCTCTAACTTGTACAAAGCACTGACGGTACGAGGCAGTGCGTCAGCCACGAGATTGCTCTTTCCTGCTTCTTGTTTGATGCAAGTGGTGTACTCAGATATCAGAGTGAAGTGACGCTGCTGCTGTGCTTCACTTGCAAGGATGTGGAGAAGAGATTGCATGATGCTTCCCTGCAAGGGTGTGGAGAAGAGATTGCATGAGGCTGGCCGCTGATGGCACAAAGCGATGATAGAAATTTATCATGCCGACGAATTCCTGGAGTCCCTTTACTGTAATGGCCTGGGCGAACTCGCTGATAGCAGTTACCTTGTAGCGCAGAGGTGTTGCACCGTCTTTGGTGATGTGAAGGCCAAGAAAGTCTATTTCCTGTTGGCTAAACTGGCACTTGGCTAAGTTGATGACGAGCCCCTGCCGCTGTAGGCACTCTAGCACCTGTCGTACATGTGCCCTGTGTTTGTATCTGAAGCGGCTGGCTACTAGGACATCATCATCCAAGATAGACTAAAGTGAAATCCAGGCCTCAGAGGATTGTGTCCACGAGCCTTTGAAATGCTTGAGCTGCTTTCTTGAGACCAAAAGGCATGCGGAGAAACTCCCATGGGGGTGATGGCAGCCGTTTTGGGGGTGTCGTCTTTGTGCACTGGGATCTGGTGGTAGTCCCTAAACAGATTAATCTTTGAGTAGAGCCCTGTTCCCACTAGGCTGGCAGTGAAGCTTGTATATGGACTGGGTAATGGTCAGGCGTCGGAGCATTGTTTAGGTGTCGGAAGTCTCCACGGGGTCTCCTGCCCCCTGATGGTTTGGGTACCATGTGAAGAGGTGAGGACGACTGACTAGCAGAGCGACGTTTGATGCCCAGCTCTTCCATTTTTCTGAATTCATCCTGGAGTTAATTTCAAGTGACCATCTCAATCAGTAAGGGAGACAAAACCGCCATAAACATGGCCTGGAGGTTGAAGAGCCTTGACTATCAACTGCCATAAGGTAAAGCGGCATTTTGGTTACCAGGTTATGAAAACAATATAGTATGCCACGATTTAGTGTCCATTTGAAGTTCAAGTTCTCGATCTCAAAAGAAATCTTCAAGGTTTAGTTAAAGACAGACCTTTGTGCCATTCCTTCCCTTAATAATAGAAAAATGGACAGATGGAGTGTAGAAGCTTTATCAGAGTCTAAGCAAGCTTCTCGACAGTGGATGATGCCAAGCGCTAAGCACTACCAATGAAGGCAATAAATAAAATACAATTACGATTGATTTTGAACACGAATATTTTTCAATGTGTAGCTAACTAGCTTATGCTTTTCGAGCAGCTGCCCCTCAATCGGATGATCCCACTTGTATTCAACAAACAAAAATTCAAGTAGACCTTCCGTTGCTTGGGGTCCAGGCCCACCCACTCCTTGTTGATATCAAAGGTCAACGCCTCATCAACCTGTCTGACTTTACATCCATAACCCTATGTAGTATCACCGCAGCGGCACCTCACCTCCACTCCATTGCTTCAGTGCATGATGAGTTATCTAAGTTGCGGCTGATTTCCCAGATAACACTTTCCAACCCATCCCCCAAAGCATGGGGTCGAACTTTTCATTCCCACAAATGGCCCACCCGTCCATGCACATACATGTCAGCTACCACTAGAGGAGCTGCAACACACGAAAATGATAGCTGACCAGAGTGGATGCTGGAGGTTCATTCTGACATGGCTACTCTAACCATCAACATGCTCTAGCCATGGAGGTGGTGTACACCATTTTTCTCATGATGCAGAAACTATTACCTGGGGGATAGCTAAACAAATGTACTGCCACTCCCTATGCAGAATTGGCTCATAGTTGGAAGAATAGCTAATAGTCAGTAGAGGAGGTACTTGCTAATGCTGGAGTGTATACTGTACTGAATACACAAAACAGTCTCGGGAGTGCAAGCTATATCATTTTCAAGTTCTCGGCATAGTATTCTCTGTAATGGTTTGAGAATTCCTTCCGAAGCATTGCCTGACACTATATAGTTAATGGGATGGCAAATTCTGAAACAAAGATGTGCGTTGGAAACATGACAGGAGTTTTGTTAAGGGTAGCTGCATTGATGATGGGTGCGGTTCAAGCATTACAAAATCATGATGACATGATAATGTACAGATCAGTCCAGGGCAGTGACTTGAGCAATGCAATGGAATTATTAGAATTTCAAGCTAATTCTTTTTTTCTTTGATTGCCACTCATTGTCTGGCATTCATTAACAGTAATTTTTTTTACTGTACACGACACCAATCAGCACAAGCTTCTATATCATGTGCATTACTCAAGTACACATGTGCATATTATTGTAGACTAGCTTTCTCTTGCTGACATTTTGTTTGAAGGACATTGTTCATCATTAACTACTCGGGAAGCTTGAGTCTTGTTTTGGGGGTGCTGCTCTTTACCTAATTAGGATGATAAAGCAGTACCATATCGACAACCACCCTACCCGAACCCTTTTCCCCACAATCGAGAAACAGGTTGGTCTTGGATGTTCATTGGAACTTTTGGAGGTGCTAATATTGTTTTGAGTCGACCTGTTGTAATTAAAAAAAATTAATGTACAGTACCATGTAGATCACACATTTGAATGACCCTTTACCTATTAATATTTAGAAGACCAAATATGGGTCCTAAAAAGCCTGCTGCATAATATTGTGATTAGTAAATTCAATGTCATTTCTGTTTGACAAGTTAATCCAATATATACATATATATGTACATGTATACATATATATATTGTATTGTTTATTGTTGTTATTATGTATAGTCAAGCAGCTTCCTCCAAGAGGATAACTCCAATCATTAGCAGATTTTATATTGACCATACAGTATATACACATGCCTATGTATTTACGTAGACACTGTAGTTAGTTACCTGGTTTTGTTGAAGGTCTTTGCTGTTAATTATTGACACAGGAGCTTGTGAGGAAACCAGCTGATCATTTCTATGTAGCAAAAAACATGCAGATGCTTGCTGACTCAGCTCAGCGAGACTTAATATTGCAGACATGAGAGGGTACAGCACATTGACGATCTTTATCGACTTTCAAGTGTTTTCCTCAAGAAACAGATAAGTCACAGCGATGCATTGGATGATTAAGAGGAGCCTTCCTTTAATTAAATTATAATGAATGGACATTTGTATGCAAGTTATGTGTAAGGGGAAAGTTGATTAAATAGATCCTTTGAAGATCAAATTTCTACTGGATTTAGGGTGGGGGGTGGGTGCAGTTTACTACAGTACCTTTCACGAAGGATTCGATGCTGTAAGTGTTCTAGGAGCTAAAATCTGCCAGAAACCATTGGATTTTTTAAACGGTTTTGAGGCCTGTGGATTCAAGACACGATGGTAATCTTATTAGAGCAAATAGCATCCGAAACCACCATTTAGGCAGCTAAGAGGCTAAGAGGCTGCCAATACGATCTCTAGTTGAGATACATATGGGCTTGGTTTTAGGAATGTTTCCTGTCCTCCATTTTAAGCAGTGGGTCAAACCAATAAGTGAGTACTAGTGTATGTATTCAGTGATGAGTAATGTCTGCAAGATGTGTGTAGTGAAGACTTTTTCACTTTGTTTGCCGGAGAAAAATTTCTACCGGAGTACAAGTCAGACCTCCCAAGTTGGTCGCCATTGTTATACTTGCTAGAGTGTAAGTCACACACTAAACTCTGAACCCCAGAACTCGATTGATGTGGCTAAATTTGGCAGCATTGTCAACTCAATCACCTTTCTCCATGCTTTCCGCTTGCTCTGTACAAACTCCCTTTCGGCTCTTGCATTCCCAGACTTCTAGAGCTGCAAATTCAACAGACTTGTTACAAGTGGCAGTATATCTCGTACGCTTAGTCTCCATACATTTCACATACTCACACACACACACACAAACTTGTAATAGTCGAGAACGGTCTAACTAACTGGACCATGAGGTCACATGTTCCATTTATGACAATGCCTAGTGATTCATTTTAGTTGATGGGACTTATATTCCATAAAAAATGACGTGGATAGAAATCGAGAGGAGGACTTATTTTCGCTCCATGTCTTATACTCCGCCAAATACTCCGGCAAATAGAGTAGCTGTGTGTGCTGTGTATAGCTGGAGATTTATTTTAATTCTTGCCTGCAGTTTTTTGAAGAGAGACCTGTCTGGTCCACCATGGCACTGCAGTGGAGAATTAACTTGCTAGTGACGAGAATTCGAAGGTATGATCTACTAGTATTGTACTTAGCATGTTGTTTGCTTGAGTCAGTGTGCGCTGGTATTGCACTTAGCATGTTGTTGGCTCGAGTCAGTGTGCACTAGTATTGCACTCGGCATGTTGTTTGCTTGAGTCAGTGTGCGCTAGTATTGCACTCCGCATGTTGTTTGCTTGAGTCAGTGTGCGCTAGTATTGCACTCCGCATGTTGTTTGCTTGAGTCAGTGTGCGCTAGTATTGCTTAAAATGTGGATTCTGTTGATCGTGAGTGCAAGAAGATGAAATAGAAGTATGATATAATCCTGTATTCCTATCTAGCGTACTTCATACCTTAAAGATTATTCCTGTCTAGCGTACTTCATACCTGAAAGAGAATCCTGTATTCCTGTCTAGCGTACTTCATACCTGAAATATAATCCTGTATTCCTGTATAGCGTACTTCATACCTTAAAGATAATCCTGTATTCCTGTCTAGCGTACTTCATACCTTAAAGATAATCCTGTATTCCTGTCTAGCGTACTTCATACCTTATAGATAATCCTGTATTCCTGTCTAGCGTACTTCATAAGATAATCCTATATCTGTCTAGCGTACTTCATACCTTAAAGATAATCCTGTGTTCTTGTTTAGCGTACTTCATACCTTAAAGATAATCCTGTATTTCTGTATAGCGTACTTCATACCTGAAAGATAATCCTGTATTCCTGTCTCTAGCATACTTCATACCTTAAAGATAATCCTGTATTCCTGTCTAGCGTACTTCAAGATAATCCTGTATTCCTGTCTAGCGTACTTCATACCTTAAAGATAATCCTGTATTCCTGTCTAGCGTACTTCATACCTTAAAGATAATCCTGTATTCCTGTCTAGCGTACTTCATACCTTAAAGATAATCCTGTATTCCTGTCTCTAGCGTACGTACTTCATACCTTAAAGATAATCCTGTGTTCTTGTCTAGCGTACTTCCACTCATTGCTTATCATTTCTCTTGCGGGCCCTACCAACGACTATGGGTAAAGCTTGGTTACGACCCGCGCACTGACCCATCCAGCAAGTTGTACCAGAGTCTGGACATCCGAGTGCCCAAAGAAGTTTCCATCATCGAGCCACAACAACAACAACAACAACAACAACAACGCACATTAAGCAGAGGACAAATTGGAACACAAGGTACAGACAGGGTTTACCATAGAGTAGGACATTTTCACGGGGTGGGGGGCTTTGGGGGGTTGAATATTCACTAGTGATGAAAACTTAAGGATTTGTGGTGCTATAAATGCACGTTGTGTGTTATGGAACACCACGCCCTACTACCTATTCACGAGCTATAACCGTGAAGAACTGTAATTATTAAATCCCTCAAAAGTATTCTTGCTATGTAAAGTGAAATAATTTGACTGGCCGCGAAGTTTCGCGAGTGGACGTCCAAACGTGAACATTTTCCACGTGCATGCAATCATATTTATAGTGATTACATCATATTTATAGTGATTACATCATCAATGATTGCACACATGCTAATATTTCCAGCTAGAGTAGAAAGTCACATGTCTCTCCCTCAGTACTCAGTTCTTCCTCAACCTGAAGATGTTCCTGGGGTTGGTATTTCTCTAGCAGAATCACTACAGCTACTAAACTAAGTTGAATGTTGGAGCTTTCTTTTATGGAAATTCAGCAGCTGTGACCTTTTGCCTGTTATTTTACCAAATTTCAGTAATTTTGCCAATTGTTAAATTATTTTCCTATATATATGTACAAGGAGAGATTATATTTATGTTGCACATACTATGTTAACATAATTCTTGATTATCTTGCTGGGTGGTGAGTGCACATTTATGGGTGCACATTATCTTGCTGGGTGGTGAGTGCACATTTATGGGTGCACATTATCTTGCTGGGTGTTGAGTGCACATTTATGGGTGCACATTATCTTGCTGGGTGGTGGGTGCACATTTATGGGTGCACATTATCTTGCTGGGTGTTGAGTGCACATTTATGGGCACACATTATCTTGCTGGGTGTTGAGTGCACATTTATGGGTCCACATTATCTTGCTGGGTGTTGAGTGCACATTTATGGGTGCACATTATCTTGCTGGGTGTTGAGTGCACATTTATGGGTGCACATTATCTTGCTGGGTGTTGAGTGCACATTTATGGGTGCACATTATCTTGCGTGCACATTTATGGGTCCACATTATCTTGCTGGATGGTTAGTGCGCATTTATGGGTGTACATTATCTTGCTGGGTGTTGAGTGTACATTTATGGGTGCACATTATCTTGCTGGGTGTTGAGTGCACATTTGTGGGTGCACATTATCTTGCTGGGTGTTGAGTGCACATTTATGGGTCCACATTATCTTGCTGGGTGTTGAGTGCACATTTATGGGTCCACATTATCTTGCTGGGTGTTGAGTGCACATTTATGGGTGCACATTATCTTGCAGGGTGTTGAGTGCACATTTATGGGTGCACATTATCTTGCTGGGTGTTGAGTGTACATTTATGGGTCCACATTATCTTGCTGGGTGTTGAGTACACATTTATGGGTGCACATTATCTTGCTGGGTGTTGAGTGCACATTTATGGGTCCACATTATCTTGCTGGGTGTTGAGTGCACATTTATGGGTCCACATTATCTTGCTGGGTGTTGAGTGCACATTTATGGGTGCACATTATCTTGCAGGGTGTTGAGTGCACATTTATGGGTGCACATTATCTTGCTGGGTGTTGAGTGTACATTTATGGGTCCACATTATCTTGCTGGGTGTTGAGTACACATTTATGGGTGCACATTATCTTGCTGGGTGTTGAGTGCACATTTATGGGTCCACATTATCTTGCTGGGTGTTGAGTGCACATTTATGGGTCTACATTATCTTGCTGGGTGTTGAGTGCACATTTATGGGCGCACATTATCTTGCTGGGTGTTGAGTGCACATTTATGGGTCCACATTATCTTGCTGGGTGTTTGGTGCACATTTATGGGTCCACATTATCTTGCTGGGTGTTGAGTTTACATTTATGGGTGCACATTATCTTGCTGGGTGGTAAGTGCACATTTATGGGACCACATTATCTTGCTGGGTGTTGAGTGCACATTTATGGGCACACATTATCTTGCTGGGTGTTGAGTGCACATTTATGGGTGCACATTATCTTGCTGGGTGGTGAGTGCACATTTATGGGCACCATTATCTTGCTGGGTGGTGAGTGCACATTTATGGGTGCACGTTCTTGCTGGGTGTTGGGTGCACATTTATGGGTCCACATTATCTTGCTGGGTGTTGGGTGCACATTTATGGGTCCACATTATCTTGCTGGGTGTTGGGTGCACATTTATAGGTCCACATTATCTTGCTGGGTGGTGAGTGCACATTTATGGGTGCACATTCTTGCTGGGTGTTGGGTGCACATTTATGGGTCCACATTATCTTGCTGGGTGGTGAGTGTACATTTATGGGTCCAAATTATCTTGCCGGGTGTTGAGTGCACATTTATGGGCACACATTATCTTGCTGGGTGTTGAGTGCACATTTATGGGTGCACATAATCTTGCTGGGTGTTGAGTGCACATTTATGGGCACACATTATCTTGCTGGGTGTTGAGTGCACATTTATGGGTGCACATTATCTTGCTGGGTGTTGAATGCACATTTATGGGCACACATTATCTTGCTGGGTGTTGAGTGCACATTTAAGGGTGCACATTATCTTGCTGTGTGGTGAGTGCACATTTATGGGTGCACATTATCTTGCTGGGTGGTGAGTGCACATTTATGGGTGCACATTATCTTGCTGGGTGTTGAGTTTACATTTATGGGTGCACATTATCTTGCTGGGTGTTGAGTGCACATTTATGGGCACACATTATCTTGCTGGGTGTTGAGTGCACATTTATGGGTGCACATTATCTTGCTGGGTGGTGAGTGCACATTTATGGGTCCACATTATCTTGCTGTGTGTTGAGTGCACATTTATGGGCACACATTATCTTGCTGGGTGTTGAGTGCACATTTATGGGTCCACATTATCTTGCTGGGTGTTGGGTGCACATTTATGGGTCCACATTATCTTTCTGGGTGTTGAGTGCACATTTATGGGTCCACATTATCTTGCTGGGTGGTGAGTGCACATTTATGGGCACACCTTATCTTGCTGGGTGTTGAGTGCACATTTATGGGTGCACATTATCTTGCTGGGTGGTGAGTGCACATTTATGGGTGCACATTATCTTGCTGGGTGTTGAGTGCACATTTATGGGTGCACATTATCTTGCTGGGTGGTGAGTGCACATTTATGGGCACACATTATCTTGCTGGGTGTTGAGTGCACATTTATGGGTGCACATTATCTTGCTGGGTGTTGAATGCACATTTATGGGTGCACATTATCTTGCTGGGTGTTTAGTGCACATTTATGGGTGCACATTATCTTGCTGGGTGTTGAGTGCACATTTATGGGTGCACATTATCTTGCTGGGTGTTGAGTCAACATTTATGGGTGCACATTATCTTGCTGGGTGGTGAGTGCACATTTATGGGTCCACATTATCTTGCTGGGTGGTGAGTGCACATTTATGGGTGCACATTCTTGCTGGGTGTTGGGTGCACATTTATGGATCCACATTATCTTGCTGGGTGTTGAGTGCACATTTATGGGTGCACATTATCTTGCTGGGTGTTGAGTGCACATTTATGGGTGCACATTATCTTGCTGGGTGTTGAGTGCAAATTTATGGGTGCACATTATCTTGCTGGGTGTTGAGTGCACATTTATGGGTCCATATTATCTTGCTGGGTGTTGAGTGCACATTTATGGGTGCACATTATCTTTCTGGGAGGTGAGTGCACATTTATGGGCACACATTATCTTGCTGGGTGTTGAGTGTACATTTATGGGTGCACATTATCTTGCTGGGTGTTGAGTCAACATTTATGGGTGCACATTATCTTGCTGGGTGGTGAGTGCACATTTATGGGTGCACATTATCTTGCTGGGTGGTGAGTGCACATTTTATGGGTCCACATTATCTTGCTGGGTGGTGAGTGCACATTTATGGGCACACATTATCTTGCTGGGTGTTGAGTGCACATTTATGGGTGCATTGCTGGGTGGTGGGTGCACATTTATGGGTGCACATTATCTTGCTGGGTGTTGAGTGCACATTTATGGGTCCACATTATCTTGCTGGGTGTTGGGTGCACATTTATGGGTCCACATTATCTTGCTGGGTGGTGAGTGCACATTTATGGGTCCACATTATCTTGCTGGGTGGTGAGTACACATTTATGGGTGCACATTATCTTGCTGGGTGGTGGGTGCACATTTATGGGTGCACATTATCTTGCTGGGTGGTGAGTGCACATTTATGGGTGCACATTATCTTGCTGGGTGGTGAGTGCACATTTATGGGTGCACATTATCTTGCTGGGTGGTGAGTGCACATTTATGGGTGCACATTATCTTGCTGGGTGGTGGGTGCACATTTATGGGTGCACATTATCTTGCTGGGTGGTGAGTGCACATTTATGGGTCTACATTATCTTGCTGGGTGTTGAGTGCACATTTATGGGTGCACATTATCTTGCTGGGTGGTGGGTGCACATTTATGGGTCCACATATACCAACATCTTCAGCATATGAGAAACTCAATGCCTCGACCAGTTTAAGTGTGAGTTGGTGTGTCTCAATGCCTAAGTGTGAGTGGGTGTGTCTCAATGCCTCAGTGTGAGTGGGTGTGTCTCAATGCCTCAGTGTGAGTGGGTGTGTCTCAATGCCTCAGTGTGAGTGGGGTGTCTCAATGCCTCAGTGTGAGTGGGTGTGTCTCAATGCCTCAGTGTGAGTGGGTGTGTCTCAATACCTCAGTGTGAGTGGGTGTGTCTCAATGCCTCAGTGTGAGTGGGTGTGTCTCAATACCTCAGTGTGAGTGGGTGTGTCTCAATGACTCAGTGTGAGTGGGTGTGTCTCAATGACTCAGTGTGAGTGGGTGTGTCTCAATGCCTCGGTGTGAGTGGGTGTGTCTCAATGCCTTGGCCAGTCTAAGTGTGAGTGAGTGTGTCTTAATACCTTGGCCAGTGTGAGTGGGTGTGCCTCCAGTCTAAGTGTGAGTGGGTGTGTCTTAATACCTTGGCCAGTGTGAGTGGGTGTGTCTCAATGCCTTGGCCAGTCTAAGTATGAGTGGGTGTGTCTCGATAGGAACCTATGAGCAGAAGAGCCCGAGGGACAGTCCATCTGAGGAGGAGCCAAAGAAGTGATCATCAGATCCCTCAAAAGGCATGCCTTTTCTGTGAAGACAGACGGAGACCACCTCTCACGTCCACCCCTTGAAGCCCGAGTGGGGGCAGCTGTTTCATGCTGCTGCAGTAGACTATTCCATAAAACAAGCTAACTCAATTGGGAGAGGTCTAGGATGATTACTGTCCGAGTGATGAAGGGGAAGATGCCACTTGAATAGATCATGAATAGTCTCATTAACAAACAGTTTTCTCTCTAACAATATCGATGCCAATGCACAGTGAACCAAATATAGTCAACATTGTTGAGCATGAGGTCATATCAGAAGCTGTGCTTGTGCCGGTGTAGGCTCACTGATCCCTGTCTCAGTGTCTTCCCTACACAATTCTCCTGTCTGAGAATTATGAACTCACTGTCAAAACAAACTACCATCTTAACTTATTTTTTGTTGGTGTTATTTCCTTGAGGAATGCTTTGCCGGACAACATGTTCTAATCTTGCATTTAAAACCCCCCACCTAAAACAATACAAGTTTAGTAGCATAGAAGGCTTAGTAGCATAGAAGGCTTAGTAGTATAGAAGGCTTAGTAGTACAGAAGGCTTAGTAGTATAGAAGGTTTAGTAGTATAGAAGGCTAAGTAGTATAGAAGGCTTAGTAGCATAGAAGGCTTAGTAGTATAGAAGGCTTAGTAGTATAGAAGGCTTAGTAGTACAGAAGGCTTAGTAGTGTAGAAGGCTTAGTAGTATAGAAGGCTTAGTAGCATAGAAGGCTTAGTAGTATAGAAGGCTTAGTAGTATAGAAGGCTTAGTAGTACAGAAGGCTTAGTAGTACAGAAGGCTTAGTAGTGTAGAAGGCTTAGTAGTATAGAAGGCTTAGTAGTATAGAAGGCTTAGTAGTGTAGAAGGCTTAGTAGTATAGAAGGCTTAGTAGTATAGAAGGCTTAGTAGTATAGAAGGCTTAGTAGTATAGAAGGCTTAGTAGTATAGAAGGCTTAGTAGTATAGAAGGCTTAGTAGTATAGAAGGCTTAGTAGTATAGAAGGCTTAGTAGTATAGAAGGCTTAGTAGTATAGAAGGCTTAGTAGTATAGAAGGCTTAGTAGTATGGAAGGCTTAGTAGTATAGAAGGCTTAGTAGTATAGAAGGCTTAGTAGTATGGAAGGCTTACTAGTATAGAAGGCTTAGTAGCATAGAAGGCTTAGTAGTATAGAAGGCTTAGTAGTATGGAAGGCTTACTAGTATAGAAGGCTTAGTAGCATAGAAGGCTTAGTAGTATAGAAGGCTTAGTAGTATAGAAGGCTTAGTAGCATAGAAGGCTTAGTAGTATAGAAGGCTAAGTAGTATAGAAGGCTTAGTAGCATAGAAGGCTTAGTAGTATAGAAGGCTTAGTAGTATAGAAGGCTTAGTAGTACAGAAGGCTTAGTAGTGTAGAAGGCTTAGTAGTATAGAAGGCTTAGTAGCATAGAAGGCTTAGTAGTATAGAAGGCTTAGTAGTATAGAAGGCTTAGTAGTATAGAAGGCTTAGTAGTATAGAAGGCTTAGTAGTATAGAAGGCTTAGTAGTATAGAAGGCTTAGTAGTATAGAAGGCTTAGTAGTATAGAAGGCTTAGTAGTATAGAAGGCTTAGTAGTATAGAAGGCTTAGTAGCATAGAAGGCTTAGTAGCATAGAAGGCTTAGTAGTATAGAAGGCTTAGTAGTATAGAAGGCTTAGTAGCATAGAAGGCTTAGTAGCATAGAAGGCTTAGTAGTATAGAAGGCTTAGTAGCATAGAAGGCTTAGTAGCATAGAAGGCTTAGTAGTATAGAAGGCTTAGTAGTATAGAAGGCTTAGTAGTATAGAAGGCTTAGTAGTATAGAAGGCTTAGTAGTATAGAAGGCTTAGTAGTATAGAAGGCTAAGTAGCATAGAAGGCTTAGTAGTATAGAAGGCTTAGTAGTATAGAAGGCTTAGTAGTATAGAAGGCTTAGTAGTATAGAAGGCTTAGTAGTATAGAAGGCTTAGTAGTATAGAAGGCTTAGTAGTATAGAAGGCTTAGTAGCACAGAAGGCTTAGTAGTATAGAAGGCTTAGTAGTATAGAAGGCTTAGTAGTATAGAAGGCTTAGTAGTATAGAAGGCTTAGTAGTATAGAAGGCTTAGTAGTATAGAAGGCTTAGTAGTATAGAAGGCTTAGTAGTATAGAAGGCTTAGTAGTATAGAAGGCTTAGCAGCATAGAAGGCTTAGTAGTATAGAAGGCTTAGTAGTATAGAAGGCTTAGTAGTATAGAAGGCTTAGTAGCACAGAAGGCTTAGTAGTATAGAAGGCTTAGTAGTGTAGAAGGCTTAGTAGCATAGAAGGCTTAGTAGTGTAGAAGGCTTAGTAGCATAGAAGGCTTAGTAGTATAGAAGGCTTAGTAGTATAGAAGGCTTAGTAGCACAGAAGGCTTAGTAGTATAGAAGGCTTAGTAGTATAGAAGGCTTAGCAGCATAGAAGGCTTAGTAGCATAGAAGGCTTAGTAGCATAGAAGGCTTAGTAGTATAGAAGGCTTAGTAGTATAGAAGGCTTAGTAGTATAGAAGGCTTAGTAGTATAGAAAGCTTAGTAGTATAGAAGGCTTAGTAGTATAGAAGGCTTAGTAGTATAGAAGGCTTAGTAGCATAGAAGTCTTAGTAGCATAGAAGGCTTAGTAGTATGGAAGGCTTACTAGTATAGAAGGCTTAGTAGCATAGAAGGCTTAGTAGTATAGAAGGCTTAGTAGTATAGAAGGCTTAGTAGTATAGAAGGCTTAGTAGTATAGAAGGCTTAGTAGCATAGAAGGCTTAGTAGTATAGAAGGCTTAGTAGTATAGAAGGCTTAGTAGTATAGAAGGCTTAGTAGCATAGAAGGCTTAGTAGTATAGAAGGCTTAGTAGTATAGAAAGCTTGGTAGATAAGAGGCTTGGCAGCACAGGAGGCTTGGCAGCACAGAAGGCTTAGTGCTTTATGTTTCATTGTCTCTCCTATTGCTGTTTTAGTCTTTTTTCTTCTTGTTTCACTTCAATTGTATTCACTTGAGGTGCCTTGTATTTGCAAGTCCTGGTGGGCATTGAATGTTTACAAATTATAACAAAAAAGTAGTGTGTGTGTGTGCCTATGTGTGTGTGTAATATATGAAGCTTTCTTATTGAAACTATCAGGAGTGACTAGACTAATTATTTGACCCACTTTTTAAAATGGCAAATGGCAACCCCTCCCCTCTAAAAAAAAGCAAAGCATATATATATATATATCTTGGCTAAAACTCACTCTGGCAGCTTCATAACTGCCCAGTGTTTTGGCAGCTATTAGCTCCAAAAAGACTGCCAGTGTGCGTCGAATCCTTCGCTACAACTGACAGATCTTGATACGTAAAAGGTGTGAATAATCCTTGCAGTTCACCTTCAAGATCATATCTTATCCCCCTTACATAACAGAGGTCATTCCAGAAAAACAAAAAAAACAAAAATATTCCACCTCATGTCCACAATGCATCTGTTTCTCGATTGTGTGTGTGTGTGTGTGTGTGTGTGGTGGGTGGGCGGGGGGCATGGATAGGAGTCATGGATGATGCTATCAAACTTGCTCATGTGCTCACATAACCAGAAATGGATAAAGATCACCATTCTCTAAAAACATGACTCAAGCTGTGCTTAGTTCTGGAGTTCCTATGCGGCTTTGTACCAGTGGCTTTCTACAGTGGCTTTGTACAGTGGCTTTGTACCAGTGGCTTTGTACAGTGGCTTTGTACAAGTGGCTTTGAGCCCATGTCCTTGAAGGAGGCTGCGGCTGACCCCTGGCTGCACTCTAGTCAACAACAACATCGTATATATGTACTGACTTGCTTAGCGTGCAAGGGTAAGCAATAAGTTAGATAAAGTGCTTGTGAACCAACAAATCAAAATGAATAATAAGTAATTATAATTCTTGAATTATAATCAAGGACAAAATATTTACAAGAATTGGCAGGTCAGAAACGCAGGTAGTAGAACCTCTTTTAGTGGATATGTAAAAGGTAAAGGGTCTCTTAACTGTCTACACCTTGTCAGCTTCCTTTTTGACCAGTGAATCGACTATGTTTTCAATACGCTCACAGTGGCTAGGGCTAGGCTAGGTGGAGTTGGAGTTGTAAATCGAAAGTTGTAGATGATCAATATTTGTTTATATGCAGAATGCACTCCTGCCAAGTGCAGAGTTCAAACACCTCGGAGGCTATTCACATTAGATGCTCCCCAATACAGTGTCGGTGAAACATGATCCATTTTCAATTTTCTCCAGCTGCACGCCTTGTGATTATTTTGCAGTCAAGTTCTTCATACATATAAAAGTAACTATTGAGGGATTTAACATTCACTGGGTTGAGGGTTGAAACATTCACTGGGTTGAGGGTTGAATCATTCACTGGGTTGAGGGTTGAATCATTCACTGGGTTGAGGGTTGAAACATTCACTGGGTTGAGGGTTGAAACATTCACTGGGTTGAGGGTTGAAACATTCACTGGGTTGAGGGTTGAAGCATTCACTGGGTTGAGGGTTGAAACATTCACTGGGTTGAGGGTTGAAACATTCACTGGGTTGAGGGTTGAAACATTCACTGGGTTGAGGGTTGAATCATTCACTGGGTTGAGGGTTGAATCATTCACTGGGTTGAGGGTTGAAACATTCACTGGGTTGAGGGTTGAAACATTCACTGGGTTGAGGGTTGAAACATTCACTGGGTTGAGGGTTGAAGCATTCACTGGGTTGAGGGTTGAAACATTCACTGGGTTGAGGGTTGAATCATTCACTGGGTTGAGGGTTGAAACATTCACTGGGTTGAGGGTTGAAACATTCACTGGGTTGAGGGTTGAAGCATTCACTGGGTTGAGGGTTGAAGCATTCACTGGGTTGAGGGTTGAAGCATTCACTGGGTTGAGGGTTGAAGCATTCACTGGGTTGAGGGTAGAAACATTCACTGGGTTGAGGGTTGAAACATTCACTGGGTTGAGGGTTGAAGCATTCACTGGGTTGAGGGTTGGAACATTCACTGGGTTGAGGGTTGAAACATTCACTGGGTTGAGGGTTGAAACATTCACTGGGTTGAGGGTAGAAACATTCACTGGATTGAGGGTTGAAACATTCACTGGGTTGAGGGTTGAAGCATTCACTGGGTTGAGGGTTGAAACATTCACTGGATTGAGGGATTTAACATTCACTGGGTTGAGGGATTTAACATTCACTGGGTTGAGGGTTTTAACATTCACTGGGTTGAGGGATTTAACATTCACTGGGTTGAGGGATTTAACATTCACTGGGTTGAGGGTTGAAACATTCACTGGGTTGAGGGTTGAAACATTCACTGGGTTGAGGGTTGAAGCATTCACTGGGTTGAGGGTAGAAACATTCACTGGGTTGAGGGTTGAAACATTCACTGGGTTGAGGGTTGAAGCATTCACTGGGTTGAGGGTTGAAACATTCACTGGATTGAGGGATTTAACATTCACTGGGTTGAGGGTTTTAACATTCACTGGGTTGAGGGATTTAACATTCACTGGGTTGAGGGATTTAACATTCACTGGGTTGAGGGTTGAAACATTCACTGGGTTGAGGGTTGAAACATTCACTGGGTTGAGGGTAGAAACATTCACTGGGTTGAGGGTTGAAACATTCACTGGGTTGAGGGTTGAAGCATTCACTGGGTTGAGGGTTGAAACATTCACTGGATTGAGGGATTTAACATTCACTGGGTTGAGGGATTTAACATTCACTGGGTTGAGGGTTTTAACATTCACTGGGTTGAGGGATTTAACATTCACTGGGTTGAGGGATTTAACATTCACTGGGTTGAGGGTTGAAACATTCACTGGGTTGAGGGATTTAACATTCACTGGGTTGAGGGATTTAACATTCACTGGGTTGAGGGATTTAACATTCACTGGGTTGAGGGATTTAACATTCACTGGGTTGAGGGTTGAAACATTCACTGGGTTGAGGGATTTAACATTCACTGGGTTGAGGGTTGAAACATTCACTGGGTTGAGGGATTTAACATTCACTGGGTTGAGGGTTGAAACATTCACTGGGTTGAGGGATTTAACATTCACTGGGTTGAGGGATTTAACATTCACTGGGTTGAGGGATTTAACATTCACTGGGTTGAGGGTTGAAACATTCACTGGGTTGAGGGTTGAAGCATTCACTGGGTTGAGGGTAGAAACATTCACTGGGTTGAGGGTTGAAACATTCACTGGGTTGAGGGTTGAAGCATTCACTGGGTTGAGGGTTGAAACATTCACTGGATTGAGGGATTTAACATTCACTGGGTTGAGGGATTTAACATTCACTGGGTTGAGGGTTTTAACATTCACTGGGTTGAGGGATTTAACATTCACTGGGTTGAGGGATTTAACATTCACTGGGTTGAGGGTTGAAACATTCACTGGGTTGAGGGTTGAAACATTCACTGGGTTGAGGGTAGAAACATTCACTGGGTTGAGGGTTGAAACATTCACTGGGTTGAGGGTTGAAGCATTCACTGGGTTGAGGGTTGAAACATTCACTGGATTGAGGGATTTAACATTCACTGGGTTGAGGGATTTAACATTCACTGGGTTGAGGGTTTTAACATTCACTGGGTTGAGGGATTTAACATTCACTGGGTTGAGGGATTTAACATTCACTGGGTTGAGGGTTGAAACATTCACTGGGTTGAGGGATTTAACATTCACTGGGTTGAGGGATTTAACATTCACTGGGTTGAGGGATTTAACATTCACTGGGTTGAGGGTTGAAACATTCACTGGGTTGAGGGATTTAACATTCACTGGGTTGAGGGTTGAAACATTCACTGGGTTGAGGGATTTAACATTCACTGGGTTGAGGGTTGAAACATTCACTGGGTTGAGGGATTTAACATTCACTGGGTTGAGGGATTTAACATTCACTTGGTTGAGGGATTTAACATTCACTGGGTTGAGGGTTGAAACATTCACTGGGTTGAGGGATTTAACATTCACTGGGTTGAGGGTTGAAACATTCACTGGGTTGAGGGATTTAACATTCACTGGGTTGAGGGTTGGAACATTCACTGGGTTGAGGGTTGAAGCATTCACTGGGTTGAGGGTTGGAATCCAACCTGCGAGTATGTAGGATGGTGAAGAGAATCAGAGCAGCTTTCACTACATTTCCTCTGTAAACTCTTCTGTTGGTCACTGCCTCTGTGAATTTTTAACTCCTTGAAAATATCCCTCTACATTCGTAATAATTAGGAAAGAAATCCCGCATGGAAAGCTTGATAGTTGAATCTGGATTTTTATTTTGGCAGAGGGTGTGCAGGAAGCTGCCGTGGGTACTGAACCTGTAGAGGAGACTGTGTTCACATTTTATCCGGATAAACTTCCCAGCCAGCGGCAAATGATCTATCAGTTGTGTGACATACACGACAGTGAAGTCCAGCAGATTATCAGGAGGAACGACGGTGAAGAAACAAAGTGCGATGTAAGTGTGTTAGTGGGCAGTCATGCGGTTAATAACTTCTTCTTTTTTTTAACTCTCTCTTTTCGACATTATTTAACTTCCCGATGCTGCAACAGATCTATTTTTAGCACTCATGTATTAAAGGTAACACACTCAAACTTGGGGATCTCAAGTCAATGGGGATTAGTTTCTTGGCATGCTTTTTCTTGGCATGCTTGTAATACATAATCTGCTAGATGATTTTTGACCGATGATTTTTTTACCTCCTTGTATAATAACTGCCTGGCCTGGTACCATATCTTCGATCCTGGTATTTATTGGCTGCAAACTTTGACAGGATATATATATATATATATATACATGATAAATATTTAATGAGTATCTGTTTGTGTGTGTATATATGTGTGTGTATATATATATATGTGACGTGTGCGCATGTGTGTGTGTGTGTGTCTCTGTGTGGCTTATCGACTTGGCTACCCACACGTGTCCCACATAATTGGAAACCTCTTGACCCCAAAGGTTTTGGACGTGGTTTTAGATCATGCCTCCGGGCCATGCCACCCCCCCCCCCCCCATAATCAATTTGGACATGCCCACTGGCTATGCCATACTGCTCCCAACAGCCATAACATTGACACTAAAGAACAATGTCAATGTTATGTATTAAGGTCAATTTAGGGGAGAAGGAATATCCCACCTAGCCATCCTATTTCTTTGATGTTTCTGAATCTATATATCTATCTATCTATCTATCTATCTATCTATATATATATATGTATATATATACTTAGAAGGTAGTTTGCTGAGAAGGCTACAAATAGTGCTCAATGCTGTATTAAGGCAGAGTACTTTTCTATATGTATATATATATATATGTATGACCAGAAATGAATTTTTATTTTATTTTTTATAGTCAAGCAAGCACCTACTAGAAGTTTCCAGCGCAACACTAGAACTAGACAGGGTTTCATTTAGAAAATTGTCCAAGGGGGGGTGGCTGGCAACTGGAGGAATCTTGATATTAAGAGCCATGATGGTTAAAGATGTGACAAAGTTTCTAATGAATTTTAATAATACAATTTCCAAGAGGGGGGTTCCAATAGAGGGCATAAAGGTTCCAAGGGGGGAGGGCCCCCCCCTCCCCCCTAAATGAAACCCTGATAGATGTTGTTTATGACTAAAGTAGACACGAGTGCCTATATATGTACACTCAGACACATGCATGATAAGTAGTTACCTGGTTTTGTTGGTCTGTGCTGTTAACTACAAGCGTGTTTATGATGTTGATGACCTTTATCTATAGTTTAGAGTTCTGGTAGTAAGCTTATGATGAAGGATACACTCTACATAAGTTAATTGTGGGGGAAGTGGATTCATAGAAGATGAATTCATGGTTTTTAACTTTTTTGAGAGTGGTGGTAGGGGGAGGCTGCTGGTTTACTACCTTTGCGAATGAAGTGTTTTGGGGGTCAAGATCAGTCAACGTTTAGGATACTAAGAAGCTTTTTTGTGTGTGCTGTCAGTAGGGCAAACCAATCTTGGGAGTGGTACCGCACTCCCTAGTGTGTGTGTGTGTGTGTGCATGTGCGTGCATGCATGTGATTTGTCAAAAAAGAAAATAACAAGATTGCACCCATGTGGACCAAAACCAGTTAGACAACTCCATGTGATTGAAAATCAATTTAAAATCAAGCACACTATCATTTTTATTCTAAGTGTACATACATGATTTTATGTTAAAGGGTCATCGCATGTAAGGGTCGTTTAATAGTTGTGGTCTACATGGGTACAGTCTTTTTCTCATTCTTTTCAGATAAGTTGTCAGTTTTTAAATATAAACATTTTTGTTTTTGTTCAAATTTGTAAATATTGTTGGGGGTTGGAGAGCTGCCCACTCTATCAACATCAATATCTTAATTAAGTCCTAGCTCTGCAAAGTCCAACTCCAAGCCTTTGATACTCTAGTTTAGTAATGCTTTTAAACTTCTTGTTGTACATTGCACAACCCAGCACATGCTATTATATATAGAAGAATCCAAGTATCCAGACCCCAGTTATCCAATTATCCGCAAGACTAATTTATGCGCATGTGACATGTGAAGGGCATGTGTCCATTCTAGATCATTTGTGAATCAAACTGAAAAATGGAGGACTGCTGAAGGATTTGAGTTTGGTTGCAGCTGAGGTAAAATGCATCCATGAGCTTTCTATGAGAAGAAAATAGTGAAGTACTGTATGGGCTGAAAAGTAGGAGCGCTTCACAGCTGGACAGAGAGTATGTTGGAATTTCTAGCTACTGTCTGTGACTTCCAGAAGGATGAAGCACTTTTTTGTTGTTGCTTTTTTGCCACAATAACGGCATTAAGTTTATTGCCTAATTATAATTATTATAATGAGCCTCAGTTATCCATAAGCTGGTTAGTCTCAGTAGCTAACTGATCTATACCCATCTAGACCACATTGTTCTTTACATAAATCAGACACACTGTATCTTCTTACTGCACCCATGTTTAGTAGAGGATCAGCTACAGTCTCCTCTAAGGGTGGGGGGGGGGGGGGGGGGGGGGGGGGATAAACTATTTTAACCTTCATAACTTTTAAATTATTGTTTGTAGTTAGCTTGTTCTTTCCAATGGTAGTATGGTGTACTTTATGAAGGCTAGTATGTCTGTTAGTGGTGACAAGTAGACTCCCTTAAAAACTGTGTCTGGTTACCTTCAAAACTCTCTGTAATCACCAAGTGCCTGTACACACTTCCCATTGAAAAGCAAGAACCAGTGGCAAACATTGATGTTAACTCTTGACTGGTAGCAGCATAGGAAATCAACTATCGACCAAACCTGGAACTGAGTTATTGCCATGTTCAGCCAAACCATAACCTTCCTCACCAAACAAATTGTCGTCCAACTCATCACCGGCACCTTTTGACAAGTTACCATCAACATAATCACCACTACTAGAAATAACTCCCGATTAAATGGGTACACACCTCAGGTCTTGAATCCAGCTATGTTATTTGCTGGTGCAACAGTTTGTGGCCATGCTTTTGAGAAAAGAGAATTGAAGTTAAATTTGCTTTTCCAAGATTTTTTTTGAAAAAAGTCGTGCCACACAGTAGTCCAATGCATTTTTAGTGGTCCAAACACCACACAGACCAATGGTTGGGTCTCATGAGTTGTGTCTGGGGGTAAGCATAACAGTATTACATCATTTTCTATAGAAAGCCTAACAACATCAGGCTTATAATGAGTGCAATGACCATCTAGCAAAAGTAACAATGGCCTACCGGAATTCGAATGTTCAAGAAAGTGCTCAGTTAGCCAGCCTTCAAAAAGCTCAACTGTTATCCGATCGAACCATAATTCATACCTGATATTTCACCATCAGTCCAGGCATGACTGAAGTTCTTTGCATCATATTAAATCACCATAGGAGGAATGACTTGTCTAGTGGCATTTCCATAAGCTATGATCGTTACTTGTCATTTTTTTGTCAGACAAACGGAAATGTATTTTCTTGACACCCTTTTTGGTCACAATGTTTGAGGCTTTGGGATCAAGTGGCACACCACTCTTGTTCACATTATATATCTGTGATGGATGTCGAAACAGATTGTGCTTTTCTATCATCTCCTCTAGAAGGTCCTTCATCTACTTGTTGACAGCATTGAACCCATCTTGAGCTGTATTATCTCCATGCCTAAGTGATACATTTTCCTGCCTTTCAAGGAACCGATGCCACCAACCTTGACTAATACGACTTCCTCTGAGAATGCCTTTATCCTCAGCCACAGATTGAGCAATGTTCATAACATCTCTACGGTTTTTTCCCATAACCAACAGCAGCACATCTCTTAAAAAATTAGCCAGTTCACTCTTTTCCTCGCCGCCAAGGTTGTCTTGGGCCAGGCATTGTACTGTACTCGACCACTAAGCTCCTTCAGTGTTGTTCGTGGCACTCCGTGGTCCAGTGCAACTCCTCTGCTCTGCCCTGTTGACACTACTTTCATAGCCTTCTTCTTCTGTTCATTCGCTTACAGCTTTCCCTTTCTTTTGTCTCTTCTACCGCTCAGTACAGTTGGGGAAGATGCTGATCGTGACAAGCGTTTTCTTTTTCTTAATCTCTTTCTCTTTCTCTGTCAAGGCATCACTAGAAATAAGAAAACAACAGAGGTGCAAGTCTTAGCTACTAAAAAGACTTTATACTAGTTCTTATAGCTTGTGAAGCGAGGCCAAATTTAGTCGATAACTAGTGTTATTGTCTACCAATGATAGTATTCCCTTTGTAAATTTAAATTCAACCTTAAATCTGGTCGATAGTGAGTTCTAGTTGGTAATTGATTTCCTACGCTATATACAAACAAAAGAACTTCCTGCTCGTGACATGGTTGTATATATGTCTGCTACACCACCTGTGAATGGGAAGTGGCTCTGTGATTGTGGAGGATTTTTAAAGTGATCAGGGTTACAGTTTTTAAGGCTTGTCATAACCGTACAGACCTACAAGCCTACACAAATTATATAATTGGAAGTGTCTTGAAACAAGCTATCTTCCGGTAAATTAATTGCATAAATTATGAAGGTGACAAATTTCGGACATAAAAAAAAGGTTTACCCCTCCCCATCCTTAGGACTTGGCAACATTTGCGAGAACTCTGGAAATTGAATAGTTGAACCGAGTGTGGTTCATTTGTTCTACGCTATCGATGAACTTACCCATCTGATGACCTTTACCCACAGATATTTCCTCTTCAAGAAACAAGTGAATAAGCATTGGAAAATTGGAATCCTCGTGGTACTAAAATTGTAGACCATTGTATATATATATATACAAGTAATGCAAAGAAAGGAGCAAAGATAGCTAGATATATAGATCGTCGAAGAGAATTTCATACGGAAGGTTTTGGGTGTGTGTGGTGGTTTGCTATATACCGTTGCGCAAGATTTGAGGCATTTTTGGAAGTGTTTTTTGGAGGTAGTGAAGCCTCGACCATTGTTTAGGCGCAGAGTTTTGGCTGAAATATGAGCTTTGGTGTTGCTATAAAAAACAAAAAACCTCCCTTTTTTCATTCCCACCTTTTCTTTTTTTAGGGGGAGTGAGTGGGAGGTGTTAGCCATCTGTTATTATTATTAAAAATAAGGTCAAACTGATATAGGAATACTAATGCAAACTGACATGGTTGCTGTTGATTCTGCAGGAAACAAATGGTTGGTGTGAGGAGCTTGCTTATGACAAGATGAGGAAGCTGCTTACAGCAAGAATTAAGTCACTAGCAACAGACAAATAGCAAACCTATTCTATCCATCCCCCCCCCTCTTTTCCATATGTTTTCAACATTATCAACAACTTACATTGTTTCGTTTTTGATATTTTAGCCAATACTCAGACCTTGTGCAAAGCAGGTTAAAGTCACCGTGTTGTCGAGCTGGTTGATGAGATATCAAGTGCTGTGAGGTGGCTTGATTAAATTTTTTATATCAGTCAATATTACATTACGAGGGAAGTCCTCGTATAATACCTAGAAGGAGCTGTGTTGATTGTTGGTTACAGTCTATTTCATGTGTCTGGAGTTCAACATTAACATGCAAGTAGGCTCCTGTGTGTGTAATGAGAAGAGAACAGTTATAACTGGTTGATATAATTAGTTCCTGTGGTGTATATATATAGCACGTCATGTCATTTAGTTGATCTTTTAATGGCAAGTTTGTGGGACTGATGTTTTTCTCTGGTTCCCTGTCCTGCTCATATTAGAATACATTTTTAAGGTATCTTTCAAGGGGTACGTATGGTGCTTTCAGCAAGTGACTAGTGCAGCTGGAATACATCCGTCTCTAAGCAGCCCCTCAAAATATTGGATGATCTTTTGTGTGGTGTAGTGACAGTTTATAACTCCAAAGTTAAGGTGCATGGGATGAGATCTCATGCTGCTTGTGTTTTGAATGGTATATATACCTACACATACATATGTTCTGGTGGCAGGTCACATGGATAGTGGACTAACAACCCTAGAACTGATTTTGGTGTTGTAAAGATGGTGTGTACAAGAAAGATATTATATTGGTTGTCTTGGAGCAGTCAACCCCCAAAAAGTAAAGGTGCTCACAGTGGGATGACCTGGGATAATCTCTGTCTGTCCCATGGTAAATTGTGATATGGACAATGTTTATTCAAAAAATAGTTTGAAATGTTTTTTTATTTTATATATACACTTCTGTCTTCCAACTTTCAAAACTGTAATATACCACTAGTGCCAGTCCCTCGTGACAAACAGTGTGTACAATCATGGCTCTTGTTTCTGTTCACCCGGTGTTCTGTACGGTCTTTTGCAATTCCTCATAAGATGGACACATGCAATAGTGAGGGCACTTGGCCTTGGCACACAAGCTTGTACATGCAATGAAGTTAGAGTTAGGCCATAAGCAAACTTGGAAACTTAACCAGTGACACAATGTAGCTAGTGAGTGCAATAATGTATTGTGACGAACAAACAGCCTCAAAATAAAAATAAAGCCAAATAATACTAATAATGAAGCTATAGGCATTACTAAGGCTAATGGACATACACACAATGATTTTTATTTTTTATAAAAAAAAAATATATATAATATTATAATATCACAAGAGTAATTTCACCTGTGGTAACCAATTATCAAGCTTTGCTCTGAACAGGCTTGTAAAATTGGTGTCCACTAGTAGTATCTTCATGTGAGTAGAAATAGTCTTTGCCACTAGCCGGAGCGACCAGTGAAGCTGCGGGACACACCTTATACCCTGGACCAGAGAAGTTATCTCTGTAATTTGTCATGGACTCCATTTTTGCAGTATTGATATGTCCTCCTGGAGGCTTGACTGGAAATGGTCTGGGCTCATGGGTTCCCAAGTAATCGGCTTGAAAAGTTGTAATACCATCAAACTTATCTTTGGGAGCCTCATATTTCTTGCCGTGAGTGATTAATGGTGGTCGCTCAACATCAGTCCATGCTTTGTAGTCAGTAGCTTTAGTTGTCCGTCCATCAAAAGGGCCAATTTGATTGGGTTTGTGCACTGGCTTAAAGCTAGTTGAAGGTGGAGTATACTCATGGCATGGGTAATCTGACTTGGTGGTTGTATCAGTGGACAGCTTTTCAGTTGGAGGTCTATAGGCGGCAGGTAGTTTAGAAAACCTTGGGGGAAGATCCCACGATTTATAGGATTGCCGATTAGTTGTATTATTCTCAAAAGGAATGCTTTTATCATAAAATTTGTTTTCTTGTGGTTTCACACATTTAGGACGATCCGTCAGAGGATGCTTACAAAAATCTGATCTGTTAGTTGTATGACTAGAGAATGGCGTATTTGAAGGAACATACACCTTTTTACGGTGTACATACTTATCTGGCATAGGTGGTGAAGTGTAATCCGTACGATAAGCTGTTACACTATTAAAGGGTTCGTCAGATATTACAGGCTTAAAAGGTGGTTTAAGACTAGGTGTCAGAGGGACTGGGCCATGATCAGTGAAATCAGTGCGTGCTGTAGACAAAGCATTGAAAGGATCTTTTGGTGGTTCGTATTTATTAGATGACTTGTAAAGCTTTATCTCTGGAACAGGATTAGGCACAAAATCTCTTGAATGTGTTGTGGAAGGATCAAACTCTCCGAGATCCTTCTTGGTGATGGGAGGGTGAATAAGTTGAGCTGGCAATGCCCACTTTCCTTGGTATTGTTTCTTGTACTCACTTGTAGTGTCCATCACTCCCTGTGGAGACCGGTATTTTTCAGGAGGTTTCTGGGACAAAGGAGTGACAGGGTGAGCCACGTACGCTCCCATGGTGGTAGTCTCACCAGCCATCTTTATACTTTTGTCTATGTACAACCTTTCAGGTTGCCGAATAAGTGGCCTACGCTCTGCAATATGCTTGGGAAACTTTTCCTCGTACTCTGTGAGGAAACAAGCGTGATCTGACCGTCCCATGAAATCTTTGCGAGGTTTGTGTGGACATCGATGAAGGCTGCACACACAGACATTATAAAGATCAACATAAATATAAATAAGATGCAGCAAGTGAAGACATAAATAAAGGCAGAAAGTTAAGTAACCACATAAAAGAGGTGGTTCCAAGGACAGTTAGTTATATATATAGATATAAAATCAATACAGGTTCTTCCGTAACAGTTCTGGGTCATAGCACTATCGCTTGAAGCTTACTATTCTCCACAAAGGTAGATAGATGATTAAACACACAAAAATGTGGAGTTATTGTATGCTTAAGTGCGTACCAATCTACTATTCTCCACAAAGGTGGATAGATGATAGGTTTCAACAAACACACAAAAATGTGGAGCTCCTACTTATTGCATGCTTAATTATGTGCATACCAATCTACTATTCTCCACAAAGGTAGATAGATGATGGGTTTCAACAAACACATAAGAATGTGGAGATCTTACTTATTGCATGCTTAATTATGTGCATACCAATGTCACTTTATTTTGGCTCGGATATTGCGGGTATCTACGTAGGCACGAGTTCACTCGTCTATTTTGATTTCAAACGTTGGTAAACCCGTTTTTAGACACTCATGATCCAACTCCACTGGTAATGAAAAGTGAGCACTCACTATTCCCATTAATTGCCACACTCGAGAGTTCTCTTCATCCCACATAATTATCACGTTTTATAATTTGAATCTACCCGTCTATTTGTTTTGGGCGTGGCGGCACTTGGAAATGTTGACAGTTACAATATTCGACAATTCGGACGTTGACTGAAGGCCAGCTCTGATGTCTTATTAAGTAATTGGATGGTATGCATGGTGGCAAATAGAAAGTTGCATATAATAGCCCAACGGTGCTTAACAGGTAGTAATGCGTGTGTGACCAGATCTACTTGTAAGACGAAGCAGAGGTATATATGCAACTTTCTATTTGTGAGAGGCTACCATACAACATAATTAACTAAGACATCAGAGTTGACCTTCTCTGTAAGTAAATTGCCACGGAGGAAAGTGGGCATGTACTATTTTTAATCGTCATGCTTGGGTAAGCACTGCTAATTCTCTGTCAAGATTTTCAGCTATATGGTGCATAAGTTATCCGAAATTGCGTACATACAACTATTGGAAGGATACAACAAACTCAAAGATGTTTCACTTCATTTGAGATACCCTATAATTAAATTATTCTCGTGCCACACAAAGCCTGCTTCATAAAGGATGTTCATCATTGCTTTTCCATAGTTTTATGTTTTATTGCAGCACAAAATATTATCTATTATATCTACACACAATGCAGGTCCCCCCCCCCCCCCCCCCCCACAAAGGAAGGTACACGGTAAAATACACTCAAGATGGTAGCCAAGACATTGGTGGCTAAGGAATTCTTCATGATGATGGAGGGAAACAAGAAGATAGTCACAACCCCTGTCTAACTCCAGAAAACCCTTAACTAGCACTCTCATTGGTAATAAGAAGGATTGTTTTATTATTGTTTCACCCCATCATGCATAACACAACAGTTAACTACATACCAAAAGGACACCCAAAGTGTGTGTGTTCATTTGTGTGCATGTGTAACTTCTATAAACCATGTTTTCTAATAAAACTGCACTTGAGAAAATGAATGATTTCAAATATCGAGTTGAACTCCATTTCAGAAACATGAGGCTCCAAAATGGAAGATGGGTGAGGTGAAACAAAGAGCTGACAGGCATGTTGAGATGATGTACGCTAGTTTGAGGTTCTTAGTCATCGGATTTCAGTGCTCAGTAGTCTGCAGGTATGTAGACATGATCCTGTTTAATCTGGCAAGGCAATTTTGAAAAATCTTTCCCTCTCTCTCTAGAATATTGCCACATATCAGAAAACAGATATACTCTAAACCAGTGGTTCTCAACCTCTTTCGCCACATACCCACCAAATTACAATTCAGCGTGGAAATGCCCACCCCCCTGATATTTTTTAAAATTTATTATTGGCTGAAATTTATTATTTAAACCAAATCGTGCATAGAATGACATAACTGAGTTTACTTGGCTAACATATATGCTATGATATGATTAATGCCACGGTCTTGTACCATTTAATGTAGGCAAGTACACTAATGTGCAGATATACGAGCCTTGTGGCTTATGTTGGCCTGCAAGCTATTTGTAGTCGGGCTGTATTTGGCCAATATCAGGCACAAATCTCCTCGTTTTCTGATGTGAAGCTATTTGGATAACAAACCAACAACTGCACTGAATCCACGTTCAACAAGATGCGATGGTGAAAAAATTTCAGTACAGTTTTGGCTAGTAAAGGATATTTTCATGCAGCTTCTTCAGAAACCTACATGGAAGTATATACCCATGACGCAATGCAGTACTTTGACAGGTCCATCACTCTGAAGCTCTGATAACTCCTTCTGAAGCCCCACGATGTAAAGGAAAGATCAGCTAGATCTGCAAATCACTTGTTGAAGGACATCTCGAGCTGGGACAGGCGATTGCAGATTATTATGACGACATCATCTGATATATCACACCACTGTGATAACCAAAAGAAGTAGGGAAAATCACAGCATTGAACCATTGCGCTAAGCACAGAAAGTGTTTCTGTGAACCACAGAATTTTTAGAAAGGTTCACAAACAAAACTAGAGCACCACCTGGCAATTGAGTTTGATTTGTTACTGTAACAAATTCTCTGTTTGGTATTTTAATGAAAATATCTCTTGTAACCCTTATTCTACATGCCCCTCCTGGCAGTCCCCCTGTTCCAAATGCCCCCCAAGAAATTCAAATCTCCCCTCCCCCCGGTGGGGTGCATGCCCCCAGGTTAAGAATAACTGCTCTAAACTAGTGAATGTTGTGCTGTGTGCCAATCTCCTAAAATACTGACCCTGCTAAAAATGTCTCGTGCAGATAATGACTTTGCCAACTAGCTACCCAGGTCATTAAGAGAGGACAATAGTTTTGGAATAATAAGTATAAAAACATTTAATCCCCCACCCCCCTAACCTTCACTAGTTATGAAAATATAATTAAAACCAGGTAATAAGAGCATCCTTAAGTAATATTTCAAGATCAAAGTTTTCAAACTTTTCCTACCAAAATACAACAAGCTACACTTTAGTATAAGACCATTGAGAGCTGCATGGACACTAGGTCGACCCATATCCACAACAAAACTTTACTAATGAAATCATCCATCCACCTCCATTCTCAAGTGTGAAGGGATTTAGAGGATTTCAAGTACGCATGAGAGACTTCATCAAACAGGTAAAGGCCAGGAAGAGACTGATCTTGAAAGCAGTTGGGATCAACAGCCATTTTAATTCAATCCTGTTTTTTTAAAAATTACTATATTCATGGTTAAACACACAAATAAATATCACATTGCAAGAGTATAAACAAGAACATAATAAAATAAAAACACAAAAAATTAACTGGTAAAAAATGAAGGTAACGAGTGTACCCATATAGACCACAACCAGTTAGGTGAACCTGTACCATTATATCATACAGATTTTTTTAAACTTAATAAGTATATTTTTAAATGGTAAAATGTCACTAATTGGTTGTGGTCCACAAGGGTGCATTCTTGTTTTCTTTCCTTTTCAGTTGTTGGTTAAAAATTGTTCTTGTTTTTATTTGCTGTTGTTATAGTTTTCCAGTATATTTCAAGACTGTGCTAAACTGAACAGCAGCAAGCCAGCGAGCAGAGATAAATCACTCCTATTAATCACATTATCAAACTTATAAGTTTGCACATATCATCCTTGTTGATTTTTAGAGTCAACCAGGGCTCAGTTATAGCCTTCAAGGAGATACACAGGCGAACTATGGAACTAACCAAACCTATATAGCACATGCTGGACCATGTTTATTGCCAAGGTCTCCACATACAACTATTGTGTAGTTGCTTGCTTTTGCTTTTGATCATCGTCAGTAAATCAACTGACCAAATTCAGCTGCATAGAGCATAGCATAGCTTGAGTCATGTCTTTGAGAATGACACTCTTTGTCCAGTTCTAATTATGAAACAGCACGCGAGCTAAATTTATTGCATCTTCTATATACAGGAAGCTTTATCCATCTCCTTCTCTGCAATTGAAATTTGGATGTGCATTGGAACATTTGGAGTCTGCTGGCACTAAAGCCTTTATGAATAAAACTATTGTACGCAAGTTATGCAAGTGAGATGCGTAGAAACTTGAAGATAGAATTTCAAGTTTTTTTGGTGCATACTTTTTTGTGTGCATACTTTCTTATTTAGTGTTCTGTCTGCCAGTTTACCTTAGTGAGGGTTCAAGGCATGCTGGGAATCTTTCTGGAGCTGGCTGAAACCACACCCATTTAGGAAGCTAAGAAGCTGCTGATGTGAGGTTACATTAATATATTCATTGACTAGAAACTTGACTCGCTATGCATTCAATTGCTGCCCATAGTGTCACAAAAGTTATCATTAATTTCCTGGCTGCCTACAATCCCAACTGACTTTTTCAAGAGTGCAGAATTATTTATTCATACCCGTGATCATTGTGAACTACCGAGTCTTTCCATATTAACCCTTTCACTGGCAGATTTACGGAGGACATTTTACAAAAATTGACACAATTTCACATAATTTTTTTTTATAGAGGACCTGATGAAGACAAGTACCCAACAACTATATATCAGGTGATAGCTGATGCATGAAGGGACGTTATGTTAAATTTTTGTTGCTTAGCAACAAACCACAGAAATGTGAATATTGATATAAGAGACAGGAAGTAAAATAAAAGGGTTTATATCGGGTTTATATCATCTCAATTTCATATTACACATGAAACCAGCAATGTTGCTGGTCAACTTTTGGTCAACAACAACAACTGTTTGTAAAATAACCTCTCCTCCAACCCTGTCTTCTCCTCTGCTGCTTCCTCATCCTCCTCCTCCAGCTCCATGAGTGAAACTACCTTCCCAGGAGAAATAGTTCTTATTATTATGCTAGTTACTAGGCTTTACTACAGAACTCTTATCTATTCTTACCTTGGGGGAAGTCTTCATGACCATCGCTATCGTCTGAAGCTTCGCTTGGCAGAGTAGGGCGATCTATACTTTGAAAACTTGCTTCGTGGTCGGTGCCAACAGCTTCTGTTATAGCTACCATAGCATCACTGTCAACTACGCCACTTCCCAGGTAAGCACAGGCACTTTCTTCCTCTCCTTCACTAACGTCAATCTCGGACAGGCCGAAGTCATCCTCAAATAGGAAGTCTAACGCTTCGTCTCTACTCTAAAGCAAGTCGCCATTTCTTCTTCGAGACCGGGAATTAACCGGAAGTGATGTTTGCTGGCATGTTTACTTCCCTTTCCTCATTCCGTATTTTCCTGATATTCAGGGGTATATTAGAGGCATGCTTTGGGCATATTCGTACAATTTTTGAAGTTAATACCGCGAACGGTTAATTTTTTATGAATTGTTTCGTCGCGGTTAATCCGTTTTCGCGACTTAAGTCGCTTATGCCAGTGAGAGGGTTAATATAACACTAGAGAGTACATTTATTTATATATAACTAGTGCCAACTTTGTCAACTACACATGCCAGGTCGTCAAAACCAATTGTTTGTCACACCCACAAACTCTGATAACTGGGATCATGGATTTTTGCAGCTAATGTGAAAATCACATCACAATATATCTTATATCGGCTATAAGATATTAAAAAGCACCCTCTATCCTCCATGTCTCCTCTATGCCTATAGGTATCTATCTAACTAGATGTCGGCTAGATAAAGGAGCTAATGTTGTATTAGTTAATAATTTCCTTGGTAGTTCATTCTTAACTGGTAAATCACTTGCGTTCATCGATTTCTGGGCACCTTGGAAGTTAGAGTCAAGTATTATTATCTCACTCAAGCAGCTTCTCTTGTTTGTATTCTCTTATAGAGTGTAGGTGCAAGGGACAAACATAACTATAAAAAAGGGTACAAACAGTTACTTGACTAAATTTGCTCACTCGATGTTTGGCTAGATGCTTAGCCTTCATCAGGAATAATGAGAAAAATTGAGTCGTTCCCAGGCAGGGATACACTTGGTAAGTGTTTGCATCAACAAAGCACAGTATTGACAGGACAACTCAATGCTGTCCCCAACTTGCAATCAGTTATCTCAGTAATAAACAACTCTGTGCTCATACAGGGAAGGCCTTCAAGCAGTTGAGAAGCCCCAAAATAAGAAATATTACAACCTCTACTCTGTTAATGATTGCTACACATACCATTTAGCTACACACCAGCGTAGCTAAACATACGTAGCTATATATATATATATAGAAACTTACCCACAATTGCAGATCTGGCATATGCACATAAGGGGGTCCATTTTTAAAGGTTGTAATACCATTATATTTTTTCACAAGCGCTGACTGAAGAGCTAACGGTTGGGATGGGGGCGGTGATGATACGCCACATGCCGTGGACCATGACCCCACGCAGTTTAAACGTAGCCATGGCAACATTTTCGTAAAGAAGGGGCGGGGTGTGCCGTGTGCCTGGAAATGTGATAGTCGACCCTTACCTATTGCGTCTCGTGGGTGGCTTGGTGAGATTCACCTCTAACCAATAAGAGGGCGTGGCTCGCGAGAAGAGTTTCCTGAGATGTGGAGATGAGAATACAGATGACGGACATTAATCCTACACACTCTGTGAAGAAGTTCGCGTTTGGGTTGCTGATAGTGTGTCTCATAGCTTGCAGCTGGGTAGGCAGCACCCAGACAGCTAAGAGTGCTTTCATAGGCGACTTCAACGCTCCTTTCTTCTCCGCGTGGTTTAGTACTGCTTGGATGATGGTCCTGTTTCCTCTTTCAGCTCCATTTTATTTCCTGACTCACGAAGGGAGTGCCAAACATTTGTGGAAGTAAGTTGTTGCTTAAAAAGAAGACGGTCTGTCAGTGGTTTGGCTAAGTTTGCAATTGGCCTCTTGAGTAGCTCCTCTTGAGTAGCTTTAACAATGTGTGTGTAATTTCAAGAGGAAAGAAAGCAGGATGTCTATGTGATACAAGCGTAACTCCAGTTTTAACACCTTAATAAATTTAAAGACTTGGTTAAAACTAGCAGAGATACTTGCACTCCATTACAGGAAGAAAAGCTTTCAAGCTGGTGTTGCACCCAGCAGCCTCTAAACACACACATACATATACAGCTCTCCCTTATGGCTACTCATTTTTTTGTTGATGCCATCAGATACTTCCCTCTGTAAATTTTGTCATTTCAGCATTGGAGTGTTTCTCTATTAGAGGAAGCCATGAACAAACATTTAGTTGGTGAAATTTATGCCCTTACTTCCACCCACTGTGAAGTCTCTCTTCTTATATCTATCTCTGACCACACAACTCGATCTTTTCCTCCCTACTCCTCATCTCTGACTCTCCGTCTTCTTCACCACCTCATTGATCTGGTTAGCTGACTTGTCTCAAGCTATTGGGGGGGGAATTGACCTTTTAAATTGTCCCGGGGACTCACTGAGTATCCCCACGTACTTTTTTTCCGGGTTCCAACCAGCAGTTTCTTTTAGTCGATAGCAAACCGCATATAGTTGTTCACCCCCCAGGATCGAACTGGGGACCTGGAGTATCATAGCACACAGATAAACATTCAGAATTCCTCCTTATAGTAAAGATGGAAGACATACAAGTGGTTTGATTTATCTAGAGCTCTTGTCAATAATAGACTTGTAATATTTTGTCTCCACTTAATTCCCTTCTACTGATCACCAATATCTCAGTAATTTCACGGGGCTTCTAATTATTTTTATTTTGCAAGTCCTATGGAATATCTATACATTTAGCTAAGATGGACAGGAGGTTTGTTATGTGTTTTTTTGGTACAGTTTAGATATGAATGGCCAAATTTGGGTTTTGTGTGTGTAGATCCACATGCCAATATATCGTAAACTCTGGTTGTTAAGCCTCTCGATGTTTAGCGCATATAAAGTTGTTAAGCGCCCATTTTGCTATCGATACAAACACTCTCTGTTGGGCATTCTTATGGTAGTTCACTGGGAACTGCTGATATCGATATCATTGAAAAAATACCAATTGTGTGCATGCATATTACCTAGGCAACGAATTTCAATGCAAGAATTTTACTGTATGAGCACATCTATTATTAGCTTCAATTGTTTGTAGTTGTTCGTAATAGGCTGACAAGCTTCTCTCTTCTTATTTGCAGAGGACTATAGCCCTTTTCCCAGCGTTCTAGTAGAGCAGGTAACTCACGGCCTCTATGAAATTCCAAAACACTTTCCAATGTACCCAACTACGGCTTGTGAAGGATGCCAATAGCGAGCCTGTTGCAAGAACTGTTCTCATCATTGGCTAAAAGGAGCTTTTTGCCATGTAAGACGTCCAAATGGTTTTGTAGAAAACTGTCTCTGAGGAAAAAAGTCAAACACTTGAATGGCCATCGCTATATAGTTCCTTCTTAGTTTTTTCTCTCGAGAAACTTGTTCCTTCGTCACCTGCCTCGAAAGACTGTCTTTATTAGTCTGGTTCAAGAAATTAGCTCCTCCTTGGACTAGCTCGCGAGATTAGGCCCCCAGTTCTCCATATAAAAATATTATGGAAAGTAATTCTTCTGTGAGTGTGTTATTAATTTTAGCAGTAGTGTTTATTAAGCGCCTATTCTCAGTTAAGTACCATTTTCTTGCAGGTTGGGATTAGAAGTGGGGTGCTAAACAATCAGAGTTTATGGTGATAACACTCTTGTCTGTGTGTGTGTGCGCCATGCTACTGAGCATGTGCAGTACAACACATAGCAACTCATTAATCTGCGAAATGCGTCAAGTCTGAGATAGGACTACTGCAGCAGAGCGACAGAGGTGGAGAAGGGCTGGTCTAGATGAAAATGTAAGAGCAAGTATCAATAAGACATGGCAAAGAGAGGAAGAATAGCATTACAATACGAGGAAAGAAATGTCCGGAGAGAACAGAACAGAGAAGGGCAGAGACTAGCCAGAGCCGCATTAGCTGATGAAAGTATTTACCTTATGGTCTGTATGCTTCTACCTTGGGCCAGTGAGTGTCCACCTGTGCCAGCATCGTGATGCTCTATGTTTCAATATGGAGACCCTGAACTGCTGCCACAATGGCAAGATTAGCCCACCAGCACTGTCTGAGCACCCACAAACATGCAAGAACTATTTGTGGACACCACCAGCAAAGCAAACAATGCTCAACCAAACCAAGGGAAATACACCATTCCTTCTCCTTTGCAGCTAACAATATGTAGTATTACAGTTGTCACATGTATTATTAGTGGCTTCCAGCATTAATTGTGAAAGGAAAATACAACCTCAATGTGTCTGCAGGTACCAGCATACTTAATCACCATGTGTAATCATTATTATTATAGACATGTTTCAATATGTTCCCATCCCAGTCATGCCATGCAAGTCTTCTCCCCGACTGAGATGACCTTCAAGAACTTCTTATCTTCCACTGTTCTGTTCAGTATCATTTGGACCATCACTAACTATATGTACTCTCGTGCTCTCATGAGCATATCTGTGACAGACGTCACTGCTCTCTTCTCATCTGCTCCTGCCTTTGTGTTCCTATTGTCCATGTGCATACTGAGGGAGCCGCCTCTGATACTGAGGGTGAGTATGTCCGTTATTTGAACTCTTAAAGTATTGTTTGCCTTGTAGGTTGTTGTTGATATCATATTTCAAGTGTTATCTGAGAATACCTCGTTCCTAGCTTAACCCCTGACCTGTCAGGCTTTTATAGAGAGGGAGAGGGTAGTCCTTCCTCCTTAGCAAGCGGATATTTTCTACATGCACATGATGGGAGGAATGATGGGAAAATGTTTATAATGGTAGTCTAGACCAGGTTTTAACTGCATTGGCATGACCTAGTTGGAACTAGTCTAGCCTATACTGTCGTGGTAGGTAGCTGACATTCAAGCCATTTTGGAGGTAATCCTCCCTTCCTCCCCCAAGAAAGAAAACCCCCCCCCCCCCCCCCCCCCAATAAAACTGCAGAATATATCCCCTTAGGTACCCCTAGTACTTTGTAAGACATCCATCCCCTCCCCGACTGTTACATACCCTCGGAGGAAAGGTAGCACTTCTTCCCCAGGAAGTCCAACCTTATAATTGCACCATTACGAACGACAGCTGTTGTGCTACAGTGCAATCACGCACGTCGTATATAGCAAATTTTGATGTGCTTTCCTTCCTTCACAGTTTGGCTCTGTGGTGCTGGTGATGTCTGGGATCATGCTCTTTGCCTATGTGGATGGATTTCAGTCTGCCAACCTTGTGGGAGTTCTACTCTCAGTGGCGTCTGCTGTTGGAGCTGCCCTTTACAAGGTAAGAATGAAGTGGTTTCTTTACAAAGAATGAAGTGGTTTTAAAGCACTGGCATTATCTAACACAACTTGTTTTTGTTGAGGGTGCTTTTCCTGTATTGATGTGATTCAGTGAGTGGGCTGGAGTTATTTCACACTGTGCAGTTATAGTGTGTCCTGTATGATATCACCCCTGGTATATATATTATACTGTCCATATATACTTGAAGTAGGTGAGGACGGGGGTGGGTGGGTGGTGAAAATTACAATTACCTTTAATTAAAATGACCCCTCTTTTTTTTAAGACTAGCCTGCTGCTTAACTCTTTAGGGCCGATAATTGAAATAACGCCGCGCAAGCGTCTGCCGGAATTAATTGAGTAATTCGTTTTATTAGCCTGAGAGAAAAACACCTTGGGCTCTTGAAGTCATGGGACGCTTCAGGACTCAACCAGGTTAGCGTGTTGATAGCTTACATGGCCCTTGAAGTCATGGGACAGCTTCTTCGCTTCAGGGCTCAACTAGGTTAGCGTGTTGCTAGCTTACCTGGCTACTTCTAAACAAAGCACACTAAGTTTGTTTTGCTTTTAGCGATCTCTGTCGTCTGTCCGCTTCGAAATCTTCTTATTATAGAGCTGCCATGATGCCATTCTACGTAGTGTTTCATCCACGCTACAAAAAAGTAATCTAGATAATTGATTGAGTAATTAGTTTTAGTCGCGTGAGAGAAAAACAGTGGGCTTTTGAAGTCATGGGACAGCTTCTTCGCTTCAGGACTCAACCAGGTTAGCGTGTTGCTAGCTTACCTGGCCCTTGAAGTAATGGGACAGCATCTTCGCTTCTGGGCTCAACTAGGTTAGCGTGTAGCTAGTTTACCTGGCTACTTCTAAAGAAAGCACACTATGTTTGATTTGCTTTTAGCGATCTCTGTCGTCTGTCGGCTTCGAAATCTTCTTACTATAGAGCTGCCATGATGCCATGATACGTAGTTTCATGATGCAAATAGTTCCAAAAAAGTAAGCGTGAAGCTTACCTCCGATCAGTATTTTTGTTGTCAGTACTCTGTTCACATTCAAAGGAAAGGACATGATGTTACCAATATTTTCAGGACAAGACATGGATATAAGACACATGGATATACTGATAAGTTGCTGAGATATTGAATGTCAATAATATATTGTTTTGCTAGGTAGAGTAAGTTGAGCATGAAACATAATCATATATATAGCTAGCTATTATTATTATTGAATGTGAGAAATAGTTTGCCAGCTTGTAGCAGTCCTCTTCTAGGCATAGATGTGGCTTCCCTGGACAGGCATTGCATACCCATATGCTCTGTCGGGAGGGCACACGTTTTTTTTGGCACTAGATGCATCTCCTAGATATATCGCCTCTTGCAGGAAAGTGGTCTAGGCGAGGAAGTGTTGGCGGTAATAGTTCTGTGGCAAAGCTACTTGGCCTCTGAGAAGAGAGCAGTGGCTGGTTGGTCGACTGAGAGAGTGGTTGTGGTGGATTTGGTGGCACGGGTAGGGTTTGTTGAGATATGTGTTGTGGGTTGGTTGACGACTGAGATGGTTGTATAGTTGGTGCTATAAGTACATGCTGAAGAACTAAGTACATGCTGAAGAACATCTATAGTGTATTGACATTGTTATGTATTGACATGGATATGTTACATGTTTGTTGTTGTTGTTTCACCCACCTGTAGCAAATGTAAATCCTGGACTGAGCTGTGTACCAGTATCCTATAGGTGAAGCTCACTCCTCTGAAAATATTTATTTTTGTAAATATAATCATTGAACAATTCATCATAAAGAAACCATTGATGTTGGGGTGAAGTTCTGAATCAATTGCTGGAGGAGGTTATACAAGATTAAAAAAACATTACCATTGTCTTCCATAACTTCAAGGTCATCATCACTTCCTTCTGCTATGTATTCAAAGATGCTGTTGTCATAACCAGAAAAAAGTCTACAACACACTCGAGAGAAAATCTTTTTGCCATTATCAGTTGTGGGCAGAGCAGCTACAAGTAAACACAGCTGCAAGATATTAGATTACGCAATGGCCATGTAAATATAGCGCTAAAGTGATTAGTGTTTCTCCAGTGATTAGTGTTTCTCCGGGACAAAAGTCGCTATCGTCGTTACAGACAATTAAAATGTGCGCGTGAAAAGTCGCTATCGGCCCTAAAGAGTTAAACGACTTCCAGGTATCCTGATCACTGTTAATCATGGCTGCCGCAAGGAGATGTAGCTGCAAGCTCTGATATCGTTCACACACACAAAGAAGCATTTAAACATAGCTATACCTCTAACCACTGGGTTTTTAATTTTTTTTAATCTGCACATGCCCAGTAGACTGTACTGCTATAAAATAGCCAGAAACTTCACTTCCTTTCTTGATGGAAGGAGTGAGGAAAATGAAGATTAAAAAATGGATGACGATCGCAACTGCCATCAGGAACGGTTTCTTCCTGGCCTTTACTACTGTTTCTGGAAGCCCTTTCTTTTGGAAGAAAAAAAGGCTCCACAGGCATCTATGCTTCTTAGGTGTCAAAGGTCCGATTTAAGACGGACATTTCCCGAATTGTGGTGGCATGTTTGTGGATGTTCAGCTTTTACTTACCCTTGTCCCACTTTGGTGGCCTTCCTGGAAGTCTGCTGCTCTAAAGCTAGACCTTAACTTGTCCAACAAACTTGACCTAACAGAGGCGGTGTGCACCTATTAAATGTTGTCATAATATGATCACAGTTTTTGTCTGTGGACCCAAAGAAGGAAGTCCACAGATCACAGGATAGTTTCACATCACCTGTGTAGTCGGTTTTGTTGGACAATTGAGCAGCTTCTATAAAAAAAAAAAACTTTAAAAAACCCCATAATGTTGGTAGCTTAAATTCTATCAAGACTTCCCAGGTATATTTCGCAGGTAAAAGTTTCAAGATTCTTTAGAATATATCGTGTATCCTCTAATAGGAACTGTGGTTATTTCAGGCCAATCGATTTCTATTGGAAGGGTGGTTATTATTATGCAGATTCCAGTACGATGCAGATTCCAGTACGACAATTATTTAAAAAACTTCCGACGATCGCATGCAAAGGGGATTCTTTCTGGCAGATCCTACTACATGTATTTCTATGAGCTTTCCTTGCTGAGCAAGGCTGCACAGGCACCTGTGCCTGCCGGTAAATCTCTAAATCTTTGAATCCCTTTGTTGAGAAAGAAGGCGCTTCTGGATGGATTTCTTTGCTGTAAGTATTGTTGTCTGACGTAGACATGGGTAGCTCGTTGTATACTTGCTTCTAATGATGGGAAAAGTTTAGCTCGTACTCTCACCAGCAACGCCATTCCAGCTTTGTGTTAATTTGTTGAGCCAGGTGGAAGAGGTTCAAGGGGAGGGCGTGTGTGTGTGGTGGGGCGCGTGGGTGGACTAAACCATGAGAAGACATACGACTTTGGAGCTCCATACATTCTGCACACTTCACTGTGATAAACCTGATATATAGCTCAAAGGATAGATCTCTCTTGTGTACTCTTCTAAAATGTTGCATGGTTATGGCATGCCAAAGTTACCTGCAGCTCAAGGTGTGGCTCTTAGGAAGCTGAAATTACTAGTGTCTCAAAGAAAGCCCTGCTCTATGCAAGAGTGTTTTCAATGTTGATGGGTTGCCATGGTAGAAAATTGATACTCATGAGGCCACTAGATAAGCCCACTCACCAGGGTAAGCGTATACATATATATATCCAAAACCTACAGCTGTATTAAAAAAAAAAATCATAAAAAATTGATCATAGGGTTGGAATATATCCTATGGAAGTCAAATATTATGTCCCCACCGAATATGAAGGCCGTAGACATTCGGTAAAGAAAGGGAGTGGGGAGAGAATATTGAAAAACACCATTCAGAATTCAAGCAGCTATTCAAAAGTGGTCCAAGATGTCTGGTTGACTAACCTTGGGGATGTGCTTTGTTGGTTGAGTTCTGGACAACGACTTGGAACTCTCTAAGAGTGAAAGCAGTGATGAAGGAGCTGGCATCTCCTCTTACCATGGCCAGATCAGTGCTGACCCTGAAGCTTTGCTATTGGGGTGGAGTAGTTGTGCCTACTTACCTTTGAGAAAGCCTAGCACTCTCACTCAAGCTGACAATTTGAATGGAGATGACAGTACCAGCACTGAAGAAGGCATTGATGTGCGCTTAGCTATAGTTAGCTGTGGAGTTAGTAAGCAGAGCGTGGGTTGTTTCAGCTTTGTTCGCTTGTTCGTGGGTAGTCCGTGGATAAAGTACTACTGTAGCTGAGCAACTTTTAAATGTTTAGATTTGAAGCTGAGATTGGGCAGTTGACAGAGTTTCATCAACTTCAGTGACATTTCCTCAAGTTCCTATTGCTGGAGTTCCCCCAGCATAGCCCGAGAAACATTGCATCAGTTAACTTGTTATTTTCATTGGGTACTAAACACACTGTAACAAGAACTATTCCTGATGAAGGCTCTAGAGGATCTATTTGAAACGTCGAGAAAGTACAATTTCAAGGTGATCATTGAGAAGGTTATTGTAAAGAAGAAGCAAGTTCAAATGAGATTCACCTTGTCGTGTAGCTCTGTTGTTCATTTCTATGGCAACAAACACCACCCATAATGTTCATAAAATCAAATGCTATCACAGAGCAATACACACAGCCAGTTCAGAAGGTAACCCACTTTAGTTGCATGTAACTTTGTAGTAATGCCTGTGCTATATGAAGAGAGCACACAGAGAGGCCTATCTTTTGAGCTCTATATCAAGTTCACCCAGCGAAGTGTGCAGAATCTATGGAGCTCCAAAGTCATAACCACAGAAAAAATATCCCCCCCCATTTTGTCCCCCTCACTGAAACTGAGTTACAGTATGTGGTTAATAATTGGAGGGTCAGTTCCTAGTAGAGGATATATATACATATATATATGTGTGTATATAATACCATATTTCCTCAGAGGGTATTTTCCCTCGAATAGTGTTCTCCCCATTACGAGGTCTGAAAAATAGTTGTATTTGCAATGTACGCTTGTCTCGCGCATGTGCAGATTAATTTTAATTCAGAGCTGAAAGTCAGGAGGATAGCAGCAAAGAGGACGAAATCCACTGCCTAAAGTAGGGATGGTGGCAGGGATGGGTGGCAGGGATGGGTGGCCGGGATGGGTGGCCGGGATGGGTGGCAGGGATGGGTGGCAGGGATGGGTGGCCGGGATGGGTGGCAGGGATGGGTGGCCGGGATGGGTGGCAGGGATGGGTGGCAGGGATGGGTGGCAGGGATGGGTGGCAGGGATGGGTGGCAGGGATGGGTGGCAGGGATGGGTGGCAGGGATGGGTGGCAGGGATGGGTGGCAGGGATGGGTGGCCGGGATGGGTGGCAGGGATGGGTGGCAGGGATGGGTGGCAGGGATGGGTGGCAGGGATGGGTGGCAGGGATGGGTGGCAGGGATGGGTGGCAGGGATGGGTGGCAGGGATGGGTGGCAGGGATGGGTGGCAGGGATGGGTGGCAGGGATGGGTGGCAGGGATGGGTGGCAGGGATGGGTGGCAGGGATGGGTGGCAGCTGAAGCAACACCGCAAATTGCTGAGCTCACTTCCAAACTGGAAAGTCTAAAATGTCAGGATTCTACTCTCTAGTGATCCTTTCCCAGGGCCTGCAACAGCCACTACCTCAGATCTCGACGATGACGACGAAGAACTGGAATACTAGTTGATGACCGAGGACTAGCAAACTTTGTTTCCAGCTCTGTTTGGGCCCTAGTCGCTCACTATAATATTTTGTTTGTGGCTAGTGTTTGTTGGTTCACTCAGAGGAGCTGTTGCAAGAGGCTAAATGAGCTTGCGCATGCCGCGAGTCTGGGTTCGAGATCAATTGTGTTCAGCCCCACATTCGCTCCATTAGGATGCCTGAAATTATTTGAGCATGCAGTAACCATTCGAGGAGATACGATATGCACACACACACACACATATATATATATACTAGCTGAGATACCCACACTCAGTTGTGCGAGTGCTTTCAAGTGGGTGTGGCATCCACTGGCCTCGAAATGAAACAGAATTAGTTATCTATTATGGGTACTGATTTTTTGTGTGGTCAAAGCCATCACCCATCTGATGTTGGTAGGGGGAAAAATTAAATGATTCCATTCAGGACCAACTGGTGACCTTGAGTACCATGAGAACAGGAGGGGGGGGAGAGGGAAAAGGCGAGGGCGAGTGAATCATTTGGGATATCGAACTAGGGACCTTGAGTACCAAAGTGAATAGACACAAGGACAAATGTACAGAATCCCCCCCCCCCCTTGTATAGAAAGACGAGATGTCTCAGAGGGAGTGCTTTCAAGCTGGTGGCCTCTAACACACACACACACACACACACCACACACACAACACTCACAACACTCACACATACATACAGTGCATACCGACAGACGGCTATCCACTGCAGGGTTCAAGCTGGTGGCCTCTAACACACACACACATGCATATATATATACACTCAATGAACTCTCAGTTGAGATAAAATAACCTCAATAATAATCAACTTGAAATTGTACTCTCTCAACGTTTCGACTAGATGCTCTAACCTTCATCAGGAATGAGACTTTAAGACTCGCATGAGCCTGATATATACCGGTAGCTGTTGCTCCATCGTATAATCTTTCCGAGTTCATAGCACATTTGATATCATCTCTAGCTGGCACATATGTCAAGGATTCTGGGAAATTTATCAAGCTTATTCAAGGTGAATGTTTGGCACAGGATGAGTGTCTTGTCAGTGTTTTTGATGTTTCCTCTCTTTTTATCAATGTTCCCATTGATGAGGCTGTGGAAGTAATTTTTGGAATGTTGACGAAAGATGAGAGCTTGCGTGAGAGGACTACACAAGGTGCTGACAGGATTTCTGAACTGTTTGAGTTGTGCCTAAAATCCACCTACTTCAGGTACATGTATCAAGAAAAATACTACGAGCAGAAAGAGGGTGCAGCAATGGGCTCTCCAGTATCTGCAGTGGTAGCCAACCTTTGAATTCTTTGAGGAATTGGCACTCACAACTGCCCCGTTAAAGCCAAAGGTTTGGAAGAGATACGTGGATGATACCTTCTGCATTGTGAAGAAGGGAAGTGAGCAGGAGTTGTTGGACCATCTGAACAACATCAGACCATCCATAAAGTTTACCATGGAGCTTGAAGTGGACGGATCATTGCCCTTTCTGGATTGCCACCTACACAGGAAGGAAGACGGAAGGCTGACTGCAACAGTTTACAGAAAACCCACACACACCAATCGGTACCTTGGTTATAGATCACACCATCCTATCCATGTCAGAAGAGGAGTGGTGAAGAGCTTGTATGATGGAGCCAGAAGATTACTGACTGAGAAGGAGGACTTTTGGATGGAAGAACATTAGAGAATGGTTATCCGTAAGCCTCCATCGACCTTTCGTCTGCAGATACATCTAAACACAGAAAGTAAGATAAGTGTACCAGTACAGGCAATCAGGGGTCTAAAAAGAAGGATCCTATGTCCTTATGCAGCATGGGACATCAGGAGGGTCTGCAGGAAGTTCAACATCGAAGTCGTTTTTAGATCGGGAAGAACTCTGAAGACACAACTGAGCAGAGCGAAGGATGTTTTACCAGCTAGTATGTACTCGTGCATTGCATACAGCATCCCTTGTAGCTGTGGGAAATACTACATAGGGGAGACCATCAGAAGACTGGAGACCAAAGTGAAAGAACAGCAAGATGCCTGTAGAAAGTGTGCTAAAGAGAAGTCTGCAACTGCTGACATCCATGGGATAATAGACATCCCATTTTGTGGGAGGAAGCCACCATCTTCAGAAGACAGAAGGAACTGCTAGTGAAGGAGGCATTGCTCATCAGCCTAGCACCAAAGAGTGAGTGGTTCAATCGAGACTGTGGAATGGACTTGCCTGGCTGCTGGGTGGGCATTCTCAAGAGCCTGAACTTGAAGCCAAGACCACAATAATTATCTATTCGTCTATTCTATATTATTTGTTTCGTTTATTTTAAGGAGGGGGACAGTTGCTTTTTTTAACTTGTGGTTACCACTTTATAGCTCTGTAGATTCTGTAAACTTCATGGTATGGACTTGATATATAGCTCAAAAGATAGGTATCTCTGTGTGCTCTCTTTTGATACTTTTCATATGTATAACTATAGCCAAGTTACTGGACCTAAAGTGGAGGGAACTTCAAAACCTGAATGCCTGATTTTGCCGCATAAATATTTCCAGATTGCTAAGTGCTAATTGAAATTAGCACCAGTGAAGCTACTCGTCATTTTTTTCCTTTTTCCAAAAATTTAATAAAAAAAAAAAAAGACAACATAATGACTGAGGTAACGGAGTTAAAGAGGATATAAACAAAGTTAATGCAGGCATGCCTCACTTTCGATCAGATCGATCGGGTCGATTGGGGAGTGAGATTTTTCTGCATTTGCACCACGAATACATTGGATGGCTGATCTCAAGAGTGAAAATGAAAGTCAGACACACAACCAATAGAGGGTTGAACTATATGACTGCTCCCATTGGTCAGCAAGGAGGGAGGCCAGCCTCTTGTAGAAGGTTGTAGACTGCTTTGCCATGCCCCCTGTAGCAGAAAGAACGATTGGTGTGAATGACGAGTGTTTGATATTCCTGATCCGTTTTTCATATGCTCGCTTCTTTTCATTTTCGTGTTTCTTATAACAGTTTGAAATGCTACAGATTTTGTTTGAAGGAGCATGCGCATTGAACACTCTGACATCCAGGAATGCCTTTTCATGGCGTCCACCCCAGAAACCATTCATGGAGACATCAAGTCTGGCTCCGTCTGATACGTTTGAGGTTCTGTGAAACAAGGCTTCACCTGTCAGAGGTTAAAGAGATCAGGTTCCCCACCATGACAAACTTCAGTTAGGAGGTTGGAAGTGATATCTCTAATTTCATTGTGGGCGGATTGATGGAAAACCTCCACGTGGGCATGAAAAGACGTGCTCAACGGAGAAGTTTGCACCACAAACACAGTGTGAAGGGATACCTGGTGGCGACCAGCCATAGCGGAGATATAGGGCATCCACAAAGGCACTTTTGTGCAGACTGAAGCCGAACTCCGTGATTGGTAGTGAAGTCAGCCAGTTGGAGGCACCCTTCTCACTTGCGAGATCCAGGGCTCTCAGATATGCCGGTGTGAGGTGTTGTTTGATGTCTTCAGAGGTCTGAGTGGGCTGTTCCTGACGCTGTTGTTTTATGAGTGTTCTGGCTGACATCTGGGCATCCAGACATTCAAATGAATACTCTGAATCTTGTAGTAAGATGGACTCAATAAGTGGCTTCGTAATGGACAAGGAAGCAGAGAACTGTAAAACACACTGCTTTGTCGGGTCACAAATGCCCAAACCCCCTAATCTAGTGGGCAAGGCAAAGATAGCCCTATCGGAATCATTGGGAGCTGGTCTTCCAGTAATGGTGGGGATAAAACCTGTGCGTAGAATAATCTCCAGGGGTTGAAATAAAGAGCTCAAATCTGGTATGATGCGAGAAAGATGTGTCCATTTGCTATAGAACCCATCAGCATAAGCGGCATGAGGCTGAGTGAAGGCAGCATAAGCGGCATGAGGCTGAGTGAAGGCAGCATAAGCAGCATGAGGCTGAGTGATGGCTATCTCTGAAAGTGCTTTTAACTCATTTGACCAGTTCTCCACCTTATCTCTCACAAATTGGGTTTTGAACTCTGTAGAGCCCAAGGGAGCACCCAAGTATGCTCGCCCAGAGCTGGTGACATTGACATTGGTATCAGCAAAAGCAGCAGTGGCATTCAATTGGAGAGGTGGGAATCCTTAGTAATCAGCCACGTCTTGGTGGAATTTGCAAAGTAGCCAAATCCAGGACCTAAACTGACAAGGTTGTCCCACCATTTGCGAAGCTCAGTGACTGAACCTAGGGCCACTGCGTCATCAGCATACCAGATCTGTGTGACAGGATTGGATAGTCTCCGGATCAAAGGTATCGTTGCAACAGCATACATAGGCATGGCCATAGGGTCTCCGTGGGTGGTTCCTTCTCTAGAGAACAGCACTTCACCATCAACAAACAATTCAGTAGTGGCTCTGTAAGTGTAAATCAGCATGGTGGAAATAGAGGGACAGAGAAATCTAATGTTGTGTATAGAGCAGCCTCACGGTTTAGTGAATTGAAAGCATTGTTTGCATCAACTAAAAGGGCAGCCTCTGTTCCATCTTGTTGGAAACATCTTTGAGCTGCATGGACTGCCGCCTCAACACCCGCTACTTGATCTGCACAAAGTTGAACAGAACCAGCGGCATCCTGGATATCACCCCTCGTCACGGTCAAAACAGCCTTAGCAATGATCCTCCTTGGGGTCTCACCAATGCCAATAGGTCTAACACCTGGATTCTTGTTCCAGAGCTACGAGTCGAGAAGCCAACAGGGGAGATACACAGGTGGGGTCAACAAAGACGGAGCATAGACGACGAACAGTAATTGCAAGGGCCTCACACAGAGAGTTGCTAGCAGATTTGAATGAGTGTGCATAGTCTCCTCCATGCATAGGCATCCAAACCCGATGGACCAGCAGCCCCGTGGGTGTTAAGGGAGGTAGACCGAATCATTGCTGCGTCAATTGACTCAAATATTACAGGATGGCAGTCAGGGGGGGATACACTTTTAATAGTGTCAGAAGTAGCAGCAACTGCATCAGGGACTTCAGAACATCTTTCACGGTGGTTGGAATGGTGGAATTTTCAACAACATCCTTGAGATGAAGGAAACCCCTCTTGCCCTTGTTTGAAATCGGCTGCAATGCAGCCAGAGTCTTGCCCTTAAACATCAAATTAGCAAATTAGCAAAAGAACGGGATAGCTGTTGCTCACTGTACCTGACAGGTGCTTTAAGGAGGCGGGATTGTATGGACCTGCCCTCCCTAAATAGACTTGCAAGATCACCATCCTTCCATAGCCTCCAAGCGTTCGAGGCAAACAATTGATGTTAACTTTGTTTTTTGATGAACGAAGGGGTTGCAACGCAGAGCAAGTAGCAAAAGCTGAGAACAAACGAGAGAGTTCTGCAGTGGAAGGACTTTTCCAGCAATGCTTGTGGGATTTTGAAGAGGTTGATTTTCCAATGAACCACTTCATTATAGGCAGCATTTAGCAAGTGGGTGAAGCTGGTTGAACCTAGAGAACCCAGACAAATGTAGAGTTGCACACTGGTTGAAAATAACTTATTTAAATAGGTGGGCACTAAATGGGGAACAGAACGATGCAACTCACTGCCTCGAGCCGTTGGATGAATTTGTTGGCAAAGCCTCAGGTTGACTTGAGGGCTGAGGAGAATTAGCTTGAGATGGAGAGACTGGTGGAGGGGACGAGGCTTGGAGACAAGGCTTGGAGACGAGGCTTGGAGACGAGGCTTGGAGGACAAGGCTTGGAGACGAGGCTTGGAGACGAGGCTTGGAGACGAGGCTTGGAGACAAGGTGAAGTAACGCAGTGAGGACGACACAGATTGGAACAGCGCTGTTTCTTGCTTGGCAAACAGTCAATGCATGTCTTTACCTGCTTTCACACAAGAGCCACCATTACATCTACAACACTGAACCATCTCAGTTCTTCCGTCTCAAAGTAGACACTTGTGTGGGACAAGTTTGTTAGGCGTCCATTTAGTCTCTTTAGTACGCGGTCAAGCGCGCGGGGTGGAAAGTGAGTTTTATGGATTATTAACGAAATTCATTTTCCACCCGCGCCCTTGACCATGCACTTACATTTTAGCGCATAATGAAAACACTCATTGAATAGAGTAGAGCTTCCTCTAGCCACTGGTGCTAAATTTCAACTCTCTAGCACTTGGCAATCTGGAGATATTTATGTGGCAAAATCAGTCTTTCAGGTTTTTGAGGTTCCCTCCACTTGTAGCTCTTGCTATAGTTATACGTATGAAAACATATTTTAGAGAGCACAAAGAGAGACCTATCTTTTGAGCTATATATCAAGTCCATACATGACGTTTACGGAATCTATGGAGTTATCAAGTGGTAACCACAAGGGGGGGAAAGGAAAAAATACATGTGGGTCACTCTCTCCCCAAAAATGCAACTGTCACCCCTTGTCACCCCTTAAAATAATAATAATAGTAATATATAATAATAATAATAATAATAATAATAATAATACTAATAATAATAATAATAATAATAATAATAATAATAATAATAATAATAATAATAATAATAATAATAATAATTATTATTATTATTTTATTATTATTATAATATTATTTATATATTTGAAAAAAATCACATCCGGCTCACATGCTGGACGACCATGCTGAGGTGTGATTTCTGTAGCCTGTGGTGCAAGCTAGCTACCGGTATATAGCATGCTCACATGAGTCTTAGCATCTCATTATTAAGGCTAGTCAAAACGTCAAGAGAATACAATTTCAAATTAATTATTGAGAAGATTATTGTAATTCGTACACAGTCAGACATACACTGTAGCTACTATCCACTGCCTTTAGGGGGTGGGGTGGAAAGACCAACCCACAGAATCTCATGATGTTGGTGGTACAGTTGAGGAAAAGATTTCCATCCACGATCAAAGGGAACCTTGAAATGGGAGGGAAATGGGAGGGGGGGGGGGGGGGGGGGGGGCGCGAGTTTTTAATTTATTTTTTATATATTTTTTTATATTTTTTTATATTTTTTTGAATGCTACCACCCAGTATTGTTGCCACCCAGCATTGCTGCCACCCAGCATTGCTGCCACCCCAGCATTGCTTGCCACCCAGCATTGCTGCCACCCAACATTGCTGCCACCCAGCATTGTTGCCACCCAGTATTGTTGCCACCCAGTATTGTACCACCCAGTATTGAAAATGGGGCCTCAAGTATAAAAAGAAAAGAAAAAACCAATCGCCGTTACCCAAGGAATCTACGTTTTGAGAAACAGTCAGATCCTGAAGAATGCAAGAAGGGTTTTTGGCATATGGACGCAAGGACTGCTACTCCTACTGCCATGAAGCCCCAAATAAACTGCACCTCAAGCACCTGGAAGCAAGGACTGCTACTCCCACTGCCATGAAGCCCAAATAAACTGCACCTCAAGCACCTGGAAGCAAGGACTGCTACTCCCACTCATGAAGCCCAAATAAACGACTGCACCTCAAATGTATTTATTGACTATGGAATTAGTAGATTTGCTGTCAAGGTTGCAGGAAAAATATGAAAACATTTAGTTTCAAATCCCCCCCCCCCCCCCCCGACCCAACCCCCTAGAAAGGTACGCGTGTCCATGTGTCCCACATTTTGACCACAAAAGGTTGGCAGGTCTGAGTAGAGGAGGAGTACATTGGGAGAAGAAGCTGGTGGAGAGTAAACAGAACTGATCTGGGCATACAGATTCCAAGTCTGAGGCAGG